>CADDXX010000254.1:9642-174468 GCA_902810485.1 Alauda arvensis | reverse complement strand
TKGRRGGGGGAATGTGAGAAGTCAATGCTGGTGTAATTTTAAACTGCTTTTGGACAGCTCAGCACAGGGACACTGTGTATAAAGGGCAAAGCTGGGACTGTCAGATGGGCTCAGTGATCCAGGGAGTCTKGTTTCCCTGAGGGCTGTGAGGCCCTGGGGCAGGGATTCAGAAATCCCTGTGCTGCTCTGGATGTCACTGACATTCTCATTTTGGAGACTATTGACATCTGCAGTCCCAGGGTTCTGGGAGATCATTCCCAGAGCCATCTGGGGATTTGGATCATTCCAGTTACACCAGTTTCCCTCTGAGCTCCCAAAGTGAACCTGATCACGTGCTGAAGGCAGYGTCCTGCAGGAGCCCTGACAGGGAGCTGCAAACATTTATCCTGTGCTGTTCCTYACTGAGATTCCTCTTTGCTCTGGCTGAGGAAATGAAGTGACAAATGAGTTTCTTTTGTAAAAAGGGAGTACCCCTGACCAGTACAGTGAGCAATGACTTTTTGCAGGTGTTACTGTGTAACTCCTGRTGTTCCAGTGSCYCTGAATCCCCTCACTTCTCTCTCTYTGGCCAGTTTTGTGYCTAACTCCACACRTTTGGAGTTACAGAATTAAAGATSTGTCACATCCAARCCACAAAGCTTTGKTGAGRGCAGTTAGATTTAGGCTTTATCCCAGGAAATAGTGCTGGGTGAATGTTGTGAAGCCTCAGATCCCTCTGGGGAAATCCGAGTGAGGCAAGGACAGGACCCCCTTTCCCCACCCCTGCAGTGTGGGGAACCAAACCCAAACCCAAGTAGCACCACTTGATTTTCTGCATTTCCTGGGTTTCCTTGATGACAAAAGTAACAAAACCAAAACCTTTGGGGTTTGTTACCARCTGATTGATTTGCCCCATTTGCCCTCTTACTCACTGCATTGATCCCTCCAGTGCTCACTGAAGRCATCTTAGAAATTCACCTTCAGGCCCCTGTGACTGGAGGATTAAATTGATATAAACACTTARTCTTCAACATCTCTGGGCTGACTTTAATAGACTGATTAGATTTTTACCCTTTCCTGGCATTCATCAGACACCTCTTTAGACCCCACAACATCAAATCTGTCTCCTGAGCTTGCCAAAGCCYCTGGCAGATTTCCCTGAGGTTTCATGGTTGGAATTTATCTGTGCTGAAGTGAACAGCTTGGCTGTTGCTGCTTTTATCAGGTTGTAATTCAGGAGCCAGGCTGGGATTTTCATTCTGCTCCAGTACCAGGGTGTGGTAAGGGTTTGCTGAGGGTGAGGTGCTGCAGGCCATGGCTTTGGGGTCASTACTGAACTGTGGGATCTGTGTTTMAGCTGCTCAGTGATGTCTGAGTGTGCAGCACTGCCACTCTCAGTGGTGTGTAAATGTGCACCTTTGTTTCTCTCATTTGCTTTGCTCAGAACGAGGATGAAAACAGAGCCAGTGAAAGCAAGAAAACAAAACTGGAAGAAAAAGCTCCCTCAGGACACAAGAATTCCAGCAGCAGGGAGTGAGTATCTCTGCTCTTCTGCACTGAGGGTGYCCATGGGGGGAATGGTGCTCAGCTTCCCCTCTTCTCCTCTCTCCCACCCCAAGTTCTCCTCAAATAATTGGTAACATTTCTTTTTTTTCTTACCCTTCAAACAAATTCACTTCAGAGCTTCTACAAGCAATTGGTGGAAATTAATTTCCACCCCCAAAAACACCGGGTACAAAAACTGTCCCCAAGGACAATTGTGCTCCTTAGCAAAGTGAGGTGACCCCTCCTGTRAGGGGAATATTTCCTTCCTGCTTTTCTCTGATGCACAGTGGGGCTTGGCTTTGGTCTAGAAATCAAAATCTGTGCTTTTACATTAACCCCATCTGGTAATTCTGTGTCTGGTAAGTTTTGAACTGGGAATAAATTCCTGAGCTGGCTTTCTTTGGGAAGCTGAGGATCCTTGGATTTAGCCTTCCATCTCCTTGATTTGTTAGTGCAAGAAAAGTGTGAGTGATACCCAAGCAGAGTAATGCAGAATTAGCAGATCAGTGCCATTGTTTAACAGGTTACTCCTGGACTCCCCTTGCTTTTCACAGCACCTGTTTTGCCTTTATTTGGTTGATTTCTTGCTCAGTRTTAATCCACAGGAGAGATTAAGTTTTTTTTTTCCACTGCATTTTGAAACTTCTGTTTCAGTTCAAGCAACTGAAAACTGGTGTGATTGTGTCATGGAAAATCTTCCTGTGCAGTGAGTAATTGCCAAGTCACAGAGATGAGAGAAGCTGCAGCAGTTTGGATGCTGCAACTTTTGTTTGCTCCTTCTGAATTAAACAGTGTCTTGCTGTTTATTGGAGAACAGCTGCAGAATGAAGGGATACATTTCCAGTTTGATTTTTTACCTGATATTTGCTTTTTTCCTGGTGTTTGCTCGATTGCCCTCACAGTTCTCTGGAGGACATTTAATTAAATGAAATTACAAATTTCTAGAAATAATGTGTAGAAATAATGATGGTGGGAAGGCAGGAGTAGCCAGAGCATCCCTCAGCAGGCAGGTGAGGTGTCCTGGAAGGCAGTGCTGGGGAAGGTTCCCATTCCCTGGCTTCCAGGGTTTATCTGGAGCATCTTCCCCTGCAGCTGTTGGCTGCWGTGCACAGACAGCCTGGCGCTGGCACTGCCTCCCACTGCTGGCTTTGGGAGGCTTTGGGCAGCTTTTTGTGCAGAACTTGGTGCAGGGGTGTGGTCTCATGGTTACAACTTGTCTGGTTTTGCCTGTGTTTTCAGGTCAGAACAAATAAAATGGTGAAAACAAGTTGAATCTGGCTTTGGAGAAAGCTGCTCACTGAGAGGATTATTCTGCTTTTCTCYAGAGCTGGCTCTGACAGTGAAAATCTTTTGGGGGGGGTAGAAAAGGTGTTTAGTTTAAGATTTAAAAATCAAACTTTTGTGTGTTGGTTTTTTTTTTGGAGTTTTGTTTGTTAAGGCAGAAAAACAAACCCTGAATTTGTTCTTCTTTTCCAGGTCCTCAAAGCCAAGTGCTGTTAAAGAGAAGGATTTGCTGCCCTCCCCTGCTGCCCCAGCCCTGCAGAAGGATTCCAAGCAGGAGCACAGCTCCAGGAAGAGAACAGTCAGCCAGTCCTCATCCCTAAAATCCAGCAGCAACCCAGGCAAGGAGAGCAGCAGTGGCAGCAAGAGCAGCTCYTCCTCCAAGCAGAAGAAGACAGAGGGGAAGGGGTCCAGCAGTGCCAAGGAAGCCAAGGTAAAAGCTGCTTCTGTCCCTACCTCTTGTATTTTTATTTTTTTTTTTTAGTTTGATCTAAACAACCATTTCTGGTTCAGTGTAAAATATCATTACTTTGAGATGTGCAGTGTTTCCTGTCACAGAGCTCAAGTACCTTGGGAGGCCATAAATGAGAGAACAGCTTGGAGACACCATGGAATAYCAGTGCTTATCCTGCCAAATTCCTGTTAACAGAGGAATGGCTTTGGTCATCCCCTGGTGCTGCCTGTTCAGTGTTCAAGGGGTTAAACAGGACATCACTACAGAGCTGTCTGCACTCTGGAGATGGARCTGGGAGGCTGCTCCTCTCTCCTCAGAGCAGATCCAGAACCTGTCCTGCTTTCAAAGGACAGTCTGTGCTCAGTGCTGGGATGGGAAGCTCTGCCTCTCATTTTGTGACATTGTAGAGAGATTATTTCCACTCCAGCTCAGCAATTTACAGAGCTTTGCATGGTTGGAGGGGAGAAAACATGGTCATGGAGATGGTGCAGAAAATGGTTTGTAGGAGATTTAGGTTGGGAAGCTCAATGTGATGGAATTTAAAAATACAAATGTCCCCAAGCCAGCTGTTAATTTGTGATATGTTTRTTGTTTAATACTTCAGGTGTGCTTACTCATGTCTTTCTCAAAGGAGTAACTACTCCTGTGTGGKTTTTTCAAGGCAAAGGCATTCAGAGAGWGTGTTGTTGATAGAAATCCTCAAAATCCTCYTCATCTCAGAGTAGAAAAACAGGATTTAGGAGCAGTGCCAGGGGAGATGGAGGGAGGGATTTCCTGACCCGGGGGGTACCTGGAAAGCCTCTGCAGTGAGGGAGCTGAGTTATCCCCAGTGCTCCTTCCTGCCTGGAATGGGGGAGTTTATACAACAAATGCTYTTCTTTGTCCTCATGGCCTGGATTTCCCTTCCAGGAAAAGGTCCTGAACAACTCCTCCAGCTGCCCTCCTGCCTCTGCTCAGGCCACGGAAAGCGCCAAGTCGAGGAGAGCAAAGCTCGTKTTTGATGATAGGTAAGGACACAAAATCCCCTTTCCCTCTCTGGTTCCTGAGCACAGGCAGCTCCCCACAGAGGAGAGTTGGTGTTTTGCTCCACAAAAGGTGTTACACACAAGCTCTTTGTCAAAGAAAATACCTTGGAAAAAAAAGCCCAAACAAATACTTCACCATCTTGTGCAGACTTGAGGTTTCAGTTGGGCCAGTTCAGATGTCAGCTTGCTCTGGAAACACTTCTTTAAATTCACTTTACAGATGAAATTATGTTTGCACCAAATTTAAAATAGCTTTCTGCTTAAGAACTTGGTTGAAACTCGTTTGAATGACCTGAAACTAGAGAATKAACTTGAAACTACTTTTAACAAAATTATCATAGTAGTTAACTAATTTAAGAGATTCCTTTAAACAGTGTTAGCATAGTGTAGCTTGAGTTAGAGCAGAAGAAGCCCTGAAATGTGGCAATATGAAGAAGCTGCAGTTACAGAAAGCTGTGTAAATGGGTGCAGTCCCTAAAGCCCTGCCCTCTCTTGCAGGACTTACTCAGCTGATCATTACTTGCAGGAAGCAAAGAAGCTGAAACACAACGCAGATGCTTTGGTGAGTGCATCCCCAGTGTGTGCCCCTGCTGAGGGCTTGTTTTGCTGCCTGTGCCCCTCTCCTGGCCCTGTGTGCTGCAGTTCCCTGCCCCTCTCTGCTCYCTGTTCTGAGCTGTGTGTGTTTCTCTGCCCCTGCAGTCGGACAGGTTCGAGAAGGCCGTGTACTACCTGGATGCTGTCGTGTCCTTCATTGAGTGTGGGAATGCTCTGGAGAAAAATGCTCAGGAATCCAAGTCCCCGTTCCCTATGTATTCAGAAACTGTGGAATTAATCAAGTAAGATTGCAGAGCTCCTGCAGGGGCAGCTGGGTGGGGGCAGCTCTGGSAATCAGAGGTTTGAGGTGCACAGAGGTTTTGCCCTCAGTTTTTGAGAGCTGTTGTCATTCCCAGTAACACTGGAGCAGTGACCAGTTCATTCCAGTTGTGGGGTTTAAAGCATTTCCAGGAAGGGTGAGGTGGTTTCTGCTGAGGCTTYAAGCCCCTCTACAATGAGTGACCCACAAGGAGCAGAATTATTCTGGTTACTGCTGAGTCARTGCTTTATTTGGGGCTGAGAGATGTCCCTAAAACAGTGGGGACAGCTGAAACTGGAAATTCATGAGAGCAGGAGTGTTGAGTGGATGATAAAWGAGAGCAGTAGTTGTGTTGGGGCTGATTTGCTGCCTCTCTCTGCCCACAGATACACTATGAAACTGAAGAATTACCTGGCCCCAGATGCCACAGCTGCAGACAAGAGGCTGGCAGTGCTTTGGTGAGTGTGCTGCCACTTCCCACAGCTGGCACTTCCTACAGTGCCCTCCTGCATTTCCCATCTGGAATCTACACARAATGCTGTGTTACACTGAGCTTTGGGTGTTCCTGAACCAAACACAGGAGTGTCCACTTGGCTGCACACAAAAACGAATCTGTGTGTGATTGCTGTACATGGGCTCACTGCCAGCAAGGGCCAGGGCTTGGAGACATGGGAGAGTGACAGCAGGAGGTGCCTCCTGAGCACTGAGCCAGGGATAAATCACTCCTGGGCTGGCTCTGGGCACTGGCAGAGCCCTGAGGCTGAGGGAGTGGCTGCAGAAGGTGTGGAGGRCCAGAACCCTTTGGTTCAGGGGAGAGCAAAGCCAAGGGAAGGCCCTGGCAGGGCTCAGGRTGTCCTGGCACAGGTGAGCAATGAATGCACCCCTTGTTTAGGAAGTCCCTGGCTGGTGTCTCCTCAGCTTCACTGAGAGTTTCATTTCCAGCTTGAGGCACACTGAGCTGTTCAGCTCCCCTCAGAATTTCAAGGTGGATGTGGATTTTCTGGTTGAGTTACAACTCAAGAGCTTGAGTTGGCAGAGGGAACATCAAGACCACAGCTATGAGATTTTTGAAGTTCACTGAGCTGAGATAAGCCTGGCTTTAATTGTGACTCATTTGTCCTGTCTTTGGGCAGCCTTCGGTGCCAGGCTCTGCTGTACCTGAGGCTTTTCAAACTGAAAAAGGAAAGTGCATTGAAATACTCCAAAACCCTGACTGAACATCTGAAGGTAATTGCATCTCTATTTTCTTAGAGCATTAAAATCTAAAGGTGTGCAAGCTCTGCATCCCTTACAGCTCCCAGATCCAATTTCAGACTGCTGCATGTGAGCACCTGTTTAGAACTGGACTTGAAGCTGTATTAAAGTTTTAATAATCATAACCTTGTAGGCTTCAAGAAGGTTGTTTGCAGTGGGATGTTGGCTGGGTTTAGGTAAATTGCCCATGAATTAATCTGAATTTCTGTGCAGATGATTCTGAAGCTTCCAGCTCTCAATGCTGAGAGGAACCAGGCTTATCACATACCCAGTCACTCAGATTTGGGTGTCTTTCATTGTTCAATGCCAGTGAGAACAGAGTCTTCCTATTAAAGGGCTGGAAAAACTTTAAAATKTTCCCATAAGGGGCAATGGATTACTCTAATCCTTGTTTGTTTTGCTAAAATAACCCTTTAATTTGTGTCTTAGCCATCAGTAAAAAAGGAGATTTCCCTAAATTTCAGTTTATTGTGACATTATTGAGAACATTACTTGAAAGTACAACTACAAAAAGAGAACTTGGTTACAAAGAACCAATGAAACAGATAAAATGTACAGATAAAGTGTAACTAGTGGGAGTAGAAACACAAATCAGGTGAAATGTGTCCTTTTCCCCTCACAGAATTGCTACAATAATTCCCAAGCACCATCTCCTGGTATGGGAAGGTGAGTGGTAAAAGCTGTTACCTTATTTCTCAACTTTTAGGATGTTTTCTCAATTTCTGGTGTGCCAGGGGGGCTCAGGGGGGCAGCTTTTGGGGTGATTTTTTTGAAGGGTGTGGATTTTGATCCATTTTTTGTGTAAGTATCCTGAGGAAGGGAAGTGCTGCAGCTCTGCAGGGGTTGTCAGGCTAAAAAAGTAATTTATCCCAGGGAGTTTTGGTGTTTCATTTAATGCTTCTCCCCTCAAACAAGAGCTTTATTAGTGCTGCAAGTCCAGAGGTTACAAGCACCTGCAGGATTCTCTGTTCCATAGTTTAGCAATTACTTCTGCTCTTTTAAACCCAATAATGGACCTTTGATAAATTATTCAATGAGTTTAAGAGGAGGGCACTTCAGATTTCCATTGTTATCTGCAGTAGTGTTATATAATGCAATATGCTGACAGKGGAGTCACCAGGCAGCTGTAATTTTTTTTGTTCTTTAAAGTTCTTTAAACAATGAATTTTAAGATTTTATTGAATGCTGAGATGCTGAGGTTTGGTCATCAGGTTTTGTAAGCTATAAATTATTTTTGGATGATCCTCAGTCATTCCCAGCTTGAGATTTTCACTTGTTGTAGGGCAAATCCTGATTTTTGGTGTGAAAAGTGGGAGTATTTTCCCTTCCCACACCCTGAGTGCAGGCTGAGGGATCTTAGGGGTTATCTCAGAGCATGCTGTGTCTAAAGCTGCTGCATTTCTGCCTTTCCAATTCCTCCCCCTTGGGTGAGCAGCAAATGTGTGGGGAAGGGATTTTAGGGGACCTCTCAGATCATGATGTGTCTAAAACTGGTGCTTTTTTACCTTTCCAATTCCATCTCCCTCCCCTGTGGGTGAGCAGCAAACCTGTGGGGAAGGGATCTTAGGGGACATCTCAGATCATGCTGTGTCTAAAACTGGTGCATTTCTCCCTTTCCCCTTTCCATCTCCCCCTGTGTGTGAGCAGCAAACCTGTGGGGATGCCATCTCCAGTCTCTCCAAAGCTGTCTCCAGGGAATTCAGGCAATTACTCCTCGGGGGCAGCCAACGCCTCGGGGAGCGGCTCCTCGGTGACCATCCCACAGCGCATCCACCAGATGGCTGCCAGCTACGTGCAGGTCACCTCCAACTTCCTCTATGCCACTGAGATCTGGGAACAAGCAGAGCAGCTCTCCAGAGAGCAGAAAGGTAAGGGCTGCCTCAGGGGGGTTGGGACCTCCACAGCAGGGCTGGGACACTCCCAGGGCTTTGGTTTTGTTGGTGGGTGCTGAGCATCAGAAGTGACACCTGGGGGTTGCAGGGRTACCCCAGGGTGGGTGTTGTGGTTGTCAAGGTGGTGTTGGAGTTGTGACATCAAAATCCTGGTTGTGCAAAATGTTCAGTGTGGGAAGAGGARCTTGGTGCATTTCCCTTTCTGAAATTCTTTAGTGAAGACTTCCTAAGGAAGTTTGGCAGTAGTTCCATTATTTTCAACTAGTGAAATACAAGTCTTAGAGGACAACCAAGAAGTCTSGCAATGGTTTAATTGTTTATTAATTGTTTAATTAATTGTTGTTAATTAAAAAGCAGTCTTGTGCAGAAGAGCAGAGAAATGGTTAGGAAGGCCCTCTCTCCCTGAGTGCTCCATCCCCGCACCTCTCCCCATTCCCTTCCTCTCCACGCCAGCCATTCCTGCTGGGAGCTGGGGCTGGCTGTGGTTCCCAGGTGCCCTCTCTGACGTGTGTTTGTGCTGTTGCAGAGTTCTTTGCTGAGCTGGACAAGGTGATGGGGCCCCTGGTGTTCAACACGAGCATCATGACGGAGCTGGTGCGTTACACGCGGCAGGGCCTGCACTGGCTGCGCCTCGATGCCAAGTGAGGACCCCTCCTGCTGCTGCCTCTGCCTCCTCTCCACAACACTGTGTCATGTCAATAAGGAAGACTGCCATAACACATTGCTTAGTTGACACTAAGAGCAAGGAATGCTTTCCCACGTCTCCCATCCTCTCATCTGTGTTTTGTGTTTAAACCCCACCCCCCAAATCAGCTGGCTCATGGACTTCTCCAGTATTCCTGGGTTAAGTTATTTAAGTATTTGGAAATTTGCTACATGAAAGTTGTAGTCTTGCTGATYTGTCACGGATAGATCGTTGGGATTCCGGTCACAATACATGAATAGTCAGCTTAAATCCTATTTATTTTAATTTTTTTTTTTTAATTTTAATTTTGAAAAGCCCCTTTTYGGGGCTGGTTTTAGCTATTTCTTCATCCCTAAATTTCCCCTTTTGAGTACTTAGAAATTAAACCTAGACACTTTATTTAAGTACTTTGTGAGCTTTGTTACTCTGTAATGTCTTGTGGTGGTAGAGCCTGTAAAAGGAACTAGGGTTGATAGGTTCTAACGAGTAGGGACACCRTACTTCTCATGCCTAATGCCTATGAGTCGACTAATAAATGACAACTACAGATTTATTATTGCAGAATTTGTACTAAATAGAAAAGTTCCAGATATTCTTCTACGTATTGAGATACTTCATTTAAATGAATTATAAAGAAATTTATATGGAAAAATAYTTAGCTGGAGCTGCCTTGGATTGTTTCCAAGGCAGAGCTCTTGGATTGTTTCCAAGGCAGCTTCAAGCCGTGGATTAACACTATAACAATCACAAAACATTACAGTAATTTGCATTTAATGTAACGTGCAGGCAATGGTGTAGGAATGACCTTCAGTCCAGTGGGTGCGATGCAAACAGGAAAGGCTTTGGAAAAGGACAATCTTGTGCTTTTTTGCATCTCTTCATTTCAGAAACCTTTTGTTTCCGTGCTCGTCACTTTTCGACAGTTACGAAATTGGGGAACTTKGTGGTTCCAAACCCAAGAGTAGCTCAATTCCTACCCAGAACCATTTGCATCTTTTCCATTGACTGAGAAACCAGGAATCTTTAGTAGATCTCTAGGTCCACGTTGTCCTCTTAGGGTCTGCTGGGTGATGGACACTACAGGCTGGCAGTGCAGCAGTGGGGTGGGAGCAGAGCTGCTCCTGCAGGAAGCACTGCTCTGTGCAGGATGGAGCCAAACTTGGCTTTCCCCCGTGCTGATGAAGTTCATGTCATGAAATGCCCACTCCTGAGGGGCTGCTGGAGCTGCAGGTGGCCCCTCTCTGAGTGCAAACCAAAGTACCTTTCCACGTGAGGTGCTTGTCTGAGTTAAAGGTTTCCAATGCTACTGCTTTCAGTATTGCTTAGTGCCCCCAACATGTCTGGTGTGCCTTATGCCTTACTTTTAGATGAAGATTTTATGAACTGTTTACAAGATGTTTTACAGCAGGACCAGGTATACTGTATGCAGTGGTCTTCTGCAGTACTTGGGTAAAATTCCATTTCCTTTTTCAAAGTCCCGGTGTCTGTCCCACAAACTGACTCATCGTGGTGGTCTCCTTCCCCAGAGTCCAACTCTGAATCCTTTGGAGTGAGATTGTGGAATGCTGCTTTGTTTTCTCTCCCATTGAACCCTTTATTCTGTACCAGATATGAACGTGCATGTTCAGGAAAATGATTGCACTAAATTTTTTGTGTAGGTGTAGTTAAAGTGCCAAAATCACGGCAACCTCGAGAGAAGGAATAGAATTCTACGCTCCTTAGTACTGCAGTATGTCCTATGGGCTTTAAGAGTTTAGAAGTTTTGCAAATTAGTAACCTACTACAAGGTAGCTGCATCTTCGTAGAGCTTCCTTTGCGTCCCAGCGTGTTTTGTACTTCCAGAAAAGCTTTGCTACGTCCGGATTGATAACGGGGAACAGACCTGGGGCTCTCCTGACTCGACTCTTCAGGTCTGTCGGAGCATCCTTTTTATGGAATCACTGTGCAAGGTCACCTTTCTGTTAGTCTTTGCTGTTGGAGACAGAACTCTGTACCCTCAAACTCCCCGCCGTGGGCATGGGACACTGTCAGCTGTGTTTCCTTTCCTCCTCTGAAGTGCCTCGCACACCTCTGACGCTGAGAAATCCCTTGGTAGAAGTTGCATTCGTGGGTGGGTTTGTGTGTAGTGCTGCACTAGCCAGCGTGGCTGTTCTTGGCTTGCTCCTTTGTGCACAGGCACCATTGCTGTCAGCAGGAATGGTGCCATCTCGGGGAATTTTCTTTTCCTTAACCAGAGTCCCACAAATACCTTTTGGTGTCACGCCAAATTGGCCTCTCGAAAAYGCATCGCTTATCCCTAGAGCAGTGGAGCTTAGAAATTGGCTTCAAACAAGCAGAAGGCTT
The DNA here is from genome assembly GCA_902810485.1 of Alauda arvensis. Classification (NCBI taxonomy): domain Eukaryota; kingdom Metazoa; phylum Chordata; class Aves; order Passeriformes; family Alaudidae; genus Alauda; species Alauda arvensis. The sequence goes on along the minus strand of CADDXX010000254.1, from coordinate 163,157 downwards.
TTTTTGCATCATGTCCAAACGTGCACCTGAGCTGGTTGGAAGTGTCCCAGCTGCAGGGTGGGCTCCATGGTGGCATGTCCTCTGGAGTGCTGTCCCAGGTGTCGTGTCCATGTGGGGGATGGAGAGGAAATGCCTTGTGCAGCTGGGGCCGCTGCAAACAGATCAGTTCAATCCTCTCAATTCCAAAAGCATATCTTGATTTGGGATTGACCCTTGTTTCCAAGAGGGAAGTTCTGTACTTGATCAGATTTTATAGCCAAAAAAAAAAAAAAAAAAAAGCAAATACGTCCTAGGCTTCCATCCCTCTGCCAGTGTAGGAGGGCTCTGTCCTTGTCCTTGGCAGCTCCCAGCACCACAGGGGGAGTGAGGTCACAGGAGTGACTCAGGAGGGACTCCCCAATCCTGGCTTCCCAAATGATTCCCTGCACAGGGAATGTGTATCAATACATATCAAGACTGTAATTTTGATTCCCTTGCTGATCATGGCCCCAGTTGGTGAATCTTAAAAATGGCTCAATCAGACTAGGCTTGCTCAGCTATCTGTGCTGTTTGACTTTGCTCTCAGACTTGCAGGTTCCAGGTGATAAAGGTGCAAACCATTTATAATTCCAAACAAATCTTCAGGACACCAGAGTAAACCAGCCCAAGAGTTTTGTTTTGATTTGAATCTCAGCCATAAAGCAGAGCAGACGGACGGCTCTCCTTGGCTTCGATGGCAGTATGCAATTTGTATTGTATGTGTCTTTTAATATATATGTATATATATATGACTCAGTCTGTCCAAAGTATATGTTATACTTGTTTTTAGATTATGGTGCAACTGACTATATTGATATATTATTTATTGAGTGCTGAGTCACCATCTTATTGGTGATAAATATTGCATATTATCCAGGAGTGCAATGTATATTCCTTTAGATTGCTGAGGCTTGATTGCTGTGGTAACAAAAAAAAAAAAATGCCCTGAAATGTATTTATGAATGGCCCCAACATACAGAGAGTCAGAATTTATGGGAATGATGTAGCACTTGCCTGGGGCAAGTAAAATAAAGCCGTAGGCAGAGAATTATGGAGTTTGCCAAAAGGCAAACTGCTGGAAAGAGAGAGAAACTACCTTTGCTGTATTTAATGTCATTTTCTGAAAAGATCTTTGCTGTCACTGCAGTGTTTCCATTGAGGCAGATCCACAAGGGCCTGAGCAAGTCAAGTTTGAATTACCCATTGGGGAGTAAACAACTTCCAAATTCTTCCCTTCACGACAAATCCTTGGGTCAGGGTTGAAACTTCTCCCTCTGCCGTGTCAGGGTTCTGGGAAAGCCCCGTCCCCGAGCAGTGAGGTCAGTGCTGGGCATCCTGAGGGACACAGAGGAGCCAGAGCTTTGCTCACCACTCACCCCGATCCAGAGCTGTTCCAGGAGGGGGTCCCAGGCAGGGAGTGGCTGGGAATTGTGGTGTGTCTGTGGCTGTGGTGCCCTGGGGAGGGAAGGGCAGAGCCCCCGGAGCCGCTCAGGGCCGGGCTCTGCTGCAGCCCCTGCACCCAGCTGGGAGCAGCTGCCCTGGAGCTCCCAGGGAGCTGGGCTCTGCTGTGGCCCTGCTCTCATTCCACCTGGGAGTTTGGGAATTGAATTCCCGTGGCACTGTGCCCATTGCTGGCTCCAGTCTCCATCCCTGGCCTGGCTCCTGGCACTGCCTTGCATTCCACATCCCAAACTCTACTCCAAGGACCAGGCATGACTTTCCAAGCACAGTTCCTGACATTTGTATCTGGTCCCCCTTTTAAATTGTTTAAAAAAAAATTTTGTATATGGAGGATAAAGTGCTTATATATTTATTAAAAATCCTTTATCTTATTTGAAATTATTATTTGGTGAAGAAGGGGTTTTTCTTTTGGGGGAGGGCTGGGGAGGGGAGGTAACTTTTAACCTGTCACTTATAAATGAAGCCCTGATTAATCCTACAGAAAGGTACTATTAGTAACTAATGGGATGTCTCTGTTTTATGCTTTGTACATGACAAGTCCATGTGTTACATTTTGTTTTCTATGGAAAGATTTGGACATCTGTCTTCAACCAAAACCAGAAAAAAAAGAAACAAACTGTGATTTTATTTGTTGCAATACATTTGAAATTTCAAAGGGTACTTTGGGGCTCAAAATTAGGATTTCTAAGTCAGTATGTGCATTTCACGTAATAAAGCTGTTAATGGTGAGCAAAGTATTATATACTAACTAGATTTTTTCCACATCTGTATAGTATATTCTATGTATTTTGTGGTATTGAGATTATAGAAAGTTTAGTGTCTGAAACATGCGTTTAATGTGTATTTTTAAACAAATTTATGGCAATTAAAATATTTGGAGAAAAGGGTATCACATTTCAATTTGTAAAGATCTTTTTAACTACTGTGTCATTAAAATGCTTTGTACAATGCAAAACTGTAACTGGAGAAACTAAGTTTAATAAATATCAAATAGATTTTCTGTATTAAACTTCCAACCCCTGTGCTTGTATCTGTTTTGTGGGGCCTCCTCCTCCCTGGCAGTGCCTTTTTAGGCAGAATTTTCTTTCCATTATTTATTGCTCTGTGAAACAAAAGGAAAGTAGCATCCAGTGTGTGTGTCCAGACTTGTTGATTTATATTTTGTTTTTGTCTTTCAGCCTCCAAGTGGAAATCCAGCCAGCACGTGAAAACAGCATTTTGATCCATTCATTTTAAGGCAGGAGATAAGGTCAGTGGCAAAAGTCAGTCTAGGACATGTATTTAAGTAAATTTGATTAGAAGTAATTGAAAGTAAATAGTTCTCATTCCACTTATTGCTGGATATATTTGGGATGTTGGGATTGCTATCRTTATTATCAGTTTGGCTCCCTCTTTCCCACAGGCCTTTATCTGAGGGCTGATAAGAGGCTGATTGGGAGGAGGTGGGGCTGATCTAATTCATGCTCTTGCCAGGGGAAGGATAAATGTCCAAAGTCTGGCCCCAGCTCTGTGCTCACCATCCACGTTGCTCAAGATACAAGGAAAACCAAGCTGCTTTGCTGAATATATATTTTAATTCACACCTTCCAATAAATAATAGAAAACATTACAAAAAAACCAAACGAGGAGGAGATGCAGAGCCCTTTTATTGAGCTTGGCCAGAGGCCTCCTGAGGCATGGCTGTGGCAGGAGATGCTCTCGAGCTCTTTGAAGTCCTTTTATCAGCACATGTGACAGAAATATTAAATACCCTGATTGCTCAGGGCCCTTGCAGCTCCTGAGCAGTCAATAAATAGATCCCAAGTGTGTGGAGCATGGTCAGCAGTAACAGTGCAGGCTGTGCTTGGTGCCAGCTCACGCCGAGGCCGTGGAGAGGAGGCAGCGGTTCTTCCTGCAAAACAAACCACCATGAGGCTCTGAGGGGCTGGGGCTGCCTCTGCCAGGCTCTGCCAGGCTCTGCCAGGCTCTGCCAGGCTCTGCCAGGCTCTGCCAGCCTCCAGGTACATCTCTGTGCCCCTGTGCCAGCTCTGCTGGGCTCAGGCATGCTCAATTCCCCTCAGCTCTTCAGTCTGCATTCATTTTTGGGTCTTTGCGTTCCACCAGGATTCCAAACATAGCCTAGCAGCCCAGCCACCCTGTCCTATTTACTTATTTATCCTATTAATTTATAAATTAAGATAAGCTTATTTATAATAATATTCATTAACAATAGGATCTACAATATTCATTAATTATAGCATATACTATATCCATTAATAATAACATATACTATATCCATTAGTAATAGCATATACTCTATCCATTAATAATAGCATATACTATATTCATTAATAATAGCATATATTGTATTCATTAATAATGGCATATACTCCTATTCATTACTGCTATTTACATATAGTAGAAAATGACTATTTTTTATCCTGTCTGAGTGTTGGTGTGTGKGCAACAGGTGCCATASAAAATCATCTTTCAGTCATTAATAATTTTAACTAATCAATTTATGCATAGTTGGGCAAATTGCTCATGACTAACAAGAAGTAAATAGCTTTTGATATTCTAATTCYAATTTTGATATTGATATTGTAGTTGTTTTTTGAACTATGAGCTTAAATAATCACCTTAAAGTGATTAATTTAGGGTAAGGTATTAATGCAGGTTTTTCCCTTTTCGTTAGTGCACGCTTTAAAAGGAAAGGTTGATGGGAAGGTTAAATCGATTAAAAGCTGTCTGGAGCCCTCTGCTCTCTTTGCCCAGCCAGGTTATTTGGGGTTGCAGTGAAAGGCCAGGGGCTGGCACTTGGGACACCTGGACTCTGCTCTGTTTGCTGTGCTTACCAAAGAGTCTGAGCCTGTTACCCCATCGCTATTCCTGGTACCTGTGTGCACCGCCTGACCCCTGGAGGCGGGCGGGCAGGAGCCCAGGTGGGCAGGAGCTCAGGTGGGCAGGAGCCCAGGAGGGCAGGAGCCCGGGCGGGCAGGCATTGCTCACCTGCAGAGCATGGTCAGGCACTCGCTGTTGTCCCTGCAGGACGCTCCGATGGGTCTCAGGGACACGCCTCTCCAGAAGGGCGTCATGCGGCGCTGCCGGGGGCTGCGGGGCTGCTCCTGGGGCTCTCTCGGGGACAGGGACACGCCGTGGCTCTGGAACACAGCAGGGGCAGCGTCAGCAGCTGCAGCAGCACCTCCTGGCTCTGCTGCTGGGCTCAGCAGTCTGCATTCTAAGTGAAGCACTGGAAATCTTTCTGCTTTTCAGGTCGCTGCAGTCTCTGGGTGAAGCTCTGCTTGCAGCCCAACCCCAAAGAAATATCTACCAAAATTAATGGTGGTTTTAATCTTCTTGGGAGTGAAGGCAGAGTCACTGGCTGAGCAAGGCTCAGGGTAGCCCAGTATTCACTGGGCAGCAACTCCACATTTTTATGATGCTGCATCCTCTAAAAAGCCTTGCTGTCACCTCTTAAYTGCTGCCAGTTATCCATGCAAATCAACAGCTTTTCTGGACTGCCTGTCCTTTGAATGAGCCCTTTATATGGGTTATTTCAGTATTATCTCYGTTACCTGGCTGAGCAGCAGTGAGCAGAGCAGAAGGATTGCCATCACTTTCCACCAGTGCATCTTCCCAGCAGGAGCTGTCCCTTGGAGCAGACACAGGCAGAGGAGGCACAAAGAGCTCCAGTCAGGACTTCCCAGGCTTTCAGCTACATTTTTATAGACTTCATTCTCTTATCATTGTATCAGCTGCCAGTTATTACAGGAGCAAAGTTCACTTTGGAACAAGAGGGAATTGCTAAGTCTACATCTGCTGCAGTGATCTGGTTCAAGGCCTGCCCTAAGCTAATGATTTACTCCCCTTCCACTTGTACTTTGTCTGGTCACTTGTGCTGACCCCTTGTGCCAACTGTTCCTTTTTTTAAAGCCCACCTAAGATGTTACCAGAACTCCATGGTCTATTTCTAAGCAAAAGGGGGGGGGGGGGGGGGGGGGGTGGTGGCCCAAATTATTATGGTCAAGATCCAAAGCCTAAATTAACTTCTGTAGCTGTGAGTTAGCCAACCAGGGGTAAGGRTTGTCTTGCCAAGCTGATTTGGAGCAGAGAATTGTGCTTTTGATGTGTTCCTCACTCTGGGTACATGAAAGAACCGTAAGGAAGTTGCTTAACCTTTATTTCCAGGCACACAGTGCTCAAAAAGCAGGTGTCACACTTCCCAGCTGGGTTTGGGAATTCAAAATGTGTGATAACTCACAGAGCTCTTCCCCCAGGAATCCAAAGGTGTCAAAGATAAGCATCTCTGGGTAGAYAATGGAAGAGGCTGCTCAGGGCTTGTCTGGAGCTGAGGAGCTCCATGTGCAGGCTGTGGTTTCCCTGGGTGAGCCATCTCTGCCCCCAGGCTGTGTCACTCACCACCAGGCTTCCACAAGCAGCTCCCAGGGRGTGGAGGGGCCCTTTGTCATTGAGAGGAAGCTTCAGTTTTTCCACTGTGAGTGAGATTGCAGCAGCAGAGAYGTGTGAGCAGAGCTGGTSCCTCTCATCTCCTCTCCCCTCTGCTCACACACTTGTGCTTGTCCCAGTGCTYKTGTCTCRTGGCTCCTCACCTGTGGGATCTTGTGGATCTCGTTGGATGGGGCTTGGAGCAGCCTGGGCTGGTGAAGGTGGGGAGAACTGCAGGAGCTTTAAGGGCCTTTCCAACCCAAACCTGCTGTGCTTCTGTCTGGCTCCCACATCTGTCCCATGTGCCTCACATCTGTCAGGTCAAGACATTGAAGAGTGACAGAGAATTCCAGCTTGTGTCACTGTGTGCAGGTTTTGGAACACACTGTTTTAATTAAAGTAAATACTTTATACAGTAATAAATGTATAATGAACTGTGTTTTAGCTAAATTGTAAATACAGATCTGGATGTCACAGGCTCCATTTCTTTGATTGCTTAATATGAAGGCACAAGTGCCAGCGTGGAGGGCAAGTGACTTAGATTAAGATAATGCTGTGATGTCAGATGATTACCCCTTAGCCCAAATTTCACTGGGATTAAAAGAAAAACCTTCCCAGCACAATCTACAACTGCTATTCATTCATTCCCATCATAGGATGGTTCTTACACACCTTCCTCTGCCCTATTTGTTTTGCTTCTCTGGAAGGAGGAAGCAAAATTTTCATTATTACACCTTCTTGCTTCTTGAGAAGGGAAGGRAAGAGGACAGTAAATAATGCCAGACAAATAGCTGAACTTAAAAYGTTTATATTTGGCTGGGAATTTCTCAATTTTTTTTCCCGTGGAGTCCTTCCTTTTCATGCATCTGAATTCTAATTTCTGGTGTTTCCATCAGGCACTAGTGTAGAACACACAGGAGGACAAGGCAGCAGCAGGAGCCCTGACTTCTGTGAAGCACAGGATGTGGAAGAGCAGCAGAGCCTGTGTAAGTCACCATCTCTCAGCTTTGTTGGCTGGGGAAGGCTGGTACTTTGTGATGATACATGAGAATTGTTGTCTGTCCTTCTGGGTCACTAATAGCACCACACTGTCCCTGTGAGGCAGCAAASTGCTCTGGGCAAGAAACTGGGGGAAAAAATGAGTATAACTGAGCYGGTCCTTTCCATGCCCACAATTCCCACAGGCTGGTCAGACCCACAGCAGAGGTGTGAGGAAAGAAACACAAAATGTTGTTCTGCTGCTTCTTCTAATAATTGCCCAAAGGAGAACAAATATCAATGAGTGAAAACTTCTCAGGCACCTTGTTCAGATTCTGAAATGCCCRCGGGTCAAACTCCCACTGCCACAGGTCCAGCAGGAGCCATCCCAGCTGGGAATGGAGCCTGCACCCCAGGTAAAGGTTGGTGGGGCAGGGTTGGGATGGGTGGGCACAGACACAGGATGGCAGGGCAGGGGCAGGATGGGGCAGGGGATGGCCAGGCAGGGGCAGGRTGGGACAGGGACAGGGGGTGGCCAGGCAGGGTAGCAACAGGCTGCAGGAGCAGCAGCTCAGTGTGAGCGTGGCCCTGGCCCTGCCCCTCCTGCTGACCGCGGGGCCGGCGCGTGGCCGCGGTGCCGCTGCCCCCGTGTTTGCCTTCCCGTGGCCCCTGGGCCAGGCACGGCCGTCTGTGAGCAGCAGCAGGCACCTCGTGAGAGCCCCGGGCAGTGCTGCCCTCCAGCAGAGCTGCTGCGACAGCACAGGGTCACTGAGCTGCCGAGGCACAGCTCCCCAGGGGCTCAGAGGGCACCCGGCCCTGAGGCACCGCGAGCAGGACACCACGTTCTGAATGGAACTTCTCAGGGAGAGGGGCTCTGMCACAGGCACACAGTGACAGACAGGGTTAGATGGGATGTGGGAAGGAATTGTTCCCCCTGAGGCCCTGACACACATTTCCCAGAGCAGCCGGGGCTGCCCCTGGGTCCCTGGCAGTGCCCAAGGCCAGGTTGGACATTGGGGCTTGGAACAACCTGGACTAGTGGAAGGTGTCCCTGCCATGGCAGGGGTGGCACTGGATGGGCTTTGAGGAATGTTCTGGGATAAATCTGCCTCTCTGCATCTCTGCCAGCTCACAGCCACAGCAGCCAGATTGTTGCTCCCCAATTGCTTAAGCTGCCTACAAAATACCAGCGACCCAAAATGCAGTTAAGCACAGGATATTTTTGGCACRGCTTGGGAGCACTGCCTGACTGATTTTACTGCCACTTATGCTGACCTCAGGCTGTGCTTGGAGGAAGCACAAGAGGCTGAACTCRGTCTTGTGTGTGCTCTGAGTGAGCCCCAAAATACTCCAGCAGTGAGCTATAAAAATTGCGTGGCTCCAGCTTCCTGAAGTGACAACCTGAGCATCATTGTCTTCCTGACAGCCCAGCCCTGACACACAGGGAAACTCACAGAGGGAAACGTCATTCCTGCCCTGCAGATAAGATAAACTCCCAGGACAGCTACAGGAATAGCACAGCAGGAACACCAACGTGTTGCTGTGCATGGGGTTGGGAGTTGGAGGCAATCAGTGGAACAGGAGGAAAAAACTAGGATAAAGGAACCAGTCAGGTGTTCTGAGCTTCCAGCAGTGAAGGTGTTTCTATACTCAGAGACACACGGTGAATTTGTCACCTATTTAAGCAACTTTATTACCAGCAGCTGATTTTTTAATCATCTTCAGCATTAAATAGTCTTGCTTCTCCTGGCAATTTTCAAGAAGGTTCTAATGCAGCCTCTTAGCACTGATCAGATACCAGAGTGTAGTTAATCACCTAATTAACATGAGTGTAACTAGGTAATTAGAATCACAGGATCAGAGAACAGCCCAGGTTGGAAGGGACCTTGGCAGATCAGCTGGTGCAGGCAGGGAAGGCAGCCCAGAGGAGGTTACCTGGCACCCCGTCCAGTCACCTCCTGTAACCTCCAGGCTGTTCTGGGACTGATTGTTCTCACTGCAAAAAATTCCTTTGTTAGTAGAGATGAAACCTCTCTGGTGCAGCCTGTACCTGTTCCCCTTCATCTTCTGCCCAGGACTCCCGTGAAGAGCGAGCCTGCAGCCAGAGGTCAGGGTCCATCCCAAATCCCAAGCCACCAGCCAGCCCGTCCAGCTTTAATCAATACCCAACCAGGCACTGTTTGTATTTCACAGATCTCAAGGCTGCAGGAARAGCAGCAGCCAGTGATGGGAAAAATAAACAGGACAAGGAACAATTTCATACCAGCCCTTGCTGCACTTTATATTGAGGAATATTTCAAAGAAACTGGAATTACAAAGGCTGGAAGTGCTCTAAGATAAAAACATCCGAGCACATGGAACTTCAGCCTGGTTATCTGCCTGTACAGAGAGAACCAGACAAGGGATTTGATGCTCCTCACCTCAAACAGCTCAAGACACAGATTTCACACAGTCATGGGGCAAAGTTGCAGTTTATTAGCCAAGGTTTATCTCCCTGTTAATCCCCTCYGGCCATGGGAACAAACACGGCAGGTCCCCGGGGAGCTCTGGAGCCACGTGGTCACTGTTCGTGGTCACTGGTCACTGCTTCTGGTCACTACTCGTGCCTGTATTCATCCGGGTTCTTCCTCTTGAGCCGCTCAAACTCTTGCGTCCCCCAGGAATAAATGAGGTAAGCRATGGCCAGGGCTGGCAGGGACAGAGCACAGGCACGGTCAGGGGACACCGGAGTGAGGGGACACTGCAAAAGGGACACTCTCCATAAAGGGACAGAGGAACGAGGGAACACAGCTCTAAGGGGATAATACAGAGAGGGGACACTCMCAATTAACGGGTAAGGGGGCATTCACAATCAAGTGGCATATGATGCACTGAGGGGGACACTGGTAAAAGGACACYGCAGTGAGGGGACACTGGAATAAGGGCATTTCATGACACGGGGACACTGGGAGAAGGGCATATTCAGAATGTGGGGACACCGCACTGAGGGGACACTGGAATAAGGGGATTTCACGACACGGGGACACTGGGAGAAAGGGATATTCACAATATTTGGACACCGCAGTGAGAGGACACTGCACTGCGCACAAAACAACATCCCTCAATGCTCCCCCTCCCCACATTTACACTCCGTGTATAAAAAAGAGGGAATCCCCCTCTGTACTCACGGGGCACCACCTTCAACACCTGGGAGGCGAAGCGGCGGCCCACGTTGGGGACGCCGTGGGACAGCACGTTGGGGATGGCTCGCTGCTCGAAGGGCGACAGGCTGTAGGTGATGACATGACGCACCCGCGCCAGGTTCCCGAAGTGCTTCCCCATGGCCGCGCTGTCCCCTCGGTCACCGCGCCACGGACACCGCGCTATGGCCGCCGCCCGCCCCGGAACTGCCTGGCAACGCCTTCCGGGGCACCGCCAGCCGCGCTTCCCGTTTGAAATTAACGGGAGAGTCGGTGAAATAGGTCTGTGATAAATCACAGTTGTAGTAAAGTGTGTTTGTAACAGGCGATTTGTAATAAACGATGTGCGCCACAAACCGGCCCGGCCCTGAGGGGAGGGGGGGGGGGGCACGCGCGGGGCCCGCGCGCCGTGAGGGGAGCGGGGGGGGCGGGGGCGCCTCAGCGCGGGAAATCCGCCAAAAATAAATAATAGCCAAAATAAAACAACTTCTGTGTGGCGATTGTGGAGCTCCGATGAAAAATAATTGTCTGAAAAAAAAACCTCTCACTTTTGTGGGGCAATTGTGGAGCTCCGGTGAAAAATAATTGTCTGAAAAAAGCCCTCACTTTTGTGTGGCGATTGTGGAGCTCCGATGAAAAATAAATAATAGTCTGAGAAAAACCCCACTTTTGTGTGGCGATTGTAGAGTTCCGATGAACAGCGGGAGTGTCTGAAGCAGAAAATCGTGGAATTACGGAATAGTTTGTGCTGGAAAAGGCTTTTAAAGGTTAAATATCCCGCCACACCCCATTGCAATGATCATGGCAAACAATATTAGAAATATTATTAGAATGTATGAGAGATCTACCACATAACTGAAATTACTATTAGAGTATATTAGATATCTTCAATATTACGGGAATTATTAATAGCGTCTATTATAATTATGTGACTATATTAGACGTATTCCATATTATTCGAATTATAGACTATATTCGACATTAAACTATTAAATTATTATTAAACTATATTAGAGATCTTCAACATTATAGCAGTTATAATTRGAATATATTAGAATTATAACACTCTATCAGCTGCCACATTGATGGATAATTATTAGAMTTACTATAATATAATTAATCATCTTCCACATAATTGAAATTATTAGAAKATATTAAGCTTATTAGGCACATTTAGTATTATTGGAATTATTATTAGAATAGATGAGAATTGTTAGAATATAGGCATTTTCACCATGATTTGAATTATAGTAGAATTATTAGACTGTGTTAGACATTTTCAACTTTATTTGGACCATTATTATATATTAGACATATTTGCTATTATTTAAACCAATATTACAATATATTAGATTTGTTAGAATATGTTAAACATCTTCAACATTATTGGAATTATTATTAGAATATAGGAATTATTACAATATATTACACATATTTAATATATTATTATTAGAATTGTTAGACTATATTAAATGTGATCCCCATTAATGGAATATTAGAATATATTAGGACTATTGGACTACATTAGACATTTCACCACAATTAGAGGGATTTATAAATGGAAASCATTTCATTGATTTTCTTTTCTGGCAGGTGAGCAAAGCCAAAATTCCCAGAGTTTGAAGGGATGAGCAGGAGTGACACAACCCAAACTCACCCAACCACCCACAGTGCTGGGACCAGGATGCTTTTATGTGACACCAAGGTTCTGTTTTGASCTTTTGCYATCAGCCACCTCGATTTYAGCAGTCAGAGACTGAAAGCTGGAGCAGGAGCCTCACTTTTAGGGCAGATTTGTGCCTGTTGCACCTCCAGGAGCCCTGCAGACACCTGTGGGGTTAGCGACCAGGTGAACCCATCACAGTGACAGCACACAGCAGCCCCTCAGGAGCAGTCCCTGCCCTGCCAGGATGAATTCCAGCCTCTGCAATTGCTCAGGATCTAAGGTAGGGGCTGGTTGTGTGGCTGAGTGCAGAAAGTTACAGCATTTATTWATTAATCCATTAGCATGTCAATGTTAAAGGGTGTTCTGGACAAGTTTTACAAGATAGTGCTGCTCCACAGGCTTTAATTAACAAACAAGAAAAATCCCCACTAAAGCTGAGAGGTTTTGTGTATGAACTCCAAGTTTAGGAGGAGAAAATAAATCATCATAAATCAGTTACAATAAAAATTGGGTGTGAAAGCATCTAGAGTTGAGGTACTTGTTATCTAGTTTCATTGTGAGAGGAAACAAAGCTGTGCCCCCACATTTCAGAATACTAAAYCCATTGAMCAGCATTTACATCAACACATTTCAGGCTTTCAGAAGCCATTTTTGGGGATTAAGCTTTTTAAACAATTCTTCCTACTTCAGAAGCCAGTGACAGAGCGATCCCAGTGGACAATCCTCTGYCCCCACCCCATGGACAACTGCTGCTTGTTCCTGAATCAAAGGAAGCCTCATCTGATGCCAATTGTTACCCAAATAGTGCCGTGATTTAAGTGTTCACAAATTACCCACAGCTGCCTTTAAATTCTTACCCTTCTTTTAGCTGAGAAAGCCCAATGAGTGCAACAGAAAAAAAAAAATCTGGTAACTCTTTACAGAACCGTGAGGAAAGGTTTTGGTATCCTGCATGGAAGAGCTGGAATGTGGTAGGGAAAGAGAATGAAAAACTGAAGAAATAATTCTAATGTTAAAGACTTTCTTATTCATTGCTGGAGATGCCACACACAGGTTTCTGTAGARGCAGAGTAGCAGGCACTGCATGTCAGGATATGTGTGATAGCCATTTATTTCTCTCTCTTTTTTTTTAATCTGTAATAAAGCAGCTTAAAAATAGACATTTAGTAGTTGAAACCTTTTCCCCATTTTAAATGCAAAACCCTCCCGATAAAAAGACACTATTTACATTAAATTGCACATTCCAGAAAGGCTGAGTGAGTACAAAAACCAGTGCTCTGACGTRAGCCCCCTTCTGCCAACTCCGTGCTAACTCCCAGCCCCCGCAGTCACAGCGACGCTGCCCGCTCGATCGCAGCTGCAGATCCTGAGGATGCAGAAATAAAACCCGTGTTTGAGAGCGCAGCCGAGTCCCCGCTAGCGGCAGGTGCACTTGGTGGCGATCATGTCCTCGTACTCCTTGTAGGCGATGGAGCCGTCGGGCTCGATGGTGAGCACGCTGAGCGGGCTGTAGGCGGCCGGCACGCAGGACGGCCGGGGCACGGCGGGCTCCAGGCGCTCCGAGATGAGCGTCTGCACCATGGCGTGCACGGGAGAGCCGTAGCGCTGCCCCAGSGCTCGGGGACAGTCCCCGCGGCAGAACTGCGGGCTGTAGCGCTGCGGGGCGATGATCCAGCGGTCCCAGCGCAGCTGGCTGAAGCTCAGGCGCAGGTTGTGCAGCTCGCACTCGTGCGGGGGGAAGGCGAAGCGCCTCRGGTGCTCGCTCAGGTTGTGAGGGGAAGCGGCCGCGGCCGCTTTGGGATTCCTTCGCTGCCGAGAGGCCCTTTTACCCCGGGGATTGCCTTGTCCTTTGTCGCCCTTTGGAGGATCCGCAGGCGGGCTGCTGCTTTTCCTGCCGTGCCCCAGTGAGCTCCCCCGGTGATGAGCTTGCTCGCTGGTGTCATTGAGATACAGCAGAAGGGAAGGGGGAACCAGCGTGACTTTAACAGCGTTCTCCAGTTTCGTGCTCCGTTGTGGGTCACCCATCACACAAGTGAAGTTCAGAGCSATGTGCACGTTCCTCCTGTTGGTAGCAATCAGGGGCTGGAGGAAAGGAGTCACATCCATCTCCACCCCCTTGCGTTTCCTAACGTCAARGTGCAGGCTAAATGCTAGAGAGTGGGAAATGCTGGGACAAACTTGGCTGGAAAAATCGTGTTCCTTAAGGGATAAATGRCATATGCAGGTAATGGAAGAGGAAATGGGAACAGATGTGTCAAAGGAATAGAGCAAGACAGACTTGAGTAAGTGCTCCAGAGCAGTAACACGATCCAAGTTGAAGAGTAAATCCACCGAGTGAACATCTCCTGGGAAAGGAAACAGATTCCTGTAGTGTTAGTGTGTCTTATTTTTCCAACTAGACATAAATACTATTCTAGTGGATAAGTAGAAATTATTCAGCAGCAGAAAAAAACAATTTAGATGCCCTCCCTTACATTTACTACATGGTATTTCTGTTTGGTCAGGGACATGAGTTAAAAATTAAGAAATTAAACCAAAGAAAACCTCTRAWTTTAACACTTATTAGGATTAATTTCTTTAAAAGACCCAGCACAGGAGGAAGCCAGCTGTTGTCTCTTTAGTGCTGGTGTGGGATAACAGGAACTAAACACTCCAGATGAGACAAACCATGAACTCCACCTCAAAGGGCTGTTCCTGTGCAGCAGTGCAATGCTTGTGTTTATCTGTCTTTTGAGTGAAAAATTCGAGTCAGGAGAACTCAGGTCACCTCAGCAGGACTAACAGCCAGTGATTTCTAGGTGCTGTTGTTGGATTAGCTCACATTTAAGAAGGCCRTGGAAGCACCATAACTTACAGGGTGCCCAGCTATCCCTGATTTGCAAGTAATTATACTCTTGCTTTTTGGGTTTTGGTCGTGATTCTTCTCTAGCAAATGTACCAGGCAAGGAGAGGAGTCTCTGGCAGTGGCTTCTGGCAGTTTGGTACAAGTTTTGTACCAGTGCTGTGGTTTTTTTAAAAAAAGCAAAGCCAAGATGGGCTGCAGAAGGAAATGTGCTGCCCATTATGCCTCAACATCTTTTCCACTTTGCTTACTTCACTTAGATCTGCTTGTGGCTTTTTCTGACTCACGGGGAGATGAGTCAGCCCAAAACATGGGCATGTCTTGTACACCCTTGTGGTGTTCCCCAGCCTGTGAAGGCTGTGCCTGATGGCATTCAGGGAGAAGTAGGCTATGAAAAACTCCCACCGTTTAGGAGAAGAGCCTCCAGCACTAAAATAGCACCGGCTCTAAAGAAAGGAGGTATTTTTATCTCGTGCTGCCGGCACGGAGCACACAGGAAGCCCGTRTAACCCTGCCAGCCCAGGCACCGCACACCTACCTGTGCCCAGGTGCCCGTGCCCACACTCCCAGCAGGGCGTGAAGAGCCGCACCGTGTTATAGAGGCGGCCCCGCCGCGCCCTGGGGATGCCGTCCCTCGTGGCAGACATCCTGTACAGCCTCTTCATGAAGCGGAGGGCCCTGGAGTCCGGCTGCAGCCGCGGCGCCTCGCCGTGCCAGCCCCGCGRGCCGCGGTCCTGCAGCACCTTGAGCAGCGGGGACAGGAGGGCAGGGGCTGCTCCCGCAGCCAGGGGCAGCTGCAGCACCGCGCTGAGCTGGCCGGCAGCGTCCTCGGGAGCTGCCAAAAACCCAGCGACCTCCTCAGAGCCCGCCGGGGAGCTGGGGGAGCTCTGGGCGTCAGCAGAGAGCCAGGGCAAGCAGCAGTACAGACAAACACAAATCCTCCAAGTGCTCTCCATGCTCTTGAGGGCTGCAGATGMAAAACAAACAAACAAACAAATAAACAAAAACCTCCCCTCAAGCATTCGAGGAAAAACAAGAGTGYCTGAGCCCCATCCCTTATATAGGTTGCAGCTGTGGAATGTGAGGGAGGTTTCCTTCTGATAGGGAGCAAAGGGAAAGATCTGCAGCTGGCCCCTGAAAGCACAGRTTCATTGCAGTTGGGCTAAACCTTGGCCCTGAAAGCTTATTATAAAGAGATGCTAATTCTGAATGAACCTTTTTCACATGGGAAACGATGGGCTGGGAGTGAGTGCCGGCCCGCAGAGGGAGCTGGGGAGGCGTTCGTGTTGCCTGGTCTAATTAATCCTGGTTTATTTGCAGGAACATATAAAGCTAAATATTACTGCTCATAGCCTTTGGCCTCTCTCCGTGTGCTGGTGGGGTATTTTTCACCAGCTCTGAGCTGAACAACCCAGCCCCCAGCTGCTCACGGGGTATAAAGCCGTGGGGTTTGTTAAAGAAGGAGGTTGGAGGAGAGCATCTCAAGGTAGTTTAATTTAGGGGTTGTATCAGATGTTCTCCCTCTTGCCTTGGTGTGCTGCAGTGGAAAGCTGAGTTTGCCAAGCTTGTTACTATCTCTTTCAGCTTCCCTGRGGTATTTTCCTGCCTGACAAGCTCTTGTTTACGAGCTGGAGAGCAAAGAAAGCCCTGAAGAATCAAAAATTGTGACTAATGGAGAGCCTGCAGGTGTTACCTGCCCTGTTTGCTGCCCGAGGTGAGGTTTGAGGTCACCTGCTGTACACCAGCTGTGAGTTATTTTTGCAGAAATTTTTTATTGCTCCTTAAATAAGCTAACAGTTCTGGGCCTTCTAGCAGGATCTCAGCCATGAGATTCAGTTGTAGCTTTAAGGCAGGAGTAGGGAAATAGTTTCTCATTTTGTGGACGTCCTGTTTATTTTACATTATTATTATTGGATGTGGTTAAGGTGCAATTCTGGTGCTGCAGACTCCAGAGCAGGGGGGCTGAAGGTTTTTTGGTAATTGGGAAATACATGGCATTTTCAGAAATCCCTCCTTGTCAAACTTGGTTACTTGGGATCAAGGCAGAGGCCAATTGTGGTGAGTCAAAAAGGTTGCTGAATTCACTTTGAATTGCAGAATTTACTTTGAGTTGTTTTTTGTTCCATGTACCTTCTATTAACAACAACCCCAAGCTTTGCACAGCATCTGCTCAGTGCTGGCAGTGGCTCACTGGTGATTGGGCTGGTTCCCACTTCCTCTTCCCAAAATAAGCTCTATTTATTTTTATCTTAATGGGTCAGGGCTGCAGCTCCTAAGCAGAGTGRATGGTCTCAAGGGCATCCTTTAAGTTTAAACAGGGTTTTGACTCATTTTTATGGGGGCTTTTGGAGAGGGACAATCACTCTCTGTAGGCTGCTTACAGACTTCCAAACTGCTTTTATGCTGGGCAATAAAAATTACTCAAATCACCATCCCACACTAAGACTGGTGGCCTGTTGGGTGGAAAAATGCTTCTTCCTTCCCATTAGCATCTCCCCCAAACCCCTCAGCACTGACACTCATCTTTGGTGAGGCACACTGCCATTGTTAATGCTGGTTTTTAGGCTGCCTCCAGCCTCAGGGTGAATTTCAGCTCTTGTGGCATGTGCTGAATCATTTTATTTGGTTACAAAGTCGTGGCTGCAAGGTCAGTACCTAACAGTGAAAGCAGTGAGTGCTCAGAGGGTAAACAAGGGGAAATCCTTGCAGRCTGGGACACAGCCCTGGCCTGGGCTGGGAACTGATGGTCACCCACATTTAGCACTCCCACGTCTCCCCCTCAGCATGTGCACAGCAACAGCAAAGAGTGATTGGACCTTTGTCCTGCAGGATTAAGAATGGCAAACCAGATGCATTTATATAGAAATAAATGATTTATCATGCTAATGATAAGACTAAAACAGAATTATTTGCTGCCTGGTATGGGTAGCCAGAACTACTACTACACTACAGTGCACTATTTTTGAAGCAAAATTGAAGCATTTCTATTAAAGCAGTTATATCGAGGCAACTATACTGAAGATAGCAAAAAGTATTAACTAGAGAATGGTGTTACTCACCCAGGCCAACAACTGTGGGCAAATCTCTGGCTCAGCCCTGAGGAGAGGCCTTTAGGGGTGTCCCCACTCCAGGGAGGAATCTCCACACACGAGGGATGTGTTGGAAAACCCTCTGTTAAGAAGTGGGCCTGGGCTGTCAGTCAGATGTGTCTGGGCCTGCTGTGGCAGCTCAAAGCTTTGGGAAAGGTGTCAGTAGCATCCCTTGCTTGTTCCTTTATCAGGCACTTCATCATCTTCACCTCACTTCACATTTTCACCTCACTCTCAGCATGTTGAACTTTGGGTCAGGCTGGTTTTAGCATTATTCACCCCAAAAGCAGCATGAGCCCCTTCTCCACTCACTGACAGCTTTGAAAAGCAGGGCATTGTTTGAATTGTTCCAGCCCCACTCCAGGCTCATCCTGAGCGGGGAGTGCAGCCCCAGCCCACAGGGGACTCACAGCACAGAGGGGACAAGATCTGCTGCAATGTCTCACTGCAGTGTCTCACTGACACAAAAAGCACTGAGCACGAGTCTCAGGCTGCTCTGATTCTCTGTGCAGTTTGTTTATTTAATCACTTGTGCTGCCAAGTGTTCTCAGCAGAGCTGTCTGGGACCCAGGAGCCTGGCCTGCCTGTGCAGCACAGACACATTTTCCATCTGCCTGGCAGCAGCTTCCCAGCAGTTCCCCCCACGCTGCTGAATTAGGTCAGGCTCTCACTGCCTTCCCCATGCTGCAAAAAAAACCACCCTGAACTGTGAGTTCCCTGCTCCTGCCAGCAGCTGCCTGGCAGGATTGCTGTGTGTCCAAGCATCCTCTCATCCCTGGCCATGTCACACCCATCCCAAA
The DNA here is from genome assembly GCA_902810485.1 of Alauda arvensis. Lineage (NCBI taxonomy): Eukaryota > Metazoa > Chordata > Aves > Passeriformes > Alaudidae > Alauda > Alauda arvensis. Next base: position 144,699 of record CADDXX010000254.1, on the reverse strand, counting down.
GCACAGGGGTAGGAGCAGGATCAGCAGAGGAGCTTTTCCTTTTCCACACCATCAGTGTCTGAGGAAACCACTGTGCCTTCCCAGGCCMATCAGACTGGYRCTGCAGCAAAGYCTTCACCTGCTTTCCTRTTTCAYRTGCAATGCACACCCAGGCAGAGGGGCCCAGCACCAGATCTGGGTTCTTACACACTTYATGGAAACAGGCCAGAAGTGAGAATTTCTGTCTGAAATATCCAGAGCAGCCCTTGGAGCAGTGTCCGGGTCTGTCCCAGCTGTGCTCACCCCAGTGCCAGAGGTGAGCCAGCTTTTCTAAAGCAGCMCTTTTCCCAGGGAAATGCAAAGCTGAGGCTTGCAGGGGTTTGGGAAGGGGAGTGGTTCTCCTGGAGGTTGTTCAGTGTCAGCCAGTTGGGGCCTGGCTCTGCAGGAGCTCTGGGCGACTGCATGAAAATAGCCCTGTGCTCTCTCAGCCAAATGTTCCCAGTCCTCCCAGGAGCATCTAAACTGGCCCCAGCTCACAAAGCCAACTGTGTAGAGACTTCATTTTTATGTTAGATCCRTTCCCACCAAGTGCCAAAAGCAAGCACAGGGGAAAGCTTAAAAATAAACCAYGACAGCTCTGAGAAGGATGGATTTGGGCAGTGCAAGGATGACAATTCCAACATTCTCCTGATCAGCTGATATCCTGCACTGAGCAGAAAGGATTTGCTGGCTGCAGGGCAGGGTTTGGAGCTCTGCCACCAGGCACAGCCTGTCCCACACCCCGTGAGGGGCCAGAGCAGGAACCCACAACCAGAGATGAGTCTGGTCAGTGCCAACCCTGGCAGCACCCAGAGCATCCTGCTCCAGCCTCAGCTGCTGCTCCTGCTGYTCCTGCCTTACCTGAAGCAGTTGTTGGTGGGCTGTAATTACTTCCCAAGCTTAAAACAAAATCCCAACCCTTTCCCAAACCAGAAGCATCCGTGCCCTGCCATCCCTACGGCAAAGCTGTATTTTGTAGGRCACATCAGCCTGAAGAAGTGCTGAGGTACAAATTTGCATTTGCAGAGCTGCTGCTTCCTGACTTTGTCCTTAAATTCAAGCCCGGAGTGATTCAAGTGAGTTTCCACCCCCAGGACAAGATTTTCTTCCCTTTAATGCTCCAGGATAAAGTGTTAAAGACGTTCCCCAGCTGGATCAGCGTTACCCATTCCCTGCTGGTGAGGGCAGACAGGAACAGCATCAGTCAGGAGTGACCCAGGCAGYCCCTGAGCCTTTCCTGCAGGGCTGCAAGGGAGAGGGAGAAGGGAAGAGCTCCCAAACATCAAGAGCTTTCCAGCCACATGTGCGTAAAAATCCCTTCCCGTGCCACGTGACGGAGGAAGAGGCACAGATCCATTACACAATAATAAAAATATGCCTTTGGCAACGTGGAGCCAAAGTGGAGCTGCTGCAGGGAGCTCAAACTACGCACAAGAAGGAGTGAAACAGGAATAAAAAGGACCAAAGTCAATCCTGCACAGCCCTCCCAGGACCYGCTGTGGTGGGACGGGGCCCGGGATCTGCAGCAAAACATCTGCCCGAAGCCCTGGGGGCTGGCGGCGCCTGTCAGGACCTCTCTGAGGAGATCAGGCTGGTGAGTAGATCCGCGTCTCCTTTTTCTGCCGCTCCCTCCTCTTAACCTTGACTTTGAGAACTTCCCAAATAAGGTCTAAATCACTGAGCACTCAGGTTTCCAAAGCCCGCGCAGGAATCCATAAAGGCAACAGTTGCCAGTGAAAGAAATAACACCAGGAGGGAAACATTCCTCAGCCTTTGCAGGGAGCTCCCACCTCCTTCAGGCTGTCCCTGCTCTGGGCAGCCGCCGAGCCGGGTTCGAGCTCGGGGCTAGGGAAGGTTTGGCACAGGAATCCCTGGTGTTTGTGCTCCAGGCTACGGAAGGTTTGGCACAGGAATTCGCGGTGCCTGAAGCCAAGAGAGCGCTGCAGGTTCAGGACGGAAGGTGCATCCTCTGCTTTCCCTCCTTCGCCCTTGCTTTGTGCAGCAGCAGGGGACAGATCAGAGCCCTGTTGGTGTAAGCACTTCCCTGGCTCCTATCAGTTAAATCTGCCCATTCCAGGTGTTCTGGCACTGCTGTCACACCCGATTTTACCTAAATCAGCCTCGCACCCAAGGGCTCCTTTTGCTTCCACCCAGGGGATGCTGCAGGGCAACATCCAGAGCTGAGAATTAGGCTCATGGGGATAACGATTATCTTGAAGATTAATTAAGACACTAGGAAATTGTGAGGCAGAAAGATGAATGTTTTGTTTGAGATATTTAAAGGAAATAGAGAAGGAAGTCCGTGTTCACTCACTGCTGGGTCCCCTCATCCTGCTCCTGCCTCTCTCCAAGCAGCAATTCCCCCAGTTTCCTATTCCCACCACCCCATGGCACAGGGTGGCTTCAGTGGCCAAAAAATCACCATCCAACCACTGCAGTGCCACCAAACCCTACAACCCTCAGGGATTTTCCTCTGGGATTTCAGCCCAGCTGCCCTGGAAGCAGCAGGAAGTGCAGCTGATCCTGACTCCTCCAGGCAGGATCTTTTCTTACAGAAACACTTCTTTCATGCACAGCAGGCATTGGGCAGGGCCCAAAGGTCTCTAACCCTGGTGACAAAGCCACTGTTAAAATGTCACTGGAAAATCAGCCCTGCTGCTGCACAGCCTCCTGTGCTGGGCTGGCTGCCCACACCAAGGACAGGGGAGATGCTGATCTGCTTCCAATTTGCTTTTTGGAGCTCATCGGACCTTCTACATCGAGGAACAATTTTCCTTTTAAGGTGGAGCAGCATGAGGTTTGTCCTCTTTCAGAAAGGTTTATTGAAGAGGTTATTTGTAGATGCTCTTGTGGATATGGTGGTGCTTTACATCCCACACACGTTGTTGGGATATGGGATGGAGCAATCTTGTGGAGCTGTTAATTAGCACCAGCTCTGGGGCTGTGCTAGAGCTCAGCTCCAGGTACTTGGATACTCCCCACTTATCCAAGTACTGGTCCCAGCCTCGGGGGATTTTGTTTGCCACTTTTTATCCCGTCAGGCCAATGAGCTGGGTTATCTCAAGGTAACAGAAGTGATTATTTTTAGAAACTGGCAGAGGAGGAGCTGYCCTCCCACCCTCTGCTCCTTCTTGATCCTTTCTTCTCCACATGAGGCATTCCCAGCTTTTCTCCAGGTCATGCTCCACAATGACAATTTTCCCTGCCACAGCTTGTGAGTGTCATTTATCTCCAGACACCTCTCACTCCTGTGCCCCGTTGGAAGGGTTCCTGGGAAGCAGGGATGCAGCTTTCCTTGTGATCTCCCCCTCCACAGCCTTCATTCAACTTTCCACATGAACACCGGGTGGTGTTTTCCATCTCACAAGTCCATTAACCCAACACCTTTCAGCAGCAGCAAATCAGAGCTGAAGAACCAAAGGGCTTAGCAGCCAAATCCAGCCTGGATCTGGTTTGCATTTCCCTCTTCTCTGCATGTTCTTAATTATAATATCACACAACTGGGGGCTCCCACTGAGCATAAATATGTAGGATCAGCTGGCTGGATTTGGAACATCTAAATATGCATTTCCACCCCTCAGGAGCTGAGAGCAGGATGAGAGCTAAGGCCAACATGGAATTTAGCCAGTTCTTTATGCATCTTATTTCCAGTGCAGGAGTTGCACGTAGCAGTACTGGGRAGCTGAGCTGCAGTGGGGAAAGGGATGAGGCCCAGCTCAAACTGACAGGCTGGAGGACTAAGGCCTGGCCCAAAGCCTGGCCAGCCTCTCTTCTGAGCCCTGCTCTGCATCACACGATGGGCTCTGTGCTTTGAATAAATCCCAGTGACCCAACCACAGGCAGGCCATGCTGGGTATGTTCACACCAAACACTTTCTCCTTCTTCCACTCCCCTGMTGCCAAGCAGCTGCTTTCTGCACCTCTGCCGTTGCTCCTGGTGTTTTGAGGGAAGAGAGGCTCAGGGAGCAAACCAAAATGAGGGATGGCCACAGATACAGACTTGGAGAAGAGTAARTTTGATAAAAATATTGGTGTGACCTAGAAAACTCCGTGAGCCAAGTCCTTGGAATCACATCACACCAGAGCAGACAGCTCCCMCAGCCTGCCAAGACAAACCAAATCATCTCCCATTTTCATACAAGTTCCTCCAGCAGCCCACGCCAGTGGTGCCCACACACTGCTCCTCCCCACAGGCTGTGCCATGATCTCCGCCGTGCTGCTCCTCTGGACCGTGCCCTGCGTGGCCAACCACATCCTGGGGGGCTTTGGCAAGCGGGAGCTGCAGGAGGGTGCCCAGCTGGCCTGCAGCCTGCCCGGRCCCCCCGGRCCCCCCGGGCCCCCCGGCCTGCCCGGCWCCCCCGGCACCGTGGGCAGGATGGGCTTCCCGGGCAAGGACGGCAAGGACGGCCGGGACGGGGACAAGGGCGAGCAGGGCGAGGAAGGTAAGGGAGAGGCGCTCGGCATAACCMTGGGGAGGTGGGAGCTGTGCTGGAACGGCCCATTCACAGCTACACCTCGTGGGAACTCCCCAGAAATCCCCACTGCCCGCCCTCCGAATGATCCCGCTTTGTCAGAGGGGTGCCAGAGCCGCGCCATGTCCCGGCAGCTGCGGGCAGTTCTGTTGGCTTGGCTTTGTGACACAGAGAGGTTTCACTGAGCTGATCAGGAGACAAGGAGCTGCTCTCTGTTTCCTGCTCCCTGGAACATCAGAGCCACGGGAGAAAGGGAGGGATCTGCTGCTCGGAGCACTGTAACGGGACAGGCACTGGCCCTGCCGGCCCTAACCCGGAGCGAACAGCRGGCGTGAGGCGGGGCTGTGCCCTGCATGTGCCGGAGGCAGGAGGCAGCAGGAGCAGCCCCGAGCAGAGCAGTGATTTCCCAGTGCCACACTAGAGAGCACTCCTRCCTCAGCCACGGCAGCGAGCCCGCTCTGCGCCTGCCTCCCTTCTCCCTCCCACACCGGCAATCTGGAGAGCAGATTTCCAACCGCAGCTGCACTTCGATCTGCTCTTGCTGCAGCAGGTCAAGAGACACTGCATAAATCCTCACCATTTTGCTCACATCAGACACCACCGAGCCAGAATCACTGCCAGCCCCACTCCCTTCCCATCTCAAGGCAGCCTCTGCCCTCATTTTTTGCTGGTTCATCCCCCAGCTGGGCTGGGTTTTTGCTGCATCTAGATTTATTTTTACCTTGTTTTTAAACAGCTTCATAGTAAATGTTAAAAAAAAAAAAGACGTGAGATCAAAAGTACTCAATTGCTCAAAGTGAGGCTCTGAAAGCTTCACAAACCTGTCCCACTCTGTAAAACCCAAACATTTAAAGCCAAATAATGGAATCAGTCTTTTGGTCCTTGAAAAGGACAGAGTTCCACTCTTACCAACTCCCTGCCTACCCTGGCTGGTCAGCCCAGGGAGATGTCCKGCCCCAGGTGGGATTTCACTGGGATTCTCACACCAGCAATTACTGCCTCCTAAATGAAATCCCTGCTGCAGTGCTCTRACCCCCTTYCACCCGCTGTATCAGCTCTTTCCCTCAGAAGTGATGAGAAGCATTGATGAGATCGTTTGTGTTCCAGGTCCCCAGGGCAGAACAGGAAACCCTGGCAAGCCGGGCCCGAAGGGGAAGGCAGGAGCCATCGGCAAGGCCGGGCCCCGGGGGCCCAAGGGCTTGAAGGGCAATCCCGGGAAAAACGGGGCCCCRGGGAAGAAAGGGCCCAAGGGGAGCCCGGGGGAGCCGGGGCTGCCGGGGCCCTGCAGCTGCAGCGCCAGCARGGCCAGGTCTGCCTTCTCCGTGGCTGTGTCCAAGAGCTACCCCAGGGAGAGGCTGCCCATCAAGTTTGACAGGATCCTGATGAACGAGGGGGGACACTACAACGCTTCCAGTGGGAAGTTCATCTGCAGCATCCCGGGGATTTACTACTTCACCTACGACATCACCCTGGCCAACAAGCACCTGGCCATTGGCCTGGTGCACAACGGCCAGTACAGGATCAAAACCTTTGATGCCAACACTGGCAACCACGACGTGGCCTCTGGAGCCACCATCCTGGCACTGAAACAGGAGGATGAGGTGTGGCTGCAAATCTTCTACTCAGAGCAAAACGGGCTCTTTTATGATCCCTATTGGACAGACAGCTTGTTCACTGGATTCTTGATCTATCCTGACCAAGATTATCTCAATGAAGTGTAGGATGAGAAAGTATGGGGGGAAAATAGGAAATGGGCCTCAATCCAACCAAGTGTGGACATATCTGGGATTATCAGGGGATTCCACATTTGCCTATGGGATTATCCACTGACTGCACCCTGTATGGGCTGTTTGAACTTTTCCTTGATGCCATCAAACCCACAGGGCTTTCAGCAGCCTCATGGATGTCTCCATCCCAAACCCATTATGTATTCCATGATAATTCCAACATGCCATGGACATGGAACTCAAATACTGCAGAGTGCTTTGTTATTGCATTGTTATAATAAAGCATGGAAACCAACAGTAATTTCCTAAAGCTGAGCTGGGAAGTGSCACTGATGCTGAAGATGGTGTCACTCCTCCCCTACACCCCAGCACAATCCTTGCTGATGGAATTAGGCTTTGCCAGCCAGTTCAGAGTCAGGAATTTGTCAGCTGGAGTTGTAAAAGTCCCTCTCAGCCCCATCAAGGCAGCTCTAACAGCAAAGGCATCTGGTCTCCTGTGTTTTAATCACAGGAAGTGATTAAMAGGGCTCGTTTTTAAGGTTCAGGGCTCCTTTCAGGGCACAGAGTGGTGCTCTGAGCACCACTGGTGTCCCTCAGAGCAGAGAATCAGAGTCACAGAARGGTTTGGGTTGGGAGGGACCTTGAATCTCATCTTGTTCCCCCCTGTCAGTTATTTAGGAATGGAGTAAGCATTAACATGAGGATGTTTGTAATACCAAGAAAGAGACAAAGACAGAAGTTTATTTTATTTATTTTATTGTTGGCTTTCAGTGCACTGGCAGARACTGGCCTTGCTGCCTTAGGCAATCTTTTTGCTGGTCCTTTTGTAGACTACCCCAGAAGAAGTAGAAATCTGGAACAAAGAACAAACCAAAATTTGGTTGAAGAGTGAAATCAGAGCTCCAGAGCCCCAGGGGATCAGCCCTGGGGATGGCTCAGAGCCTGTCCTTCACTTCAGATTTTTTTCTAAACTTCAAATTGTGAGGATTTTCTTTGKTTTTTTTATGTTTCTTTGTTTTCTGCCCTGGATGTTTGAGCACTCACCTCCACCAGCTTCCCCCCACAGATCTCTGCAGTGTGGCGGTAGTTGGGGAAATCAGCCACCAGTTTCCCATCTTCCAGTTTGACAGTTGCCTKTAAGAGAGAAAGGGTTTGTGTTGCTGGGGCTGCTGGAATTTCTGTTACCAGGCTCTGTAAGCCCTGCACACCTGATGCAGGCAGTTTATCCAGAGGCTGTGTGCTGCACAGGTGGCCTCATGCACTGGGTTAAATCTGTGGGCTTTAGTTCTTGAATGTTCACAATTTAAACAGACACTTGTTCATCTTCCCATCCCTTCCAGATCTCCACATCACTCATTAACAGCTCTGAAAATGGTCCTGGCAGGCAGCCCAGGCACCAGTGGTGATGGAATCAGGGAATGTCAGGGAGGTCTGGGCTGGAAAGGGCCTGAGAGCCCCTCATGTTCCACCCCCTACCATGGGCAGGGACACCCTCTCTAGGCCTGACACAGGTTTGTTCTCCTCCCTAAGCCCAAACCCTCCTGAGGCTGGGGAGCTGAAGAGCTCCCTGTGTTTACCTTGAACTTCTTCCCTCCCATGGTCTCCATGTCTGCCTCCTTGCCCACGGTGAAGGTGTTGGTGGTGGTGCGGCCTCCRGGGAAGTGCTGGGTCCAGGTGAAGTCATTCCCATTCTGCACCACCTCTGTCACTATTTTGCAGTTCCTTCCCATTTCAGCCTTGTCACTGGGGAGACCTTAAACAATAAAAACACAGAGTTTATCAAATCTAAGCTGAATTTAAATGAAGGATGAAAGTGCTGTTTGTTCTCAGAACATCTGATTTGCTGTTCATTTCTTATTTTTAATTTTYTTAACAACATCAAAGMTCTGAGTTGAAATTACTGATGTAARGAAAGATATTGGTACATTAATGCATTTACTAAAATAAATCTTGCATTCTTTTCCCCAAGAAACAATACAGAGGAAAAAGGTACAAAGTACATAAAATATTCCTTAACCCACACATGCAATGCTTGGAATTTCATGTGTGGGACCTTGGGYCTTTGCTATTTAGCTGCACATACCTATTTTTATATCTGCTCYTGCTCTTTAACTGATGCACAGGGAATTRTGGAATCTTTGGGCARTTTGGGTTGGAAGGGACCTTAARGATCATCCMACCCCCTGCCATGGCAGGGACACYTCCCACTGTCCCAGGCTGCTCCMASCCCTGTCCAGCCTGGCCTTGGGCACTGCCAGGGATCCAGGGGCAGCCACAGCTGCTCTGGGAACCTGTGCCAGGGCCTCACCACCCTCCCAGGGAACAATTCCTCCCCAATATCCTGCCTAAACCTACACCCTGTCAGTTTGAATCCATTCCCCCTTGTCCTGTCCCTCCATTCCTTGTGAAGTCTCTCTCCATCTCCCCTGCAGCCCCTTCAGCTATAATTGTGTTACCCCAAAGTTTCTCCTCTCCAGCTGAACAAGCTCTCCCAGCCTTTCCTCAGGGTTTTTATCCCATGCCTGGCCCAGCCACACTCACCAATCTTCTGCACAAAGGCATCGTAGTTCTCATCGCCCTCGAACTCGTATTTGCCTGCGAATGCCATTGCTGCCTTGGGATGAGCCTGGGCCACAGGAGCAGTAGCTGGATCAGGGCACGATGGAGCAGCTGGGCTCAGCTCTCCCTTTATAAAGCAGCCCAAGCCCTCAGCCCACCGGGCCCACACCCCTTGGAAAGGGAGTTTATGGCCCCTGTGAGTCACAGCGATGCCATTGACCCGAGTGAGAGTCCAGGTTATCAGGCAATTCATTGTTCATCCCTGCCAATGGCCTGGGGAGCAGCAGCCATCAAGGCCAAAGGCTCAGCTTTCCTGCAGTGCAGAGTTAAACTAAATTATGTATTTGTACTTTTAAAATTTCACTGGTTTTGTATTCAGRATGGAATAAAAGTAAAATACAAATAGACCATGCACCAGTTCTCAGCTCTGCAGAGAAAGATCTGGGGRAACTTSTGTCAMCACCAGGGTTTCCTTTGTACTTTTGATTTTAAAGGGGCTGTAAAATGACTCTGACTATTCTGAAAACATAAACACTTTGTTAATGAAAACTCCTTCAGCTTAATCCCAAGATGAAGAACTCGAGGAAAGGAAACTTCCTTTCCCAGCTGGACCCAGGGCTGAGGCCCCACCTGTGAGGAGCAAAGCAGCATCAGCACAGGAAGCAGGGCAGGGGTGGCACAGCCATGGAAATCTGCACTGCCATGGAAATCCTCACTGCTCTGTTCCAGAGGGACCTGCAGAGCCTTAGAAATCTGCCCTGCCATGGAAATCTGCCCTGCCATGTCCCAGAGGGACCTGCACAGCCATGGAAATCTGCACTGCCATGGAAATCTGCCCTGCCATGTCCCAGAGGGACCTGCACTGCCATGGAAATCTGCACTGCCATGGAAATCCTCACTGTTCTGCTCCAGAGGGACCTGCATGGCCTTAGAAATCTGGTCAGCTTTGGAAATCCTTACTGCTGTGTCCTAGAGGGACCTGCACAGCCATGGAAATCTGGACAGCTTTGGAAATCCTCACTGCCATGGAAATCTGCCCTGCCATGGAAATCCTCACTGTTCTGTTCCAGAGGGACCTGCAGAGCCTTGGGAAGGAGGTCCATGAACCCAAGCCATAAACCCACCTGCTCACATAAAACTTGCAGAAACAATTCACTGGTAACACCACAGGGACCTTGGGAGAGAGATCAAACTGGATATGGAAAGGAGCCCAGTGCTGCGTAGAAGGAAGGAGATAATCAGATTATGTGAGCAGTACTTGAGCTTTTATGCTCCCTGTCCATAAAGATCAGATTGTATTGATAGATATCCCATGAAGAGATCTAAAAATGCTGACAGCTCCATACAGACATGGAGGGGATATTCCATAATCCCATGAGAGGATTCTGCTGGTTGCAAGGAGTACTTATGCAGAAAAGCTCAGAGCTGCATTTGAATKTACCAGGATGGTGTAAATTCCAAGTGTGTGGCATTTGGAGACAGTGAACAGGAATAAGTTGTCAGAGAAGTAAAACTCTTGTGGAAGCTCATCCCCAAAGGGAAAGGTCATCCAAAGGCAGCAGTGAATCCCCTCTGCCTCCCGAGGCAGCTGCCTCTGAAATGCAAAACAGCCGAGGCTTCAAATGCTGCTGGGAACAGAGGGAGCTTTAAGGAGCCAAATCAAAGCCTCGGATATCTGTACTTGGAGAGTTTGCTTGCACAAAATAAGAACACAACGCTTTTGCATTCCTTTTGTCTGTGGAGTGCCCTTGCCCTTGGCTGGCTCCCGGCAGCCTCCCAGGTTTCTGAACCTTGCAGAGGAGTGCAGAAAGCCAGMGAGATTCACTTGCAGACAAAACGAGGATAAGGGAGGTGATTCCAGCAGCGACTGAAGCAGGCAGTGCCGGCCTTTGAAGTGCTTTTAGAGCTGCATTGCAACTSAACTGGGAGCAGGGATTCCAGATCGCAGAGGGAAGTGTCCAGTGGGCACAGAGCCGCAGTTAATGACTCCCTGCCAGTGCAACTTGCTGGGGAAAGCCTGAACCAGCCGGGCCTGGCACTTCACCTTAGCAAATGCTAATGATTATTAATTCCTCTGGTACCCAGAGTAATCATTGCTAATGAATTCAGGAGGAGCTCATTTGGCGTTAATGTGCTGGGTAATTCCAGGGGAGTCCTGTTAAGTGCCCGTTTAGGCTGGTCCGAGGTGCTGCTGCTCTCCAGCCMTAAAGAGCAGAGAATTCATCACCAGAACGGAGCTGAATTATTGCCCAGCTTGGACAGAGCTCACAGACTGCTCAGAAATGACCTGCCAAGCTCCCCAGGTGACACAGCACAGAGCCTGTCCCTGCCCCAGAGGGGACCTGGACCTGGGGACAGAACCAGGGAGAACAGGAGATTCAGAGACACCTGCAGGGGAGGAAGGCACAGATYTTCCAAAGATCCCGTACTCCTGGGGACTCCCTAAAAGAAAATGCAGTTCTTTGGTATGACAATACTCCATCAGGAGAAGCTTCAGTGTGCCTGGATCTCCAGMAAAGGAATTGCCAGAGAAACAAGACAACCAAAGGACTCATCCAGGCTGCTCGGGCTGGCAGAGCCTCTGGAGGAGCTCCTGGATCCCMCTGGAGTTCCTGAGCCCTGAGTGGAACCTCAGGGCACTGCTGAGCTCTGGGCTGGGAATCACAGAGACAGAAAACCAAACCTGGGGAAAATCTACCTGGAACCACAACTTCTGGGGAATTTATCCTCCTTTCTCCAGGATTCCTCCCTTAAATGAGTTACCCTGTAGTGAATGTTACCAGTGGTGTCCAGTTAACTGGGATGGATGGACAGCAGAAATGGGAACTTGTCTTGATTTTTAACAACTACAACAGAAGACTGGAATTTTGTTAAGCCAGTTTGGATTTGTGCATCCCAAAAAGGCAAAAAGGAAGACTAATTTTGGCTGCTCTCAATTTGGCTCCCACAAAACTGCTCAGATTCCTTTGAAGTATCATCCTTGGATTAAGAGCCACTGTGGAATATTTTGAACTCCAATGGTTTTAGTCCAATATAGACAATATTTCAAAGGTTGCTAAWAAGGAAGATATAATTCAACTTTATCTGCAGAGTCTTCTGGTCAAAAATGGGAATTAAAACTCCTCTTTCTATGGATTTCTTATACAGAAATATCYAAAGTTCTAATAAAGTTAATAACTGACAGCCCTAAAGACAGGAATCATTGGAACYCTTCTGGACTTTTCTGAGCAAACCCCCTTTATCTGCACAGTTCATGGGCTGTGCTGTAAAGGTTTTATTACTTGATAATATCTATGTGATTGTCCTTGTAGACACATCAGATAAGACAGCTCCAAATGGAGCTTGTCCTCCAGGGAATCCAGCTGGGGTTTCCTCACATGGCTGTGGCTTCCCACTCCCAAGAGAAATCCTGGTGTTCCAGAGAAATCCTACTGCTCCTGGGAAATCCTGCTGCTCCTGGGAAATCCTGCTGCTCCTGGGAAATCCTGCTGCTCCAGAGCATTCCCCAGCTGTGCTTCCCAAGCTCTGCCAAAGGGAACATTCAATTCAAACTGTGTTTTTCTCATTCTCTGAGGCCACATCTGCTTTGCAGGTGACCTTTTGGTATTCCCCAGAACCCTCCTCTCTCTGAAGCCTCTCCTGCTCTCCCTTSCCCTGCAGCTCACCTGGGAGGAGGCTCAGGTGGAGCAGCACCTGCCTGGAGCTGGGGAGAAACCCCCAACGAGGGGTTTTCAGCTGGAATAATCCCAAAGGCAGACAGGAGAAACCAATATTTGAGTTTGAATTTCTCTCATGCCAGTGCAGTGTTTAGAAAGTGCCCCACTGCAAATACTGATCCAAGTGTGCAGGGACAGAGTCTGAGCAGCAGAGAAGCATTTCTTCCCTTGAAATACAAGAAAAGCCAGTTTTCTTTGCACAAAAAGCCTCTTCTGGGCCTCAGCTCTGCTTTGATGTGTGTGATTCACAGCAACATCTCACTGCATACTTTCAGCCCTTTGAAATTGTTTAGATTGCCTTGGATACATTTATCAGGAGAAGAAAATACACTTCTGTGGCAGAGAAAATACACACACTGCACGTGCCATTCCTTCCCCACCTCCACACCAAGATCTTTGCATCTCCTTGCTCCAGGAGCTGCCTTTGTTACATCTGGTGTCCCTCTTCTCCAGTTTGATTTATTCCTGAGTTGCTCAGCACTAAGTTGGTTCTCATTAATCAAACAACATTAATGGAAAAGTGGGAAAATGAGACTGGGTTGGTAATAGCTGTGATCTTCTCAAAGCCTGGAATAAGCCACATTTCTCTTAAAGACTTCTTCCAGAATCAGAACAAAAATCTGAAAAACACTTCAAAATCTGAACTTCTACTGAAGTGCTCCTTTACTCCAGAGTCCCAAACAACAACTGTTGTTCTCCTAAACAAGGGGAAAGCAGCAGAGGCCAAAAAGCCCCTGAAAAGTGGCAGATTGGCTCAGCTGGTGAGAGCTGGTGCAGAGAACACCACGTTTGGGGGCTCAGTCCCTGGATGGGTTTAAGAGCTGGGCTTGATCTTTGTGGGTCCCTTCCAATTCAGAACACTCTGTGATCTGGAAATTTGTTTATTTTTTAGAACTTGATTTTTAAGCCAAACATGCCTTTTCCAGTGGCTCAGACTGGTGACATGCACAGGGCATTCTCAGGGTGCTTCAAAGCTCGGTGACTGGGGAGGAGCCAACTCCCCCAAATTCTGCTCCCTGGGGCACAAAGCACTCTTGCAAAATCTGCTTTGGAAAAGAATTTACACGAGGAGGAATTCAGGATCCCGGCTGTCCCCTGGCTCCTCGGTGACTGCAGGAGCACAGGATTTGTCTGGCAGCCAGGTGAGCTCACCTGTGCTGGGCCACAGCTCCCTCCAGTGCCGGCTCCCTGCTGCTGAACCTCCCCGCGAATTCCAGGGCAAAGCTGTGTCCCTGCAGGAAGGAGGAATCCCCAGGAAAGCAGGGAAGGTGTTTGGGCTGTGTGTCCCTGCAGGAAGGAATCCCCCAGGAAAGCAGGGAATGTGTTTGGGCTGTGTGTCCCTGCAGGAAGGAATCCCCCAGGAAAGCAGGGAAGGTGTTTGGGCTGTGTGTCCCTGCAGGAAGGAATCCCCAGGAAAGCAGGGGAGGTGTTTGGGCTGTGTGTGCCTGCAGGAAGGAGGAATCCCCAGGAAAGCAGGGAAGGTGTTTGGGCTGTGTGTTCCTGCAGGAAGGAGGAATCCCCCAGGAAAGCAGGGAGGGATCCCTGCAGTGGCTGCTGCCCATGGAATGGTGCTCACAGGGGTGGCAGCAGCAGGACAGCCTTGTCCAGCCCCGTGGGGAAGGAGTGGGAAAAGCAGGAGGRCACAGGGCTGGGAGCTGCAGGGAGAGGCTTCCCACCCCTGCTCTGCTCTGAGGAGCACAGCCAGGATGGATTCCATGGAGCCAGCATAGCTCACAGCTCTGCCCATCCTGGGAATCCCAGCAGAGGAGACACAGGGAATGCTGCAATCCTTCAGTGCTAATTTAGGGTCTTGTTTGAGGAAAAAAATCGTCCTCCTGCAACAATGGCTTTGTTCTGAGAGGTTTGGTTCAGTCTGGTCAGTGCCTGCTCTTTTAAGTCATTGTGACCTACATACAGAGAGGATCCAAATAAAAAATTAAAGAGAGAGAGCTCTCTGTGACACTGCCTGGCTGAGCCAGCCCTGCAGTTCTGTGGCCTCTGGATTATTTTTTCACACAGGGCCAGATGTGAGTTTATATAAATTCTGTATGGTTGGGTTCTTTTATTTGTTATCATATGAATGTTTAATTACCCCTCCTCAAGGAAAAGTGTAGAGTTTACCCACGGAGGGAGAAGGGCTGGAAACACCCTTGCTAGTGCTGTCATCCTGACAATAGAAGGCAAAAGCTGGCCTGGAGCTGTGCCTGTGAATAAAAGCCAGGACTGTGCACAGGGTGATGTCCTGGGAGCTGACACCTCAGKSACCCTGAGCCCCRGRTTCCTGTGCCCACATAAAACCCAACAGCTTGGTTAACATCATTTCCCCAGGACACTTTGGTGAGGTCTGGCACAAGGAATTGCTCTGGACATGTGGAATCCAAGCCCTKCTCTCACACTGAAATCAGGCTCAGTGGGACCATGGCTCCTGCTGACTGCTCATGAGGCTGGCTGAGATCAGCCTGGGCTCAGCTCAGCTCCCAGGGGCTGCAGACTGATCTCACAGCCCAAAGGTCTGTTCCTCCTGGAATAACCCAGGCTCCGGGCTGAGGGAGAGCTCTGCAATCCCTGCCACAGCTGCACCACCTCCAGGAACAAGGGAGTGCCCCGGGACTGAGGTGCCCTGCAGGATGCAGTGCTGCTCTCTGCAGGATGCAGTGCTGGTGCCCTGCAGGATGCAGTGCTGCTCTCTGCAGGATGCAGTGCTGGTGCCTGCAGCAGGGTCTGCACAAACAAGGGCAGCTCCCCCAGCCTGGCACGTTCCCTGCTCCCAGAAAACACCTGGCATTTCAGCCCAGAGGGAAGCAGCTGGCTGGGGCTGAAGGCAGAAGCAAATGAGAGTTTATGGGGATCAAACAAGCCCACATGACTCCTTGTGCTCGGGGCTGCAAGGCCAGCTCACATCCAGCTCTGCTGCTGATTGTTTTTTTGASAGGAATTGCTCCCCAAACAGTCATCTCCAGTGATTATTTGTCTCCTTCCCTCTTCCCCTGATTACAGCCAGACTGGGACATCCCTGATCCGCATAGAAATGAATATTTGAGGAGGCAGGGCTGTCCTCCACGGGCCCTGTGCACCATTAGGCCTCCAGATTTACTGCCCCACCAGAGGCCAGGGGGAAATGAGGCAGCAGCAATGGGCTACGAATCACAGAAAGGAGCTCAAAGAAAGGCGTTTGCCTTGGCACATTCCTGACTGTAAATCACAATTATCACTGAGGTCCTGTCTTTGCATGAGGAATTTCAGCTGATTYCACAGCCCCGGAGCCTGCTCTGCCCTGCAGCAGCTCCCCTTGACTCAGCAGTGCCCTGTGTTTTGCCTGTGCTGGTGAACAGGAAGCACCAGCAGCCAAAACCAAAGCACATTTGAAGAGGACTTTTGCTGTGTCACTGCGGTGGGTGAAGTTCTGCAGTTCCCAGGCTCTGCAGGAGAGGTTTTCTCTTGGTGCTGAGCAGTGCCTGTTCCCTGGGGGCCCTGCCAGGAGCACAGATTTGCCCAGGGCTCTGGGGGAATCACTGGCATGGATTGCAGTCTGTGCACCCAGGCTGATCCAGCTGCTGCAGGAATGCTGCTGAATGCCAGCAATTGTGTCCTCCCTGTGGAAATCACGTCCCAGCCTCAGCAGGGACACCTGCACAGCTCCTGCAGCCCCCAGAACTCCAGYGTGTCCTGGGCTCCCTGGCACCTCCTGTCCCCTGAGCAGAGATCTGTGGTGCTCAGTGTGCTTCACCCTCGGAACTGACTCATTCCTCCCTCATTTGGGAACCATTCAAGAGCTTCCTTTGGCCTGACCACATCTGACTCACCCTGGGTGACTTCAGAACCAAGAATCAAATCGAGGTTGGTGGAGAAGAAGCAAAACTGAAGGCAAATTGTAACCACTGATGTGCCAAAGTATTCCTGCCTTCAGACTGCAGGCAGAAGAGGMTTTATCTGCTCTGTCACTGGGCCAAGCCTGCATCCACCAGCCAATTGGATTGGATTCTCAGGGGAAGATATAATGAGTATCAGGAATCCCTTTTATATGAAATTTATCCCCTAGAGGAAAACCCTTTGCAATGACAAAATGTCCGAGCCCCACTCACCCGTGGCTATGAAGCCATGGTGAGCACCCAGAGAAAGTGTCACATTTCCCAGRTTTGTCCCAGAGAACAGTGTTCTAACTGCAAAGAGCTGCTTTGTTTGAAGAGCTTACACAAGCATTTCAACCTTTCCTATTTCATGCAGGAGACAGTTGCCAAGTCWGTTCTGTGCCTGCAAGCACAGATGAGTACAGAGGATGCTTTGTGAGGACTGATTGTATTCCATTTACCAAATTTTAAACAGCACKGATTTTTACATCTCTCATTCTTCATCTCAGAGAAGATGAGATTTTCTCCATCCTCCTCTGTTCCTTCCTGCACTGGGGAGGTGTTTGGCTGCTTTTATGCAGACTGAGACTGAGACCTCTCCATTGTCACCAAGGGATAACTTGATCCAATCCTGGTAATTCTGTTGGGCTCCAGCCCCTCCCCTTGCATTGTGGGATCCACCAAGGGAATTTCCTGCAGAGAGGTGTCCCTCAAGGGGTGCAGCCTGGAATTCCAGATGTCAGAACATTTTTGTCACTGTGGGGGATGCCACAGCAGGACAGAGCCCCCCAGATGTGTCCTAGACTGAAGCACAGGAGCTGGAGAAGGAGCACTCAGTAAACACCCACCTGCCATCAGAGCAGTGCCAGGGGGCCTCTGATAGGAATTATCCAGAGTGCAGAGCTCAGGAACACGAGGGATCAGCCCTGTGGGAAGGGCAGATTGCTTGCAGACAGCAGCTGTAGTTCTCAGTCTTCTCCTCAGAACAATTACAGTGACAGGGGTACAGATCATTTGTTTCCCTKGCAGTTTTCCATCCCTTTTTATTCCAGAAGTTAGGCTGAGCCTAAACAGAGGAAGCCTACAATCTCACAGCASAGCAGTCAGTCCTGGGTGCTTCCTTTTCAGCATCAAGTACCTCTGCTGTGTTTTCATTTCTGTATTTTCTAAACCAGGATGAACTGTGCCTGGGAAATGCATGTTTTAGAGCATTTCTCCATGTTTTGGAAGCCAAACCTTGCCTATACCAAAACAACCACACACTGCCAGCCAGGTGTTCCAGKGAACAGAAATAAATTCAGGCTGGCAATGGTTTCTTTCCCCAGCACAGTTTGTGCTGCTCAGCACCGTGGTTTCAGCAGCAGTGGGGAAAGAACTGTTCCAAAGAAATAAAAATACAGCTTTATCCAGCTGCAGCAGCACATCCTGGGCACTGCAGCCTGGGCCCTGCTCTCAGATAAGCCCCACGTGGGGGATTAGATTAGGGCAAAACAGAGAAGTGCAACGTGGTTACAGCAGCACATCTCCTCCCCAGGCTGGTGGCACAGCCGTTGAAGGTTTGCATTTTTCTTTTCATGATTTGCTGAAGGCTGAGTGGGGAGASTTTCACTGGGCCAGCTCTAGAAAGAGGGTSAAAGGCAAGACCCAGCCCCTGAGCMCAGGGAATGCAGTTAAAGCACAAACAGTGCTTTGCAAATCATCAAGATTGGTTCTAATTACATTCATCTCCTGCCTTTGGAGCTGCTCACAGCCAGATGTGCGAGAGTCACAGCTGAGTGACCCCTGACAGAGATGTTCTCATCCCTGGCATTTGTCACTTCATGGACTTGTCTGTGACAGGACCAAGGAAATGATTTTTAGAGTTCCCATTCTGATTGCATCACTCCAACTCTACACTCCCCTAAACTCTTGCACAAGCAACATTTCCTATCTTTTTGTACAGATCACCACGTGTCCTTATCAAACCTCTCATGTCAATCATCTCTGCTGTGGGATTGTGGAGCAGCTGCCAATCACTCACCCTGCCATCACAAATCCCTGTGCTTTATTGATTCCAGTATCAGAGCCACAGCCTGTTTGTTCTGGGGGTCAGGGGATGTTTTTAACATGGCCTGASTTAAAGAGAGTCTCTGAATGAGGGCAGCACAATTTCCCAGCCACTGACAGYCCCAGAAAGGCAACAGAGCAAGCTCTTGGTGAGAAGAATTCTTTCTCTTGATGTGAACAATCCTTTCTCTTGATGTGCAAGCCCCTTGCAAATGGTGCTGCTCAGAGTCAGAACTTACAGGGTTACCTGGGAAGAGAAAWTAAAGATTGACCTGACTTTAGCAAAGGAAGTGACTTGCAATGGCTGGGACTTGCAGGTGAGCTCTGACAGGAACTCAGGCTGAGCCTGGGCACTCCAGGAATGGCTCCTACTTGGAATTAGATTAGGAAAGGGGAAGAGAAGATGCCCACCAGACATCCATAAAATACATCTCTTGCTTGAAATGCACTTGGYACAAGAGGTTCCACAGCTAAAGTCCAAAAAAATCAGAAGATGAGACAATGACAAGAACAAAGGTCTGTAAGAGAACACAAGGTAAAACACTCAGAGCAATCTGGRAGATGATTTCCTTACATATTCCCACTCAATCCCTGTGATATTTTAAAGTAATATCAAACTTGTCATTTTTATTCATCACCAGGATTCCTTCATTATTTTTATCCAGAATGCAAAAATACACAAAGCAGACAGGGACACACAGTCCAAGGTCTCCTTTCAAAGTCAGAAAGCTGAAAATCCTTGGCTGTGATGGCAGCACTTCTTTGCTCCCACCCCTCCCAGGAGAGCTGCAGAMCTCAGGAAGAGCTGGGAGTTATTTTTTGGGTTGATTTGTTTGGGTTTTGACTGGAAGACAAACTGCAGGGCAAAGATGAGATTCCAGTACTTTTGCTTTTTAAGACCGACTTAAAGGAACTTGAGTGCATTGTCATTTATGCCCCTCCCTTGCCTTTGGAACAGCTTCAAAAGTGTCACAAGAGAGGCAGAGGGACCCAGGGGAGTGTGGAACTCCAGGCTCTGCAGTGTCTCCATCCCAGACTGTGAACTCCCAGGAAGGTCCAGGTACAAAGCCTGCAAGTTCTGATGCCATGGCAAAGCAGACAAGGATGTGAGACAGGAGTTACCTGGTTTTACTCAGGTAAACCAGGAAGGCAGGCTGGCTGCAGGGGGGACAGCCTTCTACAGCCCTTTGGAAATCTCCCTGGAAAATCTCCCTGGAAAATCCCACTGCTGCTTTGGTGAGCACCTGCAGCCAGGCCATTTCTCATTGCTGTGTGTCACASTGTGGAGCTGCAAAACACATTTGTCTCCACCATCAATTCACTGAAATCCAGCCAATTGTTAAAGTCAAACAATTAGCAAGAAAGCTGAATGTCTCAGTAACTCTTCATTCAAGGAGAGAAATTGGTTTGTAATTTATGGAATAACTTGATGATCTGAAAGACCAATTTTCTGGTGCCTGTGTCATTGTCAAGGATAACATTTAGCACTTACACAACACTTCATCCTCAAGTTGTTTTTAAACCTTCACTATAATTAAACCACATCACTCTTGTGTGAATGAAATGTTATTGTCCATTTCTCACAGCCAGCAGAGCTGAGGCTCCAGTGAGTGCCAAAGAGAAGGACACAGTGTCACAGGCAGTTGGCAGCTGCTCCTTCAGCTGGGGAAGTACAAAGGATCCAAATGATTACCAGTCAATTCCATTTCCTCTCTTGTCCTGTCTCCTTGGGCTCTGTCAGCAACAAACCTCGATGAGAACACACTCAGAGAGTGCAGGATTCCCACTCCTCCTGTGTGGGTGTTTTACCCCTCCTGCTATTCCCATTTGAAACAGGATTCACCCCCAGGGAGCACAGGTGAGGGAAGGTCACACCTCACAGCTGGACACTCTTGATGTGAACAGAGCTTGGCTGCAGATGTGGAATAACCTCAGAAACACCTCAAGGAACACAAAAGGTGCTCTGACATATTTATGGCTAAAGAGACTTCTGTAATTTCTCAGAGGATTTTTATGAGAAATTCTCTATTAATTACCAAGCTGCCTTACCTGGAGTTGAGTTTGGCCTCCCACTCTGCCCTGGCTCCAGGGATGAATGCAGTGATGGATTTTTTCTGAATGGAGCAGTCCATGGAGGTACAGTGTGGTGCCAGCAGCACCTGCAGCTGCACAGGCTGCAGAAGGAGGCAGAGACCTGACAGATGAGGAGATAAGGCAGGAAGTACCTTCAGACTCCATTTCCTTCCAATTACCCAGTGAGACACTGCCAGTCCTTCACCCCGGGGCTCACCAGTACCATCTTTTAGAAGCAACCCCAGCTATGGAAATCCATTTCAATMATTTCTCCACATGGACATCAGGTAAAGCCCCACTCATTGACTCCYTGTTCACAAGAAATGCAGCACATTTCACAATCAGATTGCAGGGCAGAATTCTGGGGCACATGTGAGGTTTCCCAAATCCTTTCCTGCTCATTCCTAAACCCAACAAAATGAGCTCTGTGTTCWCAGGGCCACAGAAATCACTTACCARTGTTACAGGAAGGACTGATGATTTTCTCACCCCAAACTAATTTCTGYAATAATTCACTAACAAATGTCAATCCATCTTAAATATAATTGACAATTGTTGTTAGAGCATTACTTTCCTAATCTGTTGGAGGAGCAGTGAGTTAGCAGCACACAACCAAGACCCACATTTATTTGCAGTTTATCTGCCTGTATCCCTCTGCATTGCTCATGCACWGTGGTTTTCACTGGTTACACTTTTTAATTTAGAAAGCCTTGAACATTCCCCAGCAGCAGATGATGGCCTGAAAACGCTGACTGCTGGATTTACTGGCACTTTGTAAAGCTGTGAACGCTAAGCCTGGCTCGGGGAGGGTTTGGTGGCCCTGCCCAGGTCACACAAAGGAAGCTGCTGTCACCGTGGCAGGCACAGGAAGCCACTGTCACTGCAGTTTGGATTGAGCTGTGTGTTCCTGCAGCAGAGAGCCTGCCAGGGCTGCAGTGAGGATGTAAAGCTCATCCTGGAATGGGGGGAGCCTCAGCGGGATTGTTGGAATCCAGACTGAGAAGCTCCTCTCTGAAGTTGCTCCCCCCCAGGGCAGGTATGGGGACAGGGATCTGTGTCCCACCAGGACACACTGCCCCTGTAAATCCCCGCAGAGCCCCGTGTGCCCACACTGAGACACAGCAGCTGCAGCAAGGACAGCAACTGGGACCTCCCCAGCTCCTTGGATACCGGCAGCAGCACAAATTCCAGCCCCTGGGCAGTTCCCAAATTCCAGCCCCTGGGCAGTTCCTGGGGCAGTTCCCAGTGTGGAGCCTGCAAACACAGCCCAAGGAAGCTGAGGGAAGCTGCAGTCAGGGCTGTGGCTTCACTGGAAGCCTGGTTACTGTCAATTTATGAATATTGCCCCTTAAAGCCTTGCTCTGGTGCCGGCTCTTCCATGGTAGTGCATTTCCAGGGAACCTGATGCCCAGAGAGTGCTGTTCCCACTGCCCAGCACCTCAGAACCCCACAGCCCATGAGTTATCACCTGAAGCACTCAGAGCGGCTGGGGCTGTTCACACTTGCAGCGTGGAGCCTCATGGCAGAACAAATCAGTATCACCAATGCTGAGTTTAAAGGTTCCTCTGCACAGATCCCTCTCATGTCCCAGCTTGCCCACACAAACAATTCCTTCCCCATGGGTGCTCCAGTCGGATCTGCTGCTTCCCCACATCCCCTCACCCTCTGAGCCCAAACTCACAGCTGCCCATCCCAGCAATTTACTGCAGCACATCTTTATGGAACTCGGCATTTTTCCTGCCTTCATTTTAATTGTTTCATTCCCTCTGATTGTCCCTGTTCCTCTCTGTAATTTATAGTTTCTTCTCTCCACTTCTGTCCTTCCTGCCACTTGCTGAACACAGCGAGACTTGTTTTAATTTACAGAGAGTGTGGTAGTGCAATCTGTTTCATTAACTTAATTAGTTTTATTTTGGCAGTTTCTAAAGGTTCCAGGATAGAAAAAGACTCCAACTATGCAAGCACTCTGCAGACCAGCCACTGTAAGGCAAATCCTGTCTTAAGGAGATTACAGGTTAGATTGGAAATAAATAGAAATTAAATGGTGATCAAAGGTATTTGGGATGGAAAAAAATTATATAGTGAGGGCTTTTTTTGTTTAAATTTACTAGTTCCACCCTGCATGCACATGCCTATGTTAGTGAGGTTGGATGTAAGAGTTACCTATGGTACAGTATTTCTGTGGGGTATTATTCTGGGATGGAAATGTCCTTATTTACCTCTTTTTGAAAGCACACACGGCACCTTTCAACATCCAAAGCAGCGGTTTATGYTTTATTTTGATCCCTCAGTAGGGTCAAGCACATAATCTGCTGTTACTGCAGTGAGGCACAGAACAAGCCACACACCCACTCTGTTCCCGGTGGAGCTCAGGAATTGCTGGGGACTCCAGGGGATGGAAAACACAACAATTTGCATTTAAATGGCCACTGTCTTCCACCAGCAACACCTGCTGAAAGGGTGCGTTCCAGCAGAAGACTTGCGAGAGGAAATCTTCCATTTTATGCCCATCCTTTACATAAATCCGAGCTTAACATGACAAAGCGCCTGCTGGGCTGAGCTGTTGGATCTGAGCATCCCATCAGCTCCAGGGCTGAGTAGTTTTAGTTTCTTTCTGTGTCAGTCTGGAATTTCTTGTAGGCTCGGGATTTAGGGCACACAGGGAAGGGAGCAGGGGCTGAGTGTCCTGAGCACACAGAGCRGTTCGGAAATACCATCACAGGTAAAACCTCTGTGCTTTGTAGCGAAGGCCACGTTCCTTCTGGCATCCCTACCTGGAAGGTGTCTGGAACTGGGCTTGTGCAAACTGCGGAGTTTGGGTGTCTGTGAGTCCTGAGGCGCAGAACCATCCCCGCAGTGCCCGGGCTGGAGCAACCCGCTGGGGCTGAAGGAAATGATTAACTCCTTTTCTCCCCTTTCGACTCCACGTTTTCCACCTTTACCTAATGTGCCTAATTTATGGTGCTTACTACTTGAAAATGCCGATTTACCTCACAGAAGGGACCAGTCCCACATCAGTGAGGATGACAGGAGGGTCAGTGATCTTTGGCGAGCAGGGACAGGGACAGGGCAGGGCTCGAGCTGTGCCAGGGCAGGTTTAGGTTGGATTTTGGGAAAGGCTCTTCCCCCAGAAGGTGCTGGGCGCAGGGAACGGGCACGGCCCCGAGGCTGCCAGAGCTCCGGGAGTCTTGGACAGCGCCCCAGGGATGCTGAGGGAAGGATTTTGGGGGGGTCTGTGCAGGGACAGGGGCTGCACTGGATGGTCCYGTGGGTCCCTTCCAACTCAGCACATTATGCGGTCGCCTCTCTCCCTCAGTGTCACCCCTCAGCGCTCCCCCAGCACGGGAAACAGCAGCTCCCCTGCCCACACTGTACAACGCAGGACACAGYGCCGGGCTGTGCCCCGCGGGGGAGCCGCTCCAGRGGGAGCCGCTCCAGGGCGATCCCACGAGGGGCGAYCTGAGCACGCTGAGGARCGAGGTGATCCCTGAGGGAGCGCCCCGTGCCCGGCATGGCCGCCCTCGCGCCCTCACCACCTTCCCCCGCGCTCTCCCGGCCCCGCTTCCCGCCCCGCGACAGACACTCGGCGCCGCCAATCACCGGSCTCGCTCCGGAGCGACGCCTCCCCCCACCAATCAGATGGCGGAGCAGCCCCACCAGCCCCGCCCCTCCCCTCATCGGCGGCCTATAAAGGGCTAAACCACGCCCYCTCTTCCCCTTCCCGGCTCTGCACTGAATGAAGCCCCCGCTGGCCAACGAGAAGTTCCCGCGGGGCTGGATGGACAGATGCGGAGCCCAATAGGAGCGCAGCATTGCGGCGCRCCCGCCAATAGCGCGCCGCCTGCGGGCGCGGGGGGCGGGCTCTCCCTCCCCGCGGGCCGTGGCCGTCGCTCCCGCTGCTGGAGGGAGGCGGCGGAGAAAATGGCGGCCATGGCTGCGGAGGCGGCGGCGACTGCGGCGGTGCCGGGGGACGGCGGGGCCGGCGAGGCCGAGCCCGAGATGGAGCCGATCCCGGGCAGCGAGGCCGGCGCGGACCCTCTACCCGCCGTCAGCGAGGCCGTGGAGTCGGCGGTGCCGGATGGCGAGGAGGCCGACGGCGGCAAGGCCGAGGAGCCGCCGCCGGTGCAGCGCGCCCGGAGCCCCGGCGGGACTCGCGAGCCGGACGCGGGCAGGACGGAGGAGCCGCCGCCGCCGCGGTGGAGCCCGAGCCGGCGGTGCCCGCGGCCCCGGGCGGAGGAGAGGCGGAGGCGCCGGCGCTGCTGCCCGGCTCCGAGGTGCGGGTCACCCTGGACCACATCATCGAGGACGCCCTGGTGGTCTCGTTCCGGCTGGGAGAGAAGCTTTTTTCCGGGGTCCTCATGGACCTCTCGAAAAGGTGAGAGAGCTCGGGGGGAGCCGAGCCCGAGCCCCCACCCAGCGCCGAGCCCGGGAGCGCTCCCGGAGCCGCCGGGATGGGGGCGGCCCCGCCGGGACCCTCGTGGGCTCTGCGGCTTCCCTTCCCATTCCATTCCGTCCTGTCGCTTCCCATTCCATGCCATCGCTTCTCATTCCATCCCAGCCCTCCTTGGCCCCGGTCCGCCCCGGGCTAAGCAGCTCCTGCCCCCGCGTCCTCCCCGGGGAGCGGAGCGGCAGCTCCCGGGCATCCTCTCCCTCCTTTTCCTCCTCTTCCTCCTCCTCGACCCTTCCAGCCGCGGGTGGGCAGGGCCCCCTCCCGCCCGGGGAAATCGGGGGAGCACATGGGTACAGCCTTTGGGCTTGCCGGGGTTCCCAGCAGCATCCCTGGATGCGTGTGTTCGGTGTGTTCGGTCCATCCCCGTGTGTTCCGTACATCCCYGCGTGTTCGGTACATCCCTGGTGCGGATCGCTGTGCTTCCCTCCAGCCGGGAGAAGCACCCGAGCGCAGGGCTTGSCGTTTATTCCTGTCCTTGTACAGAMCAGCCCCAGAGATCTGATTGCCCTGTTCGTTCGGGCTTACATTGCCTAGGTAACCTTCTTTTTCAGTGCATACTGTTTTCCAGAGTAATGGTTTTCCAGCTAAGCTGTTGCAGTTATTAATTAGTACTGATTGCTCCTTGTATGCAATGAACGGGRTGAAGTTTCAGGCTTTTTAAATATCCTCGTGGTCGAGGGGGTTTTTAGTATCTCTGAATGACTTATCAGACAGCAGGGTTTGGGGTTTGCTTTTTGTCACTGCCTTTCAATAGTGAGAAGCTCTGGGRAGACAGAMATCGTGGTATCTTACACACAATCTRGGTTCTATCAGCAGGTGAAAATACTTCTTCGTCTTAGTGGGTTTTTTGTGGACATGCAAGGGCTCTGCAAGTTCGTGAGAGAAAAGTGAAATTTAAGCAAGGTTATTATTTAAAATAATCGGTGTGCAAAATATGCAGCTCTTTGCCCCCCAGATTTAAGCTGTGTGTGGACATATGTCTTTTATCACTCTTTATGTTGTCAGGAGCTGTTCAGCAACTTCCTGGAATATTAATATTGTCAGTGGTTCCTAAAAGGAAAATTGTGGGCACCAGCCTTTCTGGCCTGGGTCTCACTGCGTGCAAAGGCCTTTCCTGAGCCCGARTTTTGGATAATGCCATGGAGTGACGTTTTCAGTCTGCCACTTGATGAGGTGTGAAATGTTGAGCAAAACTCCAGCCACTGCTGGGGTGTGAAGCAGCATCTCAGAGCAGGGCAGGAGGTGGCACAAACGGAGTGTAACCCTGGGGAACAGCAGTTCTTCTGGAGGTTTGCAGTTGTCCCAGCAGCATGCTGTGGTTTCCCTGGGCAGGAGGGTGACAAAGGTTCTGCAGGGAAATACCAGCTTCTCCTTTTCTCCTGAGGGGAATCCTGTCCTCCCAAACACCCCGTGCTGTCCCGGGCTGTGGTGCACGGAGGAGCCTCTGGCATGCAGCAGATGTGCAGCCCTTTGCAGCACAGGTCACTTTGCAGCCTGGCTGCTGCTGCTGTGCCCTGGGGGAAGCATCTGCAGCCTCCCTGTGTCCAGCCCAGCTCCTGGGACACAGCTTTGCAGTGGGAGCTGTGGAAAAGCCACACAGGGAGGCTGGGGCTGTCCCTCCCAGGACTGGAGCCATTTRTTCCTTCAGAGGTGCTTTTATTTGGCAATCCAGGAGGGGAAGTTTAAATTCTCAAGGCTGAGCTCTACAGAGGGTCTGGACAAGAAGAGCTGAGTTTTGAGACAGAAGGTCTGTGATGTTTGGCTGGTGACAGCAAATCGTTGGTAGATAACAGGAGTCTCTATCAGATGTCTCAGAGCAGGAAATGCAGTGGGAAATAAGCTCTAGAAATAGTCCAAGAACTTCCTACCTCTAAGAAATGGAAGCATTATTTTAAAAAGTGTTGCCTGTATGTCTAACAGTTCCATTTTACTAACAGGTGGTGTTGTTTAGGTGTCAGCTTTTCCTTACATCTCTTTGTTTTTGTTTGGTGTAGCAGCACCTGGACTTGCAGAATGTTAATATTTTTCATGAACTTTCTTTCTGTATCTGTGGCAGGCCCTGGAATTCTTCCTTTAAGTTTTTCCACTGGACCAAAAAGAAAAAAGAGGGCAGGGTTAAATGAGAACCAGCTAAATTCCATGTATTTGCATGACAACATTGGGATTTCCAGCATGGGAGATGGGTGGCTGCTGAAATCTGTCTCATTCAAATGCATGAGAATAATCTCACAAACTTTCCTAATGCCAAAGGGATCAATATTTTAAGACTGATGGCTCTTACTGAGTAGAAGTGACAATTTGTATTAGAATTTAATCATTCAGTAGCTTGCAGAAGTGGCTGTGTTCACTGCACATGCTAATGCTGTGTTCACTGGGTGATCAGAGGGAAATCATTCCTGGTTTTTCTGGATCTCAATTTCTCTTTCCCTTCTGCACCCTCCRGAGCAGTGAAGGTGCCACTTCCATACAGTTCTAAGAAGAGTTTAAGTGACTCTTTTCAAAACCTGTTCTCTGTGTTATTTTTTGTCTTCTCAAGTCATGTTCTGAAMTACTTGAACTTCACAATGAAAGAAAAGCAAAAATATCCCCATATATTTGTGATTTTAAAGGGTTTTTTGGCTGTTTTATCTCACTTGCTTTTTCTGTTGTTGAGGTGATGCTCTGACTTTGCATTTCCTTCTTGGTGACTTTGATCTGCAGTCAGTGGGATTTGTATGAGGGGCCCGATTCCCTGTGCCCCCCTGTAAATGGGGGATCCCTTCAGGAGTTTGTACCACATTCCCCTGGGTGTTGAGTGTTTGTTCCTGCTCTCATGTGAGGTGAGGAGGCCCTTCCCTGCCTGTAGCAATGGCATCCCCTGCCGCAGGAAGCTTTGAAAAGCAGCAGAAAACAGGAACCCACCTGYCCTGAGTGCCAGATCCCTCTGTTGTGCAGTAAATGCTGCTCTGGAGAGGAGCATGTCCCCACTCTGGGTACTCTGGGGGCTCACTGCACAAATGAGTGATGTGTTCAGTAGTAAATTCACTTCAGATGCTTCAGTGCTGCAAGGTGAGGTTCTCTGGGGGTTCCTGGGGGTGGAGGTGCCTGCTGGAGCCCTGAGGGAGACACAGGGAATGCAGCAGCCCCCATACAGCAGGAGAAGTGCCTGGGGGAAAACTCAGCATGGCCAGGGCTGATCCCACAGCAGGAAATGGGGGATCCTGCTCAGGTGAGCCCTGGGGCACAGCACAGCAGCACCTGGAGCTGCTGCAGAGAGCCCAGAGCAGGCACCAGGGGCTGAGGGGACTGGGAGGAGCTCCCTCCCCATGGAGATGGGCTGGGAGAGCTGAGAATGTTCATTGTGGAGATCTCAGCACCTTCCAGGACCTGAGGGAGCCACAGGGAGGCTGCAGAGGGAGCTCCATGAGGAGCTGGAGTGCAGGACAAGGGGAATGGCTCCCAGTGCCAGAGGGCAGGGCTGGGTGGGATTTGGGGCAGGAGTTGTTCCCTGGCAGGGTGGGCAGGCCCTGGATCCCTGGCAGTGCCCAAGGCCAGGCTGGCAGGGTTTGGAGCAGCCTGGCACAGGGGAAGGTATCCCTGCCATGGCAGGGGTGGCTCTGGGTGGGGTTTAAGGTCCCTTGCAGCCCATCCAGGTTCTGTGGGATTTCAAGTCCCTGTGAGCTGCCTGCAGCTGGCATTGCTCACTCCCTGTGTGCTCAGGGGACAGGAAATGTCCATCCCAGAGTCAATCCTGCTCTGCCCTGCAGGAGGAAATAGGTGGGAGGCAAATACCTGAGAAGTGTAGCATTTGTAAATCCTCAAATGCAGGATTAAGAAGTTGTGGGTTTAGTTTGTTCTCCTGGAGAAAGGATAATATGTATGTATTTCTGTATGTGGGTTTTTTTTTTTTCCTTCCTAAAGGTTAGGGGAGGAGAGGGGATTAAATTGATGTTCTGTTGTTTTGCCAGCAGTCAAGACTTGGCCTTTTTATTGCTTTATCATTTAACTGAAGTTTTCCTTCCAGCCCTGCAGATGTGAAGGACATGTGTCTTATCTTCTTCTCTAAAGCAGCTCCCTCCTGACTTGTGTGTGTTCATAAGAGTTCTTGAGGGAGAGAGAAAGAGCAGAAAGTTGTTTTGTGGCCTGAGAGCCTTGGTTAGATATCCAGAGGATGTGCAGAGTGTTCCTAGGAGACATATGCTTGAAATAATCTGTTTATTGGGCTTTTGTTGTGGAAGGTAAGGAAGGACTTCCTGCACCAAGGTGTGCATGAGCTGTGTGATGAAAATAAACTTTTATAGGCAATTTGCAATTCTTACACTCCCAGAAGCAGTTTCCAGCTACAGCACTGGCTCCAATGCTGTGCTTTTCCCAGCTTGTGAGTTCAGCTTTTCCTGCAAAAGAATGATGTGAGAAGGAAACAGCAAAAAATGTGAGATATTTCTCTTTGATTTAATAACCAGGGAAAGCCTGTGCTCCCCTGGTCTGGGGAAGGGCTGGGTTTTGTAGGAGGCCTGGTGTTCTGTGGTGCACATTCCCAACAGTAAAAAGGTGCCTGTAATTGTGTTTATTTTGGTTTATTTTATTCTAAACCTTGCACTCAGTTCCCAAGGTGTCCCCACACCTCACCTGCCCTCTTTGGGGTTTCTCAGGAGCCCAGAGGAGCTTGGTGAAATTCTGCATTTAAGGAGCAGCCTCAACACTTCTTTGACATTTGTTTTTATCATCCCCACAACGTGGGAAGCTCAGGTGTGATCAGAGTGTGGTTTAGAGTAATTCAGGTGGTTTTTGCTTGTGACTGACAGAGGTTTTATTGAATGTAGCCTCATTTAGAGGGTGGGGTCAGAATTGGGGTCTGGATTGGGCCTTAAACTCTGCTTTCCTGAAGGAATCTGTGCTCCTGAGCTGTTCTTTGTTGGTCTGGGATGTGACAGATGATGGTTGATCTGTCYTTCCTTCTGGAATTCTCTCTRTTCCAGCAGCATGGCCTGTCCTGGCTTGGCTCAAGGTGTTGAGGCAGGGCAGGGGTGAACTTTTCAGTCTGCATTCAGTTTGTTTTCTGTTGTGGGGCTGATGAATCTTGGCCATCCTGGCACTTCATCCATTATTTCATGGTGTCACCTCTCTCATATGTCCTGGGGCTGGCACATGGATGTTCCTGAAGAGTMAATTCAAGGTATAATCCTTCAAAATAAATCACAGCAAATGTATCAGCAAAGTGTCTGCTGCTGACAGCTAATGATGGCAASAGATGGAAAAATGAAAAGGTAATTCACTTTAAACAGACCTCCAGCTTTCTGGATGTGCCAGTGACACATCTATGGGAGTTAGTGGAAAGCCTAAACTCAAAGCATCCTGTTCCAAAGAGTCTCTCAGTGCAGTCCTTGTGCCTTCAGAGCCCTCAGTGCAATGTGCATTTTCTGGGCTCCTTAGCCTGGTGTTACATTGCTCACAGGTGAATAAACCACCCAGCTGATTGTTTGGCTTCTGGCAATGCTTTCTTCTGTAAGGTGCCTGCACTTAAAGCAGTATATTCCATCTTGTGCTTTATCACACCAAGTAAATCCCTCATTAAAAACAGATCCTTGCATAATCCGTGTTTTCAATGCAGGTTATTTTGAGGAGTTCTGCAAAACTTTGTGTTCAAGCAGCTGTGATCTGAGTGTGTATTCCATGGAATGTTATCATTTCAACSCTCAGTTTGGGTGCATGAAATCCATATCCATAGCTCTCTCAGCATGTTCTTATACTCCTGGAATTTCCATCCATGCAATAAAAGTGGCTTCAGCTGTTGCTTGTCCTGGCTTTTGCAGAACACCCAGGATGATCCTGGGTACAGGAGCAGGGAAGGGAGCAGGAGGTTTCTGCACTGCCTTGGTGGTGAGGAGGGGTTTTGATCAGTCCTTTACCACAGACATCACTTTAACACAAGGTTCTTTAACACAGTTCTCCCTGCTTTGTTGATGTCACTTCAAGGTGTCCAAAGACAAACATGGAATAGTTCAGAACGTGCTCAGTGGCTTCACTCCTTTGGCAGAACAGGGGACTTTTCATTTCTCTCCCTTCTAGCAGMGAAGTCAGACATTGGAGGCTAAAGATGAGAACTGAAAACTTTAGGTACTAATGTGAAACACTTTGCCCCAGGGAGWGTTGTTTATGCTCTTTGTTTATGTACACACAGTCATGAGTTGAAATGGGATTTGTTCTTTATCTCTCATGGTTATTTCTGAAAAAATACCCTTTAACTGTTCTATTTTGCATATAAATGGAACAGTAATATGCATTCATTGTAGTAATTCTGCTGCAGGATTTAGACTTGAAAAAAAGTGGCTTTACTTTCCTTAAGTGCCTGAGTTTATGTGTCTGTAATACAAAACTGTGGCTTTAAACGACAGAGTTTGGGTTTGGTACCCAACCTGCCTTTTGGATGCCATGGCTGCCTATCAATTAACTTGCAGCTGGCAGAGTGGAAGTGGAGCCTCCCTGTTTTTACCCTGTTTGTGTCTCTGCACACTCTGGTCAATTGAAAGCTCCTCTTAGTGTGAATATAATTGCACTGCAGCATTGATCAGGCTCTGAGTGCAGTACAGGCCCTGACACCCTGTTGCTATTTCTGTCCTGTGAAAATGTACTTTGCAGTGGCATCTGCAGGAGTACAGTGAGCTCCTGCTGATTGCCCTGGTTACTGGAAAAACCTCTGAGAAATGACTTTGATGCAGCAGCTCAGCCATCCTCTCTTAGAGATGCATTTTCAGGGCTAATAAAAGCAGAGACACCTCTGCAGGAGAGGAGCTGGCACCATGGAACACTGATTTCCATGGGCAGGGAGCAGCACTGGGACTGAGGCTGAAACAGCCATTTCTGAGCTTGGTTTTCCTCACAGTTCCCTTTCAGATCCCCTGCCAGTGAATGTTGGAGTGTGATGGTCTGAGGTGGAAGTGTTTCACGAGTCAGGAGTGGGCTGGGAGCAGCTGGAACTTGGGCACCAGGGGATTTTTATTTTAAGCAAACAGGAATTACAGTTTATCTTTCCTTTCATGCAGAAAAAACCTGTTCTTGAAATCCTGTGGGGTAAGGTGATATTTGGGATCAATATATTATAAAAAAATTATTTTGTTGTTGGAATAAAGACAAGGCAGTTCCTTGTAGAACTTAAACATGCAACATGTGATGGAAGGAGAGTGTTGGGAGCCCGATTGGGGTAACTGAAATGGTTTCTCTGCAGAGCTGATCCAGTGCCAGCCAGTGACTGACTGGGGCATCAGTAAATGTCATGATACAGCTGAGCTCTGTGCCTTGGAGTTACTTAATTCTGTTTTCTATAGATGCTTTTTAGTCCTCCTTCACCTCTGGGGCAGATGAACCAAATGCTTCTGCAGCTTTTCTGTGTAACTACAAACACAACTAACTGCTTCAGCCTTGCAYTTGGTGTGACAAAAATGACTTTGTGTGAGAAGTATTTATCTTCAAGGTCCACCAGGCAGGTGTGTGAAAATGGGGCTTGAAATGCTGGTGCATACAGTGAGCCTTGTGCCTGCTGCAGAACTCAGGAGATGCTGTGTCATGCCCTGTCCTGAAGAGGTTTAAGCTCCTGTCTTCATTCTGCTGCTTCTCTTAGGAAAAATAAATCCCTGCTTTCTTACCTTGTTCTTTGTCTTTCTTCTTCCCTGTAACCTTCACTGTTTCATTTGCAAGTTTTGCAGGCATTGTTTTCTCTTCTTTGTTTTTGTGTCATTGGTCCAAGTTGCTGGAGAACTTCATTGGCCAGGGAGGAACCAGAGATAACCAAAAACTAAAAACATTCTGCTGTTGGCTGAGGCCAGGACAAGACACAACACACTGAAATACTGACCAGTCTCTTGGATTACCAATCATATTTTATCCTGCAGGTGAATTGATTAATTGTATGTTTTGTACAACACATCATTTACAGCAATAGTGCTGTGCATGCCTGGCACAATATCCAGGAGTGTTCTTTGCTGCCCCAGGTCAGTAATTTGTATGTGGACAGGGCTGGGAGAGTCTGGTTTATTTTTTAGGCAGCACCTTTTGTGAGGGATTCTCTGACTCCAGGCCTTCACTCTGGRTTGGTTTTGTGTCTTACTAAAGCAGGTTTGCATTTTGCAGAAAAATTACCCTTTGTGGCTTCCTGTTTAGTTGTGGCCTGTGTTTTGTGCTTGAAGGGGAGTGGAGGTGCAGGATGAATCTTTGATTTCCTGGTGTCAGGCACGTGCTGAGCTTTCCATCAGCTTCTTTGTGCCTTTGGAGTGCAAATCATGCACACTGTGCTGCTGAGGCAATAGAATGAAAACCTGGGGAAAAAGAGGTGAAATACATGCCTGGGATCATTCTGGAAACACTTGCAGTCCTCTTCATCCACCTCTTCCCAGTGACAGCTGATTGTGCTTCATTTCCTGCCACAGAGTCACATCAGTGCCCTCAGGGAGCAGGGCTGGGCTCTGGGGATTCTGTGGGGGCTGCAAATGCAGCTCCTGAGGCACTGAGAGCAGCTGGAAGGGGATTTGTCTGTGTGGGGTTGGATATCCCACTCCTGTCTGGGTCTGTTGTGCTCTTTGGGGTTGGAATTTGCACAGCAGAGATCTTGCCCTGTCTTGTTTTCAGCTCTTACCATAGATTAACTTTGTACCAAATCCTCTAATCTTTATCAGGTGGTGAATGATAGGATCTGGATCTTAGTTTCTTTTAGAAGCTGAAGGTCTTGATGCAAATAACACTGAAAAAAATTGCTAATTTAATTACTGTCAGCTGGTAGTTTCTTTTAAAGCCCTACTTGGAATTGAGTGACTTGCTTACAATCCTTTGTGGAGGGAAAAGTATTTGTGGAAAAGCAACTTCTTTACCCTTGATGGACTTGTGGGACTTTAGGGAATGTAAAATTTAGTTGTGAGCAAGTCCCTTGTGGTTTAATGCCAGACCATAGGCTGGAAAAATGTCTGTACAAGCTGCTGAAATGCAGACTGGGTGCATAATTYAGTCTTGGGTGGGTTGTTTGCTTCAATTAAAACTTAACATGTAGAAAGAATTTGTGATAAGCAAAAGGACAAACAAGTGATGGCTTCTGTTTGGGGCACTGTAAAGGACCTTCAGCACATGATGACTTTATTTTAAATCCAATTTTGAGGGAATAAATGCAGTATGTAGGCACTTAGACAAAAAAGAGTAAAGAAACTTGAGTTAAATCAGCTGAGGGGATGTTGCTGTTGAGCAGCCACAGTGCAACACAAACCTGAGGACRGATCTTGGGGGAGATATTCCCTCGTCCTGATCCAGAGCAATTCCAGTGTGGAGGAAAGGAGGGAAAGGTTTAAAATCTTGTTTGCTTGTGGAACAGTGAGGAATAGTTTGTACTCAGTTGAAATAAGGGGAGTTTTGGGCTATGAAGCATCAGGTGCTGAGCTTTTGTGGGTGGAGGGTGGTGGCACTCCCTGTTCACTGCAAGGATTGGGACAGCCCAGGTTTGTCTCTGTTAAATTTGGACCATTCATCCTTCTCTGCTGTGCTAAAAATGGAAGAAAAGTTCCTGAAAATGCGTTTTCATAAAGTTGACTTAGTATGGAAAATGAGTTTGGGTGGATTGGGAGTTGCTGGGGTGGGTTTGGATCTTTATAAACATTTTCCAGAAGTATAAAGTGAATTCTTTTGCTGCTGTCTCAGGGATGTTTTTGTTACATTTTCAGGGCATCTTGTTGATAGGAGGGAAACCGATAATCAGTGAGGCTGTGTATTTTTTGTTCTTTATTGACTTTATTTTGGTGTCTTGCATTTTCAAAGCTTCCCATAAGGCGGGATATGAAGCTTTAATTCCTTWGGGATTCATGGTTTTCAAATGCTCCCTAATGCAGGCGAGTTTTCAAATGCTTTGTGACAAACGCTGCCAACAAATCCCCTCGAAACACTGACATTTTCTTTTTCCCCTCTCTCTCTCAGGTTTGGCCCCCATGGAATCCCTGTGACCATATTTCCCAAAAGGGAGTACAAGGACAAACCTGAAGCCATGCAGCTCCAAAGCAAAGCATTCCAAGAGGAGGCGCAGGCGAAGCGCGAGGCCGACGCCGCGCTCCCCGACGGCTCCTCGCTCACGCAGCCGGCGGAGCCCAGCATAGCCAAAAGCCTTTGGACTGCTAAACCACCTCCTCTGTTCCACGAGGGAGCTCCGTACCCTCCTCCTTTGTTTATCAGGGACACCTATAACCAGTCAATACCTCAGCCCCCACCCCGCAAGATCAAGCGGCCCAAGCGGAAGATGTACAGGGAGGAGCCCACCTCCATCATGAACGCCATCAAGCTGCGGCCCCGGCAGGTGCTGTGTGACAAGTGCAAAAACAGCGTGGTGGCAGACAAAAAGGAGATCAAGAAAGGCGGCAACGCCAGTGACTCTTCCAAATACGAGGACAGTAAAAAGCGAAGAAACGAGAGCG
This sequence comes from Alauda arvensis, assembly GCA_902810485.1. NCBI lineage: Eukaryota > Metazoa > Chordata > Aves > Passeriformes > Alaudidae > Alauda > Alauda arvensis. The sequence goes on along the minus strand of CADDXX010000254.1, from coordinate 109,373 downwards.
TGACTACTGTGAATAAAAAACTTAAGACTGACCACAAGGTGGATGGGAAAAGCCAAAACGAAAGCCAGAAAAGGAACGCCGTGGTCAAGGTTTCCAACATTGCCCACGGCAGAAGCAGAGTAGTTAAAGTTTCCGCGCAAGCGAACACTTCGAAGGCGCAGTTAAACACAAAAAAAGTTCTCCAGAGCAAAAACATGGATCATGCGAAAGCTCGGGAAGTCTTGAAAATGGCCAAAGAAAAGGCACAAAAGAAGCAGAGCGCGACCTCCTCTTCCAAAAATGCACATTCGAAGGTCCACTTCACGCGGCGCCTGCAGAACACCAGCTCAGGGTCCCTCCCGCCCCGGTTGCGCCTCAAGCCCCAGCGGTACCGCAACGAAGAGAATGACTCTTCCCTCAAGACAGGACTTGAGAAAATACGGAGTGGCAAGATGGCAACTAAGCCCCAGTCTCGCTGCTCCTCCACCCGCTCAGCAGGTGAGGCCCCTTCAGAAACCCAGAGCCCCTCAGAAGGCCCCGAAGAGGCCAGCAGTGAGGTTCAGGACACGAGTGAAGTGCATGTAACTGTTGAGCAGGATGAACAGCAGACACTGGGCAAGAGAGGCAGCAAAAGCAATATAACGGTTTACATGACCCTTAATCAAAAGAAATCTGACTCTTCCAGTGCGTCAGTTTGTAGTAGTGATAGCACAGATGATTTGAAATCCACCAACTCTGAGTGTAGCTCTACCGAAAGCTTTGACTTTCCTCCAGGCAGCATGCATGCACCTTCCTCCTCCTCCTCTTCCTCCTCCTCCTCCTCCTCTTCGAAGGAAGAGAAAAAGCTCAGTAATTCCTTGAAAACAGAAGTCTTTTCCAAAAACGTCTCTAAGTGTGTCACACCAGATGGCAGGACCGTATGTGTAGGGGACATTGTGTGGGCCAAGATTTACGGCTTCCCTTGGTGGCCGGCCCGGATCCTGGCCATAACGGTGAGCCGCAAGGATAGCGGGCTGCTGGTGCGCCAGGAGGCTCGCATCTCGTGGTTTGGCTCCACCACCACGTCCTTCCTTGCTCTTGCACAGCTCTCCCCCTTCTTAGACAGCTTCCAGTGTCGCTTTAATAAGAAGAGAAAGGGCCTGTACCGCAAGGCCGTCACTGAGGCAGCCAAGGCTGCCAAGCAGCTCACGCCCGAGGTGCGGGCCCTGCTGACGCAGTTTGAGACGTGAACGTGGACAGTCAGGTAGGCAAGAAAGCTGGAGGCTCCACCAAACCCCAGCCAGCTCAGCCAGGATGCCAGGGAGCACGTGGCAAAGCCCTGAGTTGCCCCTGGTCGCTGTTTTTACACCGTGCCGTGCGTGAGTGCTTCGTGAGGGCCGCGGCCCGGCGAGCACGCAATCCTAATTAGCCTAAAAGTCAGCACTGAGGTATTTTTCAAGTGAGGATTTTTTTTTTTTTAAAGAGAAGGAGAAAAAAAAACACACACACAAAAAAAAAGACAAACCAAACCTCCTCAAGCAGCCGATGCATAGGAGCCATAGCCTCAGCTGGAAGGCAGCTGATTTGCAGGGAATTTTTTAGTAGTTTCTACCCAGTATGTAACTAGTTCTGTGTGGCCAGGGGTTGACACGAGGGATGAAAGTAGTAGCTGTGACTTTTTTTTTTTTTTGTTTTGTTCTGTTAGGTGGCCCATCAGGGAAGTGTAGAAATGTAAGCCTTGTCTAAATGGTCTTTAAAGATGATTTTTACCCGGTCTCTGATGGATTCTTGGCCAGGCCTGGTGGGGCCCAGCTCCCACCTGAGGGCTGGTGTCAGTGGTGGCTTTGGAGACCTGCTCCGAGGGGGAAGGAAGAAAAACTGTAGTGACTTAAAGACCAGATTAAATGGGGTTTTCTCGTAGTGACCACTTCAACACTCAACCTTTCTATGCACATGGGGGCACAAGTAAATCACTTCAGGGTCGGAGAAGTCGAGGGATGCCTGTAGCTCTAGGACAAAGCTGAGGAGGCCTCAGTGTTTGGGATCAAGGGCTGTTAATGCTGCATAGGTGTGAATCGTTCTGGTCTTTCTTCCTGAAGAAACCTTGCAGGCCGTTTGCCTGGAGGTTTAGCTTAAGAGAGGCTTTGTTTTGAATGTGTAAATAATCAATTGCTGAAATTGGTCAGATTTTCTCCTGACTGGTTGTTCCTAAATTCTTAGGATACGTCCCAGTAAATTACACTTTGTGAATTGTCAGATGTGTAATTGTTGCATTTTGGATGTATCTAACTTTTTTTTTCTTTTTTTTTTTTAAATATTTCCGTTTAAGGTATCTGTTTGCAGGTCAGAAAAATGAGATATGTAATTGTGTAATGCTCTGAAATGTACAAAAACAAACTGTAAATAAAATTGACTAAATCTGAATTATTTGTGTGTGTTTCTCAAAAAGCTTTGAAACAAATCCAGGATGTCAGAGTATTTTATCTGTATGCCGGATTTAGAGGACACCCTTAAAAAGTTAAATTGTCCTTTTCCATGCATTCTTAAAGATCAAGTGCTTGATGTAAATACTATTGGTATAATTCAGCCTTAATTTGGAGATTATGAATTCTCTGTCCCTTTTGTTTCAGAGCCAGCTCTGTAGAGGGCTTTCTGGAAAGTTGATTAAATTGCTCCCTAAATGAGCTTTTGGGCCATATATTTGAGTAGAGACTGTGGATAATGTCACTGGTACAGTGGGGAATGTTCTCAGTTTSCACCTCAGAGCTGCTCTCCACTGCCATTGCAGCTTTTCTTGCATGCTTTGTGCTCACTATTGGGGCATTTTCATGCAATGCATTGACTTTTTGTGTTATTTTTCTGGGAGTTTTGGTCCTTACCTGACCATGTGAATTCCTGTGTCCTCCAGCCCATTCCTGCTTCAGCCTTGCAATGCCWTGTGAAGTCTCCTGGTGCTCATCCCAAAGCAGTTCTCATCCTGCTTTCTGTGGAATTGCCCACGTAGGCAATTGTGACAGATGTAAAAATTTAAGCTCAGACTGAAATTAAACAGACACAAAAACGGGGGCAAGGATTTAATCATCAAACCCTGACAAGATTTTTATTTTAAGATTTAATTTCAGATGTTCATGATACTGTCTGGTCTTGCCAAAGCATTCAGTTTCTTTTTGCCTTTTTGAATTATTTTGTTGTGCCCACAGAACTATTGGAAGTCTAAAGTGTCAAACCCATGGCTGTTCAAATTTTCCTCAAGTTGACAGTCGTTAATTGCTAATTAAGCTTCCAAATATACCAGCTTTACCTTGGCATTCTAAGAGTCCCCAAAAAGCCCCTCTGGTCAATGCTTTTTGAATGTGATAAACACACAATAAATTTTGTAAAAAAAGAAAAAAAAAAAGAGAAAAAAAATTGGAAAAAAAATCTGTTTCACTTCTCTGTTTTCTCTCCTGCAAACAGAAACAGTTTCTTTAAGGAAATAAGCTGTATTTTGTTATTAAAGCAAAGTGCCTTTTGGAGTCAGGACCCATGTGAGGTGGGTCAGATGTCTACACCACTTCCTTGAGGTTTAGAAGCTCCAGTGAACTGCCTTTATTCGTTGTTCTAAGCCAAGTAGTGGCAAAATCAATATTGACATTGTTACTTTTTCTTTAGAAGACCTAGAAGCTTTGTTCTCTTAATTTATATAAAATCAGAGCAGCAGCTTCCATAGGCAGAATTTGCTCAGGTGTTCACTGGGGGAGCAGCAGGGATGGGAGGGCTTTCTTGGGGTGGTTTTATGTTCAAAAGAGCTGTTTATGGAAGGCATTTGAAGTCAGGTTTGATTTGTAGCTGATGAGTTTTRATTTTTTCCTCAGTTTCATAGTGAGTGTGCTGTATTGCTGCAGACTGGACAGGGCTCTAAACAGGTAATTGGTTTTAATTTAATAAATTACAGCACCATGTTACAGTAAGTTGAATATCTCCATTCTCATCCCTGATTTTCTTTTCATTCCCAAGGAGCTGCTCCTGTGGATGCAGCAGTTTCCAGGGGATGGGCTGGGCTGAGGCAGAGCCTGGCTTAGGTGAGCAGAGCCTTGAAGGCTGGGACAAGGCTTGGGGCTGGTTTTAAMCTATAAAACCCCCCTTGGATGTGCCTGTGGTCCCCAGCAGTGCCACAGCTCCGAGGCAGTGGCACTGTCTGTGACATCCATGATTTATCCACTGCTCCAGGAGCAGCCCTGTGCCAGGATGGGSCCTCAGGCTGGGCCAGGGCAGGCTCAGCTTGGACAGCAGCAGGAATTTCCCCATGGAAAGGGTGGCTGGGYATTGGCACTGCCCAGGCAGGTTTGGGGTCACCATCCCTGGARGWGCCCAGGGAATTCCTGCATGTGGCACTCAGAGCTCTGAGCTGAGGACAGGGTGGGGATGGGCACAGAATGGACTTGGTGATCTTGGAGATCTTTTGCAGCCTAAATCCCTSTGGGACTCTGCCTCCAGAAGGCAAACAGCAGCAGAGAGGGGGAGTGCTGTTCTCCCATCACTCTAATGGGATAAATTGCAAATGATGCCTGGTGTAGTTAATGAGCTGCCTCGCTGTGGTTGTTGGATATTTATAGTTCAGGGGAGAATGGGACAGGGCAGGGKGAGATCCCAGTGCAGGTGTTCTGTTCCTCTGAAGATCTTCAGTGCCTTGGGAGACAGAGCAGTAATTCCAAAACTTAGATCTCTTTCCCCAGAGGTATTTGAAGGTGTGAGGCCTCAGCTGGAGGGAAGGGAAATGCTTGTGTGTGTCTGAAGTGGAGTCATGCAGGAAATGGAACTGATATTTGTTGCTGTTCTAATTAGAGTTGTGACTCTGTGTCAACACTTCAGTGAGATAATCATCTCTGATGATTTGGTTTCTCTTTCAGACACTGCTGTGTTTAGTTTGGAAGCTGCAGAACTCCCTGGGGTGGGGTTCCTGGGGTGATTTAGGTCTGTGCAAGGCTGAAAAGGCTTTTTTTTTCAGCATGCTGTGAAATACCTTCGGGTTTTTTAAACATAGTTTCTAACTGTGGTTAGGATTAAAAGAAACACAAGTGAGGAAGGGGAAGAGTTGCTGTTTGGATTGCCTTAGCTCTGGTTCTGTTWAACTCTCTCACTGATTTCCTTTCATGTCTGCTGAAACTGTCAGAGTAGAATAGGAATGGGAATTCTGGAAAATAAATGTCAGTAGCTCATTCTCAGCATCATCATCTGTCCTTGTGCCTGTTCTGTGAAGTCCAGTGAGAAAACAGAGCAGCTTTCCTGGCTGAGGAGCTGTGGGAAGGAGCRCACTGATAATCAGGGAAAGGCTGTTTCAGTCCATCTTTGCTTTATAATTGTGTTCCAGTGAATGCCTGCAGGAAATTCAGGCAGTGCAGGGGCCCCTCACTGAGCTGGGAGGATAGTGCAGGAACTCCAGCCTAAAGGGGTGGATGGCAGTGAGTGGTGCCATAACCCATTGTGTAAAGTGACTGGGACTGTTTAAAAAGGGAATTTTGCCATAGCTAACAAAGCTTCTGACCATGGAGTGATCAGGGATCACCCACATTTAACACTGAAAACTTGTGTAGCTGCCTGAAGCTCCATTAGCTCAGGTTTGAAGGGATGGGGATGGGAATATCCAGCCTCAAATGCTAATCCCTGATGGGAAGAGCTGTGCTGTGATCCCTGTGCTGTGCTGTGATCCCCATACTCTGCTGTGATCCCTGGCCTTGCAGGGACAGTGGCAGTTCCCAGCCAGCATTTCCCTCCAGCTGCTGCTCTCTGTGGCACCTTTGGGTTTTATTCAGTTCCCTCCCACAGGGTCACCCTGGCAGTGTGCTCACAGTGGGGCTGGCCAGGTCAGTCACATCCCTTGTGTGGTGGCTTTTCCCTTCCCTTCCCTGCTCACCCTCTGGCATTTTTAGGCACCAGCTCCAGTCTGACCCCATCTCTCTGTGACCTCTGTGCTCAGAACTGTTTGTGGWCATTTGGGTGGGTTTTACCAAACAGCAGCAATTCCTCCCAGGTCAGAAATACCTCTGATTATTGGGGTTTAATTGTTGGATCCTARTGATTCCCTATGATTTACTCATACATTTCAATCTTTGTATTACCTGGGATGTGGATACAATCCAGACTGTCATTTAAATGAATTAATGAATTTTTCCCCCTTAAATTGAACAGTGACCCAAGTGTCCTTGTGTGAGCACAAGGCAGAGCAGCAGTTCCAGGCAGGGCTGTGGTGCCAGGGACTGCTTTGCCATCCTGCTTTTCCCCTGCACAGCTTTGCTGCTGCTCCCAGCTGGAGCAGTTGGGAAAACTCCCTGGAGCAGCACCTCAGTGCCAGGCACCAACCACTGAGGAGAGAAAACAGCTCCCTGTTTTCCCCAGGAGGAAACAATTGGTGTTCCTGGCAGGACTGGGACAGCAGGAGCTGCAAAGGGGGTGCTGCTGACAGAGCAGGGCAGAAAACCTGAGCCACCCTGCACATCCAGGAGGGACACACATGGCAGCAAAAATAACCTGGAAAAGGTGATTCCTTGTGCTTGTGCCATGGGATGTGGAGTCTGTGATCTCTTCCTGCCTGCCATGGCCTGAGGGGAGAATCAGCAGCATGCAGGTAGGAACTGGCTCAGGGAACAAATCAGGATCCYCTGGAGCAGGTTTGAATCTGGGCTTTGCTCCTTCAGTGTGAGAAGAAATGGATGTGTGGGGTTTCTTTGGGCTGTGTTTGATGAGTTACTTCCCAAATGAGGAGCAGGCACGTTTTGAGCAGCTGTAATTCTGTTTCTGTGCCAGTGATTCCATCCCTCAGTGCAAGGAGGGAGGGTTCTGTGGGAGCTGAGGCTGTTGCAGGTGTGTGAATCCCTGTGGGATGGGGCACAGGGGAAGCACAGCTCTGGTGAGTGCAGCTGGGACAGGAAATAATTCTTCAGCTGAGGCAGGGAGCTGGAATCAAGCACCGCAATATTGATTGCATTTGTGGTAGTGAAACCCTGGGTGCAGGGTTTGGAAAGCAAGGATCAGGCTGAGATCCTGGCTCAGAGCAGCCAGCAGTGGGAGAGGACATGATGGATCTGCCCTGTCACTCTGGCATTAGGAAGGCTGATTTTGGAAAAACAGAATATTTACAAAAACATGTCTGTAATGGAGTATTCTGCCCTCTGTGTCCTGTTCACATCCTGAGGAATCACACTTGAAATAATCAAAGTTAGATGTGAGGAAAGCTGCCCTGCCCCTTCTGCCAGGGGTCTCTGTGTGCAGCCTCCTGCTTGGCTGATGCCATTTATGTAACAGMAACTTGAAATCAGGTTGTTCTTTARGAAAAAACCAGATTTAGGTCAGTTTTCATGGTTGTTTACAGATGTTTTGGATGTCAAATATGAATAAGGAATATTCTCCCCCATGCCAGGCCTGTGCTGGGAGTCTGTGCTTTGTTCCCAGCACTGAGGTTCTGTGACAGAATCACAGCAAATTCAGGTGGCAGAATTGTCCTTGCTGTCCTTTAACAGGTGCACWAAGGGGCACAAATGGGATCTTGCTTTGCCAGTAAAATAAGCAGATACAATTCCAAGCAAATATTTGCTTAAATGCTAATTTAGCATCATTTTTTATTTAGYAATGTGTAGGATTTTTGTTTGGCTTTAGGGAATGCTGGGGTTTGATTGCACCTCTGCAGTGCTTCAGGATTTCAAAGCACATCGTGCCACTTTGGGTATTTAATAGCTCTATTAAATTAAAAAGGAACTAAAGCCACAAAAACTTTTTTAAAAAGAATTGTAGTCAGTTTAGTTAGAAGTTTAGTTAATGAAAAAAAAAATAGTCTTTCCTTGAGGTATTTCAAGTGTTGAGGGATTTAGGAATAATCTCTTCTGATACATTTATATGGAAAAAACTGAGTTGGACCATGTTTTAGGAATYCTTGACACTGTGTCATGTATTTCAGGGAATTAGGCACATAAAGGGGAGAATGTGYTGCTGCTCTTTGTTTTGCTGGTGGCTGAGGTCCTGCTGCTGGRGGCTGTAAAGGAAGGACACAGTTCTTGCTTTCAGTAGTTCATCATCTGGGAGAGCAGCCTGGTTTCTCTCTTCTCCACTGRCTCCAAATGGAATCTGCAGCAGGAAAATGGGAGTTTTGTGCCTTCTGTTCCATAGTTTTACACAGACACAGCATTATCCCCCAGGAAGGTGCACAAATGTTACTGTAACTATTTAAATTTGGGCTCCTGGCCTYGAGGTTCAATCCCTGATGGGATGTGCTGCTATTTTTGCTTCCCTTGTCCTCCTGGGGTGTCTTTTCTCCCCCTCCACGGCTGCCTGGTGTCCTTCTGCTTTTCCTTTGGAGATAAAAGGCAGGACTTTCAAAGGCAGCAATTCTCTTTGGACAGCAGTGAATAAAGGGATTGRGAAAATGTTCCCATTGAAAAATCAGAATGCCCATGGCAGTGCTGGCTGCCAGGAAAAGGCTGGGAGAGCTGAGTTCAGTGGGACAGGCAGGAAAGGCCTGGGTGGTGTCAGTGCCTGTCCTGACACACATTTGTACCTTGTTCCTGGGCACTCCTTGGGATGGCTCCATGGGGAAGGGGGTGGAGCCCCAGGAGGGGCTGAGGGAGCTGGGAAAGGGGCTCAGCCTGGAGAAGAGGAGGCTCAGGGGGGCCCTTGTGGCTCTGCACAGCTCCCTGCCAGGAGGGGACAGCCAGGGGGATTTGGGCTCTGCTGCCAGGGAACAGGGACAGGAGGAGAGGGAACGGCCTCAGGCTGGGCCAGGGCAGGCTCAGCTTGGACAGCAGCAGGAATTTCCCCATGGAAAGGGAGCTCAGGGATTGGAAKTGCCCAGGGAGGTTTGGATCCCCATCCCTGGAGTGTCCCAGGAAGGGCTGGAGGTGGCACTCAGAGCTCTGGGCTGGGACAAAGTGGGGATCAGGCACAGCTGGCACTCAGAGGTCTGGAAAGGCTTTTCCAGTCTGGGATCTGTGTGATCCTGGGATTCTGTGTGATTCTGCCTSCAGCTGGCACAGGCCATCAGGTTTTCAGTCACTGCATCTGAGGAGCACAATCTCCATTGAATYCCAGACTGGTTTGGGTTGGGAGGGACCCTAAAGCCCATCCAGTGCCACCCCTGCCATAGCAGGGACACCTCCCACTGTCCCAGGGTGCCCAAGCCCCAGTGTCCAACCTGGCCTTGGGGCAGCCACAGCTTCTCTGGACAACCCATGGCAGGGCCTCCCCCTGCTCCCAGTAGGAACTGGTGGCACACTGGTGATGGTTCATGCAGGGCTCAGTCCTTGGGCTGTTCCTGTGTGCTTTATCATAATTTATTCCCATTCTCTGCAGGAAATGGGAGAACACAGGCAGCCATGGCAAAGCAACCCCATTAGCAGTTGATAGCTCAGTGCTCCCTCAGGCACTCAGCTCTCACGTGTGGCAGGGCACTGCAGGGTCAGATTGAGCTCTGTGTTCTGAACTGCCATCAATGTATAGATTTTGTGAATTCATCTCCCTGCTTCCTGAGCTGTCTCTAAATGTCTTTGCAATTGGAGTTCTCTCTGGCTGCTGAAACGGGGTGAGATGTAACAGATTGCTTCTGTGGCTGCTCCTCAAAGCCCAGCCCCCAGAGGAGTTTGCTCACTTGTGTCTGTCTCGTGATAATGTCAATCTATTTTTTGTCTTCTGCACACGATGCGCAAAGCAGGTGAGCCAGTAACTTTTCTGGCCACYTCAGCTTTTGCTTTTACCTACTTTTGCAGTATGTACTGGAAGACATTTAACCATGTTCCCTTTCTCTCCCCTTTTCAGCTCAGAGACACTAATGACCCGCTGTTTTTATGGAACCTCACTACACTGCCACGAAGAGCACCAGCTCATCAGGACTGAGAGAAATCTGAGACTGACTTGTCCTATTTTTCCTCTGAAATCTTCACCAAGTAGTAAAACATTTTTTTTTTGAAGGGGAAAGGGGGTAAAAGATGTTAAAGCTCCCCCTCGCAGCATTAGGGCACCTGTACCTAATGTACATTTTCCTTACGATTTCAAAAGATGTTAGGAAATATTTTATAAAACTTTTTTGCAATAAATGACGCATGAAATGACGAGAGACTCTATGACACTTACATGCAAGGAACCACTTGAATTATTAGGATGAAGACTCACTGCAGATAACTGGGGTTTTTGTAATGTGACAGTCACGTTTGGATGTTTTGAGAGGTGCCAGTGACGGAGCCAATTTGCCTGGGAAGTTGACTGTAACTTTTGAACTTTTCTTTTAATTCTTGACTTTAGCATTGCAATTTTCCATTCTCTGAGGCTTAGTTAGTATTTAGTGCAGGTGTTAGCAGAGCTGTGATCTGTGATCAAAGCATGTCCAAACCCAGTTGTATTGTGAAATATGAACAGTCCTGCTATTGAGACCAACATTTCCCATAGAGGTGATGGAAAGGACAGTGACCACAAACTCCATGGATCTCTGTTCTATGGGAAAGCTCCTTCTGTGTGAATATGGTTGCATTTTATTTATGCTGTTGTAACACTTAGGGAATTGAGGGTTGTGAAATAACCTTGAGAGGGGCTACAAGGCAGAGAGCAGYGTTTTGCTTATAATCCTCTAACAGGATGGGAATCATGAATGGAGAGTGATTCAATGGGATGGCATTTCTATTTCAAATCATGGGTAATTTTTTTTTCTTTTGACATAAATATTTTTCAGATAGGTAACTAGTAGAGAGCAAAGGTTTTATTAGAGTTTCTGATGGCTGTTGATCTGAGTTGCGTTGACTTCTTTGAAAAGCTGTAAATCAAAAAAGAAAAAAAGAAACCCACTGGGTTTTATCCATTTTATTCCCCTCCCACAAAGGTCTTGGGTAAGACTGACTCTGGTGGAGCTTGGGAATGCTGGACACGCTGCTGAAATCTTGAGTTATTAAATATTAATTTATTTGTCACTAATTATTTCCATTGTGTGCACACTGTCTCGGCAGAACCATTTCTTTAAAGTTCTTAGCAGAGGATTTATTGTGTAACCTGGGAAAATAAATATTTGTTTTGAAGAGATGAAAATGTGCACATAATCTACTAAAAGTCAAATTTCTGTTTCTATAGAGATGAAAGGACTTGTAGGAAACTCTTTTCCTCCTTACTGATATCCTGATTCAATTGGAGAAAATAGAATGTCTTTGTCTGGATCCTTTAAAACCAGAGGGACTTTTCCAAGGGGCCTCTGGGTCAGCACAAAGACAATTTCTTCGTGTCTGGAGCCTGAATGAACCACATAAAATCTGAAGTTAGGACAACTCTGTCATTGGCAACAGGTTTCTACTTGTTAAACAGTCGGAGAGGGGGAAGTGACAGGCTGGGACAGGCCCCCAAAGCCCAGCCAGGCCCATCAGGGATTCACACACTGAGTGTGTGGCAGCTCGTGCTTTGTGCTGCTTCAGTGTCTGCTTTTCAGAGCTAAAGTCTTTATTTATAAATGCAGAAATTGAATATTCACTACCTACTTTTTAMAAACAGGCTGTACAGTGCTGTGCAGTGCATTCAAATTGTACCCTTTGCCATAAGGATTTCATCATAAAGTACAAACTTTTTTTTTTTTTTTAATTTGGATGAATATTTGTTCTACAGTGCTTTTCCTTTTCACCAGTGGAAGAGGCCCAGCAGTCTGGTCCTGCTCAAGGCCTGGGATGTGACTAGAACTGAAAGATTGAGACATGTGAATGAGGAAAGGGGTGACTCGGTGCCAGCCTTTCACCTCCGCTTGGATTGACAATGGATGGGGGCTTGGCCTAATCAGGTACATTTTCCCCCACTACCCCCCAAAAAAAAAAAAACAAACCAAACAGAAAAGCCACCAAACCACATGGCACAAACCAGTTTCTGCTCAGGAAAAAGGCCCGGGGCTGTGGTGGCAGGGTTGTTGCACATGGGATTGAGGAGTGCCTGCTGTTGTTTTGGAAGCCGGTAGTGCCTGGCTGTGCCCCCGGATCCCCAGGGCTCTCCTCCCCTGCCCTCCCTGAGCACAGCAGCTGGACCAGGAGGGATTAACCCAAGGGATGCAGGTGTGCACTGGAGAATATGGGTATAGAGCAAATAGCATCCAAGGGAGCTCATGTCTGCCTTGCTTTTCCCAGCATTGCGTTGGAAACCACATTTTCGTTTGGAAATGAAATTGTCAGGGATATTCTAATGAGAGAGAGTGACAGTAATGTATTGCTTTTCACTTTTTTGCTTTAGTTGCTTAATATTTAAGCTTTGCTCCGTGCTACCTTCTTGTCTGTATATTGAATGGTCACTATGCCTCTTTCATTTTGTAGACTTGAATGAGGAAAATCTGATTCACCCTTTAAGGTTTGCTGAGAAGTAAAAATGATAAAGAATGTTGTGTAACATTTATTCAAATAAAGCCTTGATTTTTTTCAGTGCTCTTTTAAAGGGAAATAATGTTTTGATGTCTTTAACTTTCTTGCTTTACTAGTCCTTGACCCCAAAGCCTTTGATTTTMTGTCAGAAGTGGTTTTTCTGGATTAAACAAAGATGAAACTGAGGTTGCTGGTCCACTGCTGGAATTCCATCACGTGGACAAGCCTCTACCTAACCTCACCTTTCCCCACAGTGAGAGATCCCAAGCCATGCTCAGCCAGCTGGATGCTTCCCAGAGCAGTAGGAGAATTTGTAATTAGCAAGAAAAGATGGAGTGGTAGAGACAGATCCAAGGAAGGCCTGGTGGCTCTGCCACAGTCCCAGGAGGAGGGGATGCTGCAGGAAGGGGCACACGCAGTCCTTGGGCTGCTTTTTGTGGAGCTCTCACAGTTTGAGCCAAGTCTTGCCCTCACAGGTAAGTGCCCAGGGGAATTTCTCCATCCAGGGAGGAATTGCCTTGTCCTGAGCTGTGTTTCCTTGTCCTGGAGCAGGGATCAGGTGGTGCTGGAGAGGGAATTTCTGTTCCAGAGCTCCATCCCACTGGGCTCGAAGGAGGGCCATGCCAGCAAGTGTTTTACCAGAATATCTGGTGGTGTTGGGTTGGTGCTTGGACTTGATCTGAAAGGTTCTTTTTCAGCCTTAGTGGTTCTATGATTCTATGGAATGGCAGACTCTGAACTGCACTTTCCCATCAAATAGAAGGCTTTATTTATRCATATTTTTTCCACTTGCATTTTTGGTACTGTAAAGAAAGATTCCCTAAGATGAGTTGAGCTCCTAGGCTAAACAAAAACTAAACTGTTTGAGTAGATTTGATTTCTAGGCAGTTCTGATTTCCAGGAAGCATTGGTGGTTTTATGGCACAGGGTGTTTCTATGGCACGGAGGATGCCAGGAGCTGGTGAGTCACCCGAAGGTACTGACCCTGCTGGGAAGCGGTTGTTGCAGTGACCTGTTGTCGATAATGAGGAGTTTTTCCCCAAAATGGAATGRACTGTGCTGCTGCTGGCTCAGCCTGGGATGCTTTGGGAGCGCCGTGACAAACACCCGCATCTGGCCGCGGCCCCAGCACAGCTCCAGCAGATGGTTTTCCTTTCCTTCATGGTTGTTTCTCATTCTGTCGGGATTACAGCAACTCCCAGCCCCTTTCTCTCATTATTCCTCCAGCCTTGCAGCAGTTCCTCTTGAATTGGCGATCCTCATTAGGCTGGGAAATCCTGCTGAAGTGTAATTGCTCGCTAATGGCTTTTCCTTTGTGACACGGAGCTGGCAGCGGCGCTGAGGGGCCGCGGCCACGAGAGAGGCTGGCCGGGAGATTTCAGAGCTCTGCAATCACYCCGTGGATTAATCCTCACTCCAGTGCTTGGCAAAGGGATAAAGGTGACCCGAGGCGCRCACAAAACCCCTCTAATGGCGTTTGCTGCTGCCCCCGAACATCAAAAGGGCGACGCTTAATGCGGGCAAAAGTGCAGCTCTGGCACGAGGGGTTTGGAGAGATTGCCGTGCCAAGTGTGAGGGGTCAGAGTTCAGATCTTTCGGGGTGAGACCCACAAGGGACACTGCTGAGGGGCTGGGTGGCAGTGACGCTGTGAATTCACACTGTCACACACACAGATTTGTTTATTTGGGGACATTTCGGGTGAGGCCCGGCCGGGCCCTGCCTGAGGGGCTCGCGGTTCCCTCAGGGCTCGCGGTTCCCTCAGGGCGCCCGGGGCTCATCAGTGTCCGGTTCGCATGGAGGGGCCCTGCTGGCCTTGAGGCCTTTGTGGAAGCTGGGAATGGCCCAGGCTGGCCATTCTGTGGCAGGTGAGGTGAGGCTGGGTGCTCAGAGCCTGCGGCTCTTTGGGAAGGGCTGTTCCCTTTTCTCCAAGGGAAGCGGCGCCAGGGCCGAGCCCCTCAGGCAGAACCGAGCCCTCGGCACAAACTCCCCCTCACGGCCGGGGGTTTGTGTCCTCCTCCCTTGTCCTTGTGCTGTGGGATTTGTTCTCCCTGTCGTGCTCCGCAGGCAGAGCAGGGAGCCAGGAAAAGGCTCTTGTTGTTTGCTGGGTCATACTGAGGGGTTTATTCATATTCCATATCCGGCTTTTATGGTTCTGCTCCTGCTTTTCCCGTGAGTGTCTCTGTGCTCTTTGTTTTGCCTTCCTTGCTGGGTTTGCAGCACGAGCCGTGGGTGCAGACTGGACACCCCTGCAGAGGTTTTTGGCATGTTCTGTATTTGGGGTAAATATTCCCAAACCCAGGAGGGGTGGTTCTGATTTTGAAACCCAGATTTTCAGCTGAGCTCCTCATCTGAAGGGCTTGAGGGCTGGAATTTCTGACTATGGTTGTCTTGGTCATTAAATATTAAGTGAGGCTGTTGCTGCTGGAGGGTTCATCCAAACACTGAAGGCTCTGAGTTGTCAGGGGAAGGGGCTGGGGGCTCCAGAGTGTTGAGGGATGGATACTGGCCCATGCCAAGGATGAGACCCCAGGAATACTGACTCTTTTCAGATGGATGTGGAGGATGCTGCTGGCATTCACTCCCTTGGCTGTGGTTGCCTTTAACAAGGCAGCGCTGGGCGTGAGCTGTGAGAGCAGGATTGGGGGGGTTGGACTTCACACCCCTCTGCATTAACACTGCAGGATCCTGTCAGGAGCCATCAGCTGCATCTTGCCTTGGAAAACCTGCTGCTGGCTCCGGCTTCCCCGGGCTCAGCTGCATTCCAGCTGGGAGCAGGGACACAAATGTGTTGGGGCACAGCGAGAGCTGTCGCTTCAAGGGCAGCTCAGGGCTGGAGCCACAGGCAGGAAATCTGTGAGCTGCCAGCCTCCTCCTTCCCCTAAATACTGCAATTCTTCCTCCCTCAGACAGAGAAATGCCCCACGATGGAGGGTCACAGGGAGAGGAGCTCATGGAAATGGGACAAATGCAATTAGAAAAGCGCTGGCCCCGCTGCCTCTCCAGGGACCCTGCTGGGCACTCGCCAGCAGCACTCAGGAATACACTTAGGAAGCTCTTCCAGCAGCCACCGCCCAGAGGAGATAACAGCATTTCCTCCTGTTCCTGCCATCCCTGTTCCTGCCATCCCTGCTCCCTGGACTGCCTGCAGGGAGGGGGGTGCTGCAGTTCACTGGCCAGAGACAGGAACAGAACCCACTGGGCAGTGTGTGCTTATCCCAGAACAGACACAGCTCCATCCCAGATCCTCCCTGGCTCCGTGGCTGCCAGTCCTGGTCAGCAGCTGCTCCTGCAGCCTGACACCCTCCCAGACACTGCCCAGAGCCCCTGGACAGCAGGCAGGGAGTCCTGGGAACCAGGGGCAGAGCACGGRGCCCAGCCAGGCCAGGAAAGGCAAACCTAATCCTGCTGCATCCATTTAGGGAATGCAGGATTTGTAAATTGTCTCCTTGAGAAACAWCGGGGGAGAAATGTGCAGTTCTGGGGACTCCAGGCTGCAGCTGCAGATGGTTTGCAGTTGGGAGATTCCCACTGAATGTGCAGAATCAGGAAAAAAAAAAAGGGGTTTATTTTAATTTTCAGTTGATTTAGAGCCTTTAATCTTTGTCAGGGTAGGCAGTGATGCCTCTGGCTTAGTGCCACAATTCCTGTGCCAAGGGCTGCCCAGAGCCCCCCCAGCAGCCACAGCCCTGCCCGGGGTGGGAAAAATGAAGTTGCTGAGCAAGAAAATGTTGGGATCCATCCAAAGAGGGAAAGCTTGTGAATGAGCAATGTATGAATGCTGCACATTAAATGTGCCCCAGCACATCTTTGCCCATGTTGGAGRGGAGGCACTGGGATATAATTGGTTCTTGGCTGCAGCAGTAATCCCTTGGGAATAACACAGCTAATTAAAGGAACTGGTGACCAGCAGCTTCTCTTCTCTCCCTGGCTGGGGCTGTGCTAAGCAGGGGCAGGTAGATCCCAGRAAGTTTTGTGCTAACCAAGGAGGGAGGGATTTGGCTTCAAAGCTYAGGGCTTTGTCAAATCCTGAATGTCCCCAGGGCTGAGCTGGGGGGATTTTGGATCCTGCAGGGCAGGAGGGATGGGCTGTGCTGGGGCTGTGTCAGTCCCACTGAGCCTTCCCTGGAGTGTGGCCTCTGGCTGCCTCCCTTGGGCCTGGGGCTTTGGGGGACAGGSCTGAAGATGTGAACTGGGGAGCTGCTTTAAGAGATGTGAAATGCTCCAAATCTTTGCAGGGATGGAGGAAACTGCAGGTGCTCAGCTCCTCTGAGGGCCAGGCCTTGGGACTCACGAGCAGGGTCTGGAATGAGGCCAAGTTGGATGGGGCTTGAAGCATACTGGGGTCTGGAAAGTGTCCCTGATCTATGGAAAGTGTCCCTGGTCTATGGAAAGTGTCCCTGATCTATGGAAGGTATCCCTGATCTATCAGTGTCACTTCTGGGATTTGTCCAAAAATGGAAGGTCTGAGCCACAAGTGTTATGGAAATCCTGGAGAAAGTTCTTTGTAGGTAGAGACTTAACCCAGCTCATGGACAAGACCAAGTTTCCCTTTATTTCTGTGCAAACACCTCAGGGGAAAGGCCAGCTACTGAAAGGTTTTGTGTTTGGCAGGCAAAGGAAGGAGGAAGCAAGGTGGGAGCTGAGGATGGACCCCTCCAGCTGGACCAGAGGCACGTGCTGGTCACCAGGAGGGTGAGTAACTGTTGGAACAGTTGAGCAAGGAACTGTCTGGTTTAAGAGCACTTTAATTTAAAAGACTGTGTTTCATGAAACAGTTTTTTTCCCATTAGGGGCTGTGAATCCAGCATGGGTGACTCAAAACTCCCTGGCACTCCCTGAGCTGTGGCCAGTGGCACCAGAAGGCACCAGTTATTTTACTGGTGGCAGCTGTGAGGTCTAGTTTAGACATTAAAAACCACTTAAAAATCAAAARCAAGATACATACACTTATTTAGGAATTATTTAGGACAGTGCAAAAGGACTTTCAGGCAATGAATTGGGATTTTGCCTCGAGGAGAACTTGCTGTGGTGGCAGATCACACCTGCCAGAGGGTTCTGGTCCAGCTGCAGAGTGGCACTGAGGAGGGAGGGGTGACCTGCAGGTTTGAGCCCTCAGTACCAGCCTGCCCAATTCCCAGTGACTTTCACACAACCCAATTCAATTACAAACACTAATCAGCTGCAGTCCTGCTTCCTTTGCCCTTCCCTTCATTGGAAAACTCCAGGTGCACATCAGGCATCCTGCAGGGGACTTGCACAATGATTTGATGATGTGTTTGCACAGCAGGTAGGAAATTCAAAGGCTTTGTTSTGCTTCTGTTTCCCAGACATTGCCCAGTCTCCAGCTGAGAAGGAATATTTGCAGCTCCCCAGGCCTTCAGAGGGGTGAAGCAGGAGCACAGTGGAGGGAACAGAGCTCCTGTCCCTGAACCCATGAGGCAGCAGCTTGGAAAAGGCCCCTGGGGCACAGGAGCCACCCACAGGTGAGTGACACTGCACACAGGGTGTGTGGGAACAGAAACCCACAGGTCAGAGCAAGGACATGCTAAAGAGTTTAAAAAATGTAACATTTAAAGCATCCAGGGTAGCTCCAAAGTGGTTCCATTTGTACCTGCCAGGGCTGTGGAACCAGGGCCAGCTGGGGCTGCAGGGCTGCTGCTGGGGTCTGAGCCAGGCCTAGGCACCCCCTGAGCCCAGCCCAGCCCAGCCCAGCCTTGGCTCCCTGCAGCAGCCTGGGCACCTCTGCTCTGCTGTGCTGCAGCTTTTAGGGAAGATTATTCACATTTCTACTAATCCCAAGGCACTGAGCTTTCCCTGCAGAGCTCAGCTCAGGCAGCAGAGGTTTCACAGCTCATCCAACCCCAGGCCCAGCTCTAAATTATAAACTAAAAATGCAGCAGGACAGAGTTTAACAATCAAATAAACYCTGCACTGCTGCAGAGACAAAAATGACATTAAAGCACCAAACCTGCTGTGCCTGGAAAGGCTTTTCCTTTCTGGAGCTCCTGAATTTCAGACACACAGAGACTTCCTGAAATGAATTGGAGATGACACCCAATAGCCAAGGCAGCCACTGCTAATTATTTAATTAAATCATGTACTGAAATCTGCATGGAGACAACTGCAGAGTCTGCCTCCAATGAAACACTTCAGCACTGATAAAACCCAGGAAAGCAGGAATTACAAAAGGCACCTTCTCCCAAACCTGAATGAACCACAACAGAACATACAAATATATATACATACATATTTATATTTATATTACAGCCTGGTTTGGGCCGAAGGGACCTCAGAGATCATCTCATTCCAGAAACACTTCCAAGTCCATTGACTGTGGAGACCTCCTGCCATCAGCTCCTGTGGATCCCTGCAGCAGGAATGGATCTCACACAAGCACATTTCATTTGAAGGTACCTTTACAAGGTGTGCAGACAGAGAGGGAGGCACAAAGTGTCATTGCTGCCTTCAGAAAGATGAATACCCAGTAAACAAACAAACAAACTGCTGGAAGGGTGGCATGAAGTTAAATGACAACACTGCTGCAAGCAGGGCCAAAAAATCCACTGCTTCCCATGAGTGTCCTGTTGTTTGTGGGACCTTTTACAACAAACCCACCTCGGGCAGGGCTCAGCCCTGGCAAGAACCTCACAACCCAGAGAGCAGAAGTACCAAGCCTTTATTACCAGATCCATGATTCCAGGGCAGTGCTGCTGCTGGATTTCCCCATTCCCAGGACACCTCCAGCCTGTGTGTTCCYCTGAAGTGCTGCTGCCAGCACTGAGTGGGCCAAACCAAGGAACTGCCTCTTGGAAAAGCCAAACACCGCAAGGGAACGGGGAAAAAWWWWAAAAAAAAATAATAAATCACACACTGGACACAGTTATCACTAAGAGAAGTTGAATGAGTTGCTTTACATCCACATTGCAAATAATTTCACAAGCTGGGAAATGAGTTTGCTGAGTCTCCTCTTGCCCTGGGGATGGAGGGTGTTGGTTGGCTGGATCCTGGCATGGGCTGTGCAGAGCCCCACTGAATCCATGTTATCTGTTGTTGTTGGGGTTTTGAACAAAGTTGATGGAGTAGGAGCCAGTGGATGAATCCTGTTTGATCTGGAAGTTCTCTGTTGACAGGCCAAAGGGGCGCAGCACCAAATTGCCCAGGTCCTTCAGTTTGCCTGCAATGACATCCCAAGGGAACAAGGTGAGAGCTGAGCAGAGGGAAACTCCCATGGAACTGCACCCAACTGCACAGCCCAGCCCTGCTGCTTTATCCATCACAGGTAAATGCTGAGGAAATCTCTGCCTTTTGTTCATATTTAGGCTCTTAGCAGGAATTAAAAATCATTGTTCAATATGCACAGAAATAAAGTGCTGTCAGCACATGGATCACATGTGATTCCTGACTCTGGGAAATGAATCTGGCTACAGCTGTAAGAGGGGAAGGACAACAAAAGSACAGCCTTTAAAAAAATCCTATCTAGAAATGACAGACTAGATAAAGTGGAACAGGAAGCAGAGGTAACAACTTCACTGCTGGCTGAACACAAACCCCTGGCACGACAACACAAAGGAAGATTTCAAAGAAGAACATTCTTTTCCTCCTGGTTTCAATGCAGAGTTGCCTTTGTGGAGAATCCTGCAGAATCTGGCATGGCTGGAGCCCCCCAGCCCTGCAGCTGGGCAGGAGAGCAGAGTTTGCCTGGCAGGCCCCTGGGAAAGGACTTTTCCAATTGCATTGGATGCTCCTTTCAAACCCACAAATACCCCCTGATGCCTCAGGATCCACCCTGCAGCWGCAGCAGGTGTAAATAAATGCATCTGGGGCTTTCTGATAATTCAGCAGCACATCCCAGCTCACCTTCCTGCTCTGTCCCTGCCCAGGCAGGCTCTGGGGCAGCCACACTGAATTAATTGTTAATGAGGCAGAAGAAAGCCTTGGCTTTTCCGGGCTCTGCAGCCTGGAGCTGCTGCTGCTGTCCTGGCACACACAGAGCAGCATTGTGGGCAGCTCTGTCTCCTCCTCCCACAGCTCCTTTCAGCCCTAAATTAAGGGCTGTAGTGAACTGCAACCCYCTCCTAAAGAAAAGCTCCCTCAGAGCCTGTGCTGGGAGGAAGGAAAAGGCACCACGTGGAGCTGGGACTCAGCTGCAGAGGCTGCCCAGCCTCCAACACTCCCTGTCCCCAGGCAGGGTCACCCTCTCCTCCCTCTGCCCTTATTCTCACATATTTTGCTTTTTTTCTTTCAAACACACCCTGTTTATTTTCCACCTGCAACTCCAGCACATTCAGGTTCTTCACCAATATTCAGAGGTTAACAAGAAGGCAGAACTGTAAAAATCAGTTYAGGGCTCAGAAGCCTGTGATTCATTACTCACCTAAACTGCAATTCAACACCCCATTGAAAGAGGCAGATGCAGGAAAAGATTACTCACAATTTACATTAAGATGGAACAGCCAAAATTAATTGCTATTCAGTCTTTCTGGCAATAATTCTGGCTTAGCTGCTGGTGTTAATGTGGGGTTTGGAAGTTGAAAAGCTCCATCTTGCTTGTGTAAAGAATTCTTTTGGAGAAAAGACAAATTTCCTGATGAGGTCTCCTCTCTGTGTAGCTTCTTGTATTACCAACATTTTTAAGCAATTAAAAGAACAAGGGCAAATCCTTCTCCCTTCCCTAAATGGTAAATGAGGACTGAACTGTAATTGGAATTTGGCTCTGGTTTAACTGCTTAAAATCACCTTGTGCAGGGTTGGGGTTTAGCAGCTCAGCTGCAGACACAACAGAACTGCCAATATTAAAAATAACAAATCATTCTTTAGGCACAAAGCCTGATAAATCTCTTTGCTGATCTCAGGTAGCTGGGACAATCTCTTTTTGGCAGGAAGGCCCAGGTGAGGTGCTCAGGCCCCCCAACTGCTARAATCATTCCAAAGCTCCCCTCTCCTCACACCCTCTCCCCAAAGGAGTGGTCCCAGATATCACAGTAATTATAAAAGTCTCTGAACAAGACTGGAATTGTTGGCTYTAAGGAGAGAAACACAAAACCTGCCCCAGAAAATGGTCACAGTTCACATCCTCAGTCACTGAGGCAGAGGATGCTCATGGAGGGAAAATGGGATTTGAAAGCTCCTTGCCAAGGCTGCTCCAAGCCCAGCTCTATTTGCTGTCACTTCATGCTGAGCACACTTCAGTGGCAGCAGAGCTGAGCAAAACATGGAAATAACTGAAATACAAATGTCAGCCTTGGAAAAGGGAGGTCCTTGAGGACACACAGCATGAGTGGGCTTGGCTTGGCCACAAAGTGGGATTTTTCTGGTGACATCAACCTCAGCAGTCACATGGGCCACAAGGCAAATCCAGGCAGGAATGTGTGCTCTGGGTTATTCACACACAGCCCCTGCACAGGAGTTTTGTTTAACACTGAACAAATATTTCCTTTCAGATTTACCTCCTTTACATTTTATACAAGAGATTCTATTCATGCATTTTTCCTAGCAGATGATGAAGGTTTTTATAGAAGWACATGCCACTCACCCAACATTTCTTTCTTTAATTTTTCATTCCTCTCCTCAATTTGCTGTGGTAATCTCTGTGGAGAGAGAGAGAGAGAGAAAAGCTGGAATCAGATCCCTGCTTTCAGTAATGCTCCCATTTTGGCCTCCAGCAGTGACAGAGACACAAATGCTGCAGCTCCTACTCCAGATCTGAACACTGCTAATCCAGACTCAGCACTTCCCACTCCAGCAATGCCCTCATGGACACCCATTTTCATCTGGGTCTGTGATCCCAAAGTACAGCTGCTTCTGGGAAATTAATTCATCTGCCCTAAAACCCCTCAGAAACTGTGTGGAAGCTGCAATTCTCCCAGCAGTCACACACCTGTGAAAACCCAAACCTAACCATTGTTTCCACATAATGAAACTGTCTGGGAAAGCAACAACAGGGATGATCTGACCACAAACCTTGATAATTCCAGACTGTTTAGTCTGGCACTGAAAAAGTCAAAAATTACTGAGGACTGAAATCAGAACCCCAGCTCTGCACTCCTGAAATACAAACAGTGCTCAAGGATTGGAGCAGGTACCAATCAGGAATCAAAGAACTATTGTGCATTTCATATTTTAATCTGTCATTTAACAGGGTCATGACATTCCCCAGAGCAGTGTGAGATCATTCCTGTGGGCAGGGAGGAGGAAGATTTGCTCTAACTGTGAATGAAGCCAATTTGCAGATTTTCTTGAGGCCTCATTTCCACTGCCAGTGAGGGGGAAAAGATCCTGTGACATTCCTGCAAAGCAGAGACACTTTTAYCTTACACCAGAGCAGAGCTGCTCAGCCTCCTCCAGGTCAGAGATGTCCCCAGCTGTGTGGAGTCAACAGCTGAAACTTGGGGGTTTTYATTAGGAAATGGAGAGATTTCTGATGGATATTTGAAATGTGTGAAATCACAGCTGTCAGGATTTCCTTCACAGCTTTTCMAGAAGGGAGTTTTAAGCTTCAGTCTCAATAGTTTGCTTCTCCCCTCAAATGTGACAAGGAGCAGCCCAAGGCAGAGCAGACCCAGTGCCAGGGCAGGGTAATTGAGGGCACTCTGTCCAAAGGCTGTGCCTGGCCAAGGGAGCTCAGGGAGCAGGAGGAGGTGGAACCCCCACCACTGCACTGCCCAGGCACAGGAATSAGGAGTAAACCCTGAGCATTGTGAGCTGGGCCTGGAGGGTGGCCCAGAGCAGCAGCACTGCTGAGGTTCCCTTCTGGGGCTGGGCAAGGGCTCTGCTGGGGGGTTATCAGGGCACTGAGAGGAAATCCTGGCTCTGCACRGGTCCAGGTGATGCCTTCAGTTTKAKCTTTYATGTKTTTCASAYTCTGTGCTGCCTCAGGGTGCAGCTCTGAGCTCACATTCAGTGTCACTGAGCTCTGCACAGAGCAGGGACACAAAACAAATCCTGTCCCTGCTGCACACCAAGGACAACTTTCAGCCCCAAAGCACAAACAACTGAAGGGAGAAACAAGGATTGTTTCAGAAACAGACCTCACAGCCTGAAGGCCCAGAGGCAGCAGGTCCTTGATGGGAGCTCAGCTGTTTCATGGGATCAGCCCTCACCACCAACAGCACTCACAGAGTTAAGCAGAATATTTCCTGCCATCAGTGCAACTGATCCAGTCCCCCAGGAAATCATTCCAGGCAAGGTTTCTTGCCTAATATGCCATAAAAGCTGTTCCTAATCTGTCACTTACAACACCACAGTGTGGGGAAAGGGGGGGCAGAACCACTGCTAATGATTTATTTTCCCAAATGCAGACTTAGAACAATTAAGCCTTTCAAAAAGGTTTTTGTAACAACATACTCAGAGTGGGTTTAGAGACAAATCTGCAGGTGATGCACTGAATTTTTTCCTTCTGAGGCAGAATCCATTGCAGGTTCACTGGTGTGGAGCTGAACTAAAATAATGATAAATAAGTTAGGCTTGAGCTTACCATGCAAGCTTCTCTGGCTTGATGAACTGATGGGTCTTTTTCTAGGACTGCCTTGTAATCTTCCAGAGCTTCATCTAATTTTTCTGTTTTTTCATAGAGTTCTGCTCTCCTCAGCAAAGCTCTGACATAGTGAGGGTCTAATTCCACAGCTGGAAAACAAAAGCAAAGCCCAGGATTGTACTTGAAATATYTCTGCACCCCTCAAATGAATTCTCAAGTGTGTATTACATTTGTAAGYTGTCCTTAGAATGTAACTCAGGATCAAGCAGAGGCACAGCTTAAAGCTAAGTCAGGATTCAGAAACAGCTGCCTGGGACAGTCTCATGATCACGTTTCATTTCATGTCCACAAGATCTCACAGATGGAGGTGATTTATGATCACAAAGCTTTCAATGTGCAATCCTATCCATGCAGGGGTTCTGAGKGATGCTACAGAAACGTTAAGGACCTGCAAGAGATTTCAGTTTTTGTGTGTTTAGCAAGTGGCTATTATTAGATTGCAGCTGAAGTCAAATATCCCTCCAGACACACACAGCAGGGAGAATCAGCCTTGCCACGCTTATCTCAGTTCAAGTGGAGACAAACTCCAGGAGAGTTTCTGGAGCTCTGCTGAATTTAATATCAAACAGCCCAGACTGTGCTGGGAATGCACAAACAGGGATTGCAGCTCTGAGAGCTGGCTCAGGGCATCCTGAGTGAATCCCAGCTTCTCCTCCYCTCATCCCCTTGGCAGCCAGGGCTGTTGGCAGTGGCAGCTCAAACTGAGAGCTAAACTCAGCACTAACCCCCACATGGTGTTCCTCAAGAATTCCTTCATCCATTTTCCCCTGAGAAACAGGGAATGAGAAAGATTTCACCTCAGAAACAGGGAATGGGAAAGATTTCCTCACAGAAACAGGGAATGAGAAAGATTTCACTCAGAAACAGGGAATGGGAAAGATTTCCCCTCAGAAACAGGGAATGTAAAGAATTTTTCATCACATGAAGAGGAAATATGTAAGATTTCACCTCAGGAGAAGGGACTATGAGGGATTTTTCATCACAGAAAGAGGTCTGTCCATTTTACAATTCCCAGCCCACTAAAATGGTTCTGGGGACAATTAAATCTTGGATTATCCAGGTAAATATTCCAGTTTMTCCTCTGGGAAGGACAAAGCAGAGGCACAGTCAGCAAGCTGCAGGTGACTGAATTGCTCTGCTGTGCTCCAGTCCCTGGGGAGTGCCAGGCTCTGGCAGCTGAAGTCTCCCTGCTCARAGCACATTGATTCCTCTGAGCCACTGCAAAACCCAAGGTGTTTTTCAGCAAGCAGCAGCACCAAAGGCAGGCAGAGCCCCAGGGAGAGGGGCCAGGGAGAATCTGGTACCTGCAGGAGCCCTTTCAGCAGGCACAGCTCCATTTCTGTGCAGGCAGTGCTGGCACACAGCCACTGCATTAGTTCTCTGATTGGTAATTTGGGTTTTTTTCCCCAGCTGTCACAGGGAGTTTAACAAACACTCGAGGGTGGGTGAGTGGGTGGAAGCAATAAAGCAAAGCACAGCTGAACTGATTCCACCAGAAGGTGCAGAGACAGAACTGTGCAGGGCAGGAACAGGGGAACAGAAGCCCTGGTGACAAAGCAAAAGCTGTGCAGGAAAAGGACTTGCTAATGCTTTTAACTCTATAAAGSCTCAGAGTTCTTTGGAATCTGGGATTAAAGCAGGATTTGGGGGGGATGGCAGGTGGAAGTGGGCTTGGAATCACAGGTGTGGGAAAGTTTCCACAGAAAAGCCTTTCCTCTTAACAACAAGTACAAGCTGCAGCCTTATGGTACAAGAGAATAGAAAGTAAATCACTGCAGATAGGAAAGGTTTGACAGGCATTYTACAAAATAAGTAATACAAATCAGRTGTTTTCTGTTCCATTCTTTAAAGACCTTTATGCCCAGAATTACAACTCTGCAGTGAAGACACTAAATGACACAATTTATGTATAAAAATCTGGCACAAGAGCAGCACAGAGAGAAAAAAAAAAAGTACCTTTGGTGCAGTCACTCAGGGCAGCCTCTGTCTTGTCCTAGAACACAGAACAGTTGTGTTAGRTTGAAGTGATATTTCCTCATGTCCCCAGCCCTGAGGTGTCCCAGGAAGGGCTGGAGGTGGCACTGGGGACAAGGTGGGCATGGGCACAGCAGGGACTCCATGGAGGGCTCTGATCAATCACAACTGCATTTGTGCCAGAGCCACTGCAGAGTGACACAGAACAAAGCCARCACTCACCTGTTTCATTTTGGCAGCAGCTCTGTTTGAGAACAGAACAGCCCTGTCCTTCTGGAAGCAGGCTGGGCAAATCTGCAGAGCCTTGGTGTAGGAGTCTTCTGCCTCTCCATAGTCTGCAGAGCAACAGGAAAAACCAACCCAAAGCATTMATTTCAAATCCCTGAACCCCATGGCTGAGATTCCTTTGGAAACAATTCTCAGGATCTGGTGATTTGACACCAGAATCAGTGGCTGCTCTCAAAGAACATCACTAAGTACATAAATACAATCAATTMTTTWAAAATTGACTTAATTCTGCTWATAAAAGCAGGAATATTCTYCTGAGCTGAATGCAACAAGTGGATRTAATTCYCATCCCTGCAATGGTTTCCTCTGTGAGCAGAGGTGGAATCCTTTTGGATGAAGTGCTGCAAGCTGTCACTGCTGTCCCTGCTCAGAGCAGCTGCAGGGAGCTCTTACAGCCACATCACCTTCACCTGACTCAGAGATCAGAGGGGTTGTCAAGGAGAGGCCAGGGATGAGACCCCAGCCACACTCCTGGGCTCTGCAGTTCCCTCCTGCCCTGTCTGATGCCTSCCAGAGCTGGAATCATTCCCAGGGCTGTGTTTCCTCAGGACACAGAGGCACAGCAGCCTCTCCTTGACAATCCCTGCTTGCCTGCTCCTCAGGGCACTCAGGTTCCCTGCCTGTGCACCTGCATTTCCTGCTGGCTCTGGGAATCCTCCACCCMCCAGCAGCTTCAGCCCAAGGCAGGTGTCACAGCCACTCCCCACTTCTGTTTGTTCATTCAAATCAATATATAAAGRTACAGGGCAGCTACAGAGCCCCAGATCTTGTATCAGTTCTGAGCACAATCATCAGCCCAACTCAGAGCCCTGAGCCTTTTCTGATCAGKAAAAGAAACCTGGCTCTTGGAAGGCAGTCCAAAATCCATGGTTTGTATGTAAACACTCAGCCTTCATGGGAATCCTGCTTTAGTACCCAAATCTGTGGATTTAAACAACTCTAAAGGARGTCTCTGATAGCTCTGTCTCTTCTCTTGAGCTGGATGAAAAATGAGAGGTGATAAAATTCCACAAGGACCCTGAGATGTTGCTCAGGGTTCTCTGAGCACCACCACAATGGCCCAGCACCAATGTGAGTCTCTGACCTGCACAGGGTGCTCAGAGATCATCAACCCACCTCCTTTCTTGAAGTGCTCATTTCCCTTCTCCTTCAGCCCCGTGCTCTCCTTCCTTCTTTTCTACAAAAGAAAAGACAATGGCTCAGAGTATTTCACAGGAATGAACAACTAGGTCAGCTGCAGCTCCAAATCAAGTATGGAAGGGAGGCAGAATAAAACATAACAGTTTTAACCCTGCCAGGATCTGTTTGTAGACCCTGTGACATGAAACCCTTTSTACATCCATGAAACACTGGAGTGGAACAGCAAGGCAATTAAAAAGCTCCACTTCACAGGCACCAGGATGCAGRGAGAGCATCCATGGAGAATTCCATGCTTTAAACCAACACATCAGCTTTTAGCTGGCTGYTTGCTTCCCCTTCCCAACTGCATTTCATTCACTCAGCTCAACTATGCACAATGTATTGGAAATGTAAAGTCTCAAAAGTTCTGCTTGAAATAATCCCAGCTCAGAAATTCCAGTTATTTTCAGAGATGCACAAGGAAAAGRTGCAGGCTGAGGAAGATTCCTGCCCTGAAGGAGTGAGTGAAGCCCCAGRAGCAGGTCCTTTGTGCAGTGGGAACTGCACATGTGAGCAGAGCTGTGTTTTCAAGCATGAACATGCTGGCACCAGGGGAGGCCAGGCTSAGCTCTGAGCCTGTGACACAGAAAAGTCAGGATGTCACTGAGCCATCCCTTCCACCTCCTGACAGTGCACACATCCCTGAGACAAAGCAGGCAGAGGCACAGCAGCACAGAGCTCAGGAGGCATCCTGTGCCACTAAAACCATCCTGGGAGCACTGCACACAAAGCACTTCAATGGAGGTGTCTGCAAGTGACAGATCACTGAGCAATTAAAAAGCCAACAGTAGGAAAAGGAGCAGTTTCCTTTGCTGCAGATTGTGTGAATCAAGGATTAATGCAATTATCAATATCACACAGAACATCTCCTTGGAAACAGCTAAATATAGTACAGAGTGTGGAGCACTGCACAGCTCCCAGCTATGCCAAGGAGCTGACAAACAGCTCCAAATCCCAGCTCCTTCCTCCTGCTCTTCCTGCCTTTGGGAAGTGATTCACCTGACCATTGGCACCACCTTGGGAACAGCTCATGACACAGGATTCCACAGCAAAATCCCATCTGACCCCTTTGATACTGCCCAGACCATCAGATTTGTTCCTGCTGTCTGTTAAAGAGCTTTCCCAACACCCAGAACTGCTCACAGTTTCAAGGAACCCCCCAAAACCCAGGGCAGACAAACCATGCCTCATTATTCAGGAAGTGCCTTGGCTCAGGGAGGGCTGAAAACCCCCCAAATCCTCCCACAGCACCCCAAGGGACACAGGTGCTGCTTTCTAAGCATGAACACACAAATCCACACTGCAGGCTGCAGGAAAAGCCCAAATTCTCAGTGCAGTGCAGAGCTCTGCTGTTCAGCACAGGCACTGAGGAACTGCTCCACCTCCATTTGCAGGGAGCACACAGAAATCCCTGCCTGGAGCCCACAAAAAGGAGCTTTTAAATATCCTGCAGKGCACAAAGGGTGGAAATGATGCCAGCATTTGGTGGCACTGAACAAAGCAGCCCCATGTGAGCACAGAGCAGGCCTGGGCTGAGGATCCTGCTGCAAAGATCCCCACAGCCAGGGGAAAGGCTGCCTGAAACACAAACCCCACTGACTTCATTGCTCATGACCTATTTAGAAGTGGCCTTTCAGTGCCATGAGCACTCTCTGCTGCTCAGGGTTCAGTTACAGCTCCACAAGAATGAAAGGGTTTTGATTAGGAACACAACTACAGCATGCTCACACCAGTCCTGAGGCAGAAACCCTGCAGTCAAGGGATGCTGCATGAAAACTTGGACCTGTATTATCAATATTTTGTTTCATTTTATCCAAATTCTTAAAAAATACTACATGTTTACCCTAATTATGCATTAAATGCTAATACAGAAAGTGACTTTCAGCAAGAAAGCTTCAGAAGAACAAGGTTTATATTAAAAAAAGGAGTAAAAGGAAAAACAACAAAGCACTTTCAAGAGCTCTGTGTGTGATTTTGTAATTTAATCAGCTCCCTGCAAAGCAGCAATGGTTCAGAACTTGCATTTC
The DNA here is from genome assembly GCA_902810485.1 of Alauda arvensis. Lineage (NCBI taxonomy): Eukaryota > Metazoa > Chordata > Aves > Passeriformes > Alaudidae > Alauda > Alauda arvensis. The sequence goes on along the minus strand of CADDXX010000254.1, from coordinate 80,078 downwards.
TGTGAGAGCAACATTTTCAACACATCCCAGGTTTCTGGGTTTCACTCCCAAACTGAGTGCCCAAAGTATTTTTGAGAAGGTGAAGTCTGCAGGGCACCTCGTGCACATGGATTTGCATTTCAGATATGAACTGACCAAGAAGCAACATCTAAAATCCAATTCCTCTGGCTTTTCCACAAACTGGAAAGGCATGAAAAATGGATGAGCCCCTGACATGCTGAAGGCASTGCCCTGCAAAGCAGCCTGGCTGTGGAATAAATACATTATTTATTCTATTTATTCCTCCAGCCACACATTTAACAGCAATCCCTAAAGCAGAGCAGGGCAGAGGCAACTCTCAGGATTCCCATTTCAGCTGGGCTGCTCCAGGGAGCCTGGGAGAGCCTGCCCACATCCATGGAAAGCCCAAAGCTCTGCCCAAACACAGGGAAAGGCCAAAGCTCTGCAGCACTGAGAGGGGCCAGCTGTGCCCTGAGGATGCTGAATCCCTGCAGCTCTCTGGGACTGGTCAGGGAAAATCCCAAGGGACTCTGAAGGGATTTGCACAATTTTAACCCCCCAAACTGGTCCAGGACAAGAGCCAGGAGCTGCCCTTTCTCTCTGAGGGAATGAGCCCAGCCTGGATCCTGGAATGCTGTGCCCAGGAACAGCCTCCCTGCCCTGGGGCTGCTCTCACACAGCCCTGGAGCAGCCACAGCTCCCCAGCTTCAGTGGYTGCAAAGTCTGAAGGTTTGGAGGTTTTTTTTTAGTGAATTTTAGTAATGCAAAGATGAMAAATTCCATGTTAGGCACTGATTGTGATGTGGTTTAAATAGGTTTTGAAGTTCAGGAGAAATCAGTGAATGCAACTSGTGATTATTCTTTCAGGGTCTGGTTAGAAGTGTTTAAATTTGGCCTCTGAATTGCAATGCCATACTCAGAAAGAAGCAGTATTTAACCCMAACCTGCCTGGCAGAGCCAGGGCTGCTGGATGTTAAATGTAATTTTTATAGTAATAAAAGCTATTAGAGAAGACAGCAACCTACAYATTCCCCATTTCCTTGGGAAGTGAGCAATGGAAGTGCTGGGAATGAAATCCAGGAACAGCACCCTCAGTTTGTGACATTTCCACATTTCCTGAGGCTGYTCCTGTGCCTGCATTGATCCCTTGAGTTCCCTTTGCTGGGAGCTGCTCCTGGCTCCAGTTTTGGGACATTCTCCCCTCACAGTCCCTGGGACAGCCACCAAAGCCAGGGAAATGTTCAAAGTTCAGAGGGGGCACAAAACCAGGAATTTACACAGCTCAGAAATGCATTTCTCACCTTGCAGTGCCACTTCTCAGTCACTCATCAGCAGGTGTCTGCTTCCCCCTGCAGTTTTGGGAAGCTACTGCTCTGTCAAGGGTTTGGATTTCAGTTTAAGATTGGAGTCACCCCAAAACTCCCTTTTTTAAATATTGGAAACACCCAAATCTGCACTTGGGAGGCTGCAGGGACAGAGCTGACCTGTGCCTGCTCCCTGGGATTCCACAGAAATGAACTTTTACTCCTTCCACCACCAAATCCCAGCCAACTGGAGGCAGCACTGGCAGGCCCAGGGAAGGAGGTCACAGCCCTCCCTGCCAGCTCCAGTTAAGCCCAGCCTAAGTGAGCCCTTCCTGAGTGACAGCAGTGCCATTCATCCCTCCTGCTCTGGAGGAGCAGCCTGGGGCAGGGAGAGAGGAGAGCCCAGAAATCCCCCAGCACAAGGAACAGGATGTGACAGGAGAAACTGGACACCAGACTCAAATCTGACAGCACCACTCAAAGGGACATGAAGGGAGATTTTTTCCCCTCTTCCTATGAAATTGCCACTCAGCAAAAGAGTTTTGTTTGTTTAAAACTCCAAGAGTTTTGTTTGAAACAGAAAGAATTATAAATCACACAGGGAGATTCTAATTCCGGCTTTTATTCACATTCTTCTCAGCAGCTCTTGCAATGAGTGACTCCAGCAGACACAGATTTACTGCCCAAATGCAGATTTAACTCAGAAATGGAACAGGATGTTTTATTCTGTAYAGAAGCTTCCCCTCATGGAAAACAATGGGATCAACCCAAAGGCACAGGGAGGAAAGGAAGGGTGAGGAGGGGGCAGCTCAAAGGAAATGTCTTCACTAAACCAATGTTCTCTAACATATCCTAGAGCCTGCAGAAAACAGGGGGTCAAAAAAAGGAAATTCTACTGTTTAGCCCAGCCAGAATCTCAGGTACCACTCCAAAATCCTATTTCTTAAAATCAGTTMTCCCACATTCTTACAGAGCTGCTCACAAGACACTCCTCAAGGATCTCCTCTTGTCCTGCTGACACATTTCCTGCTGCCAGAGCAGGAATTGTGATCCCAGCCAGCTGGGAGCTCCAGGGCACAGGGAAAGGCCAGAGMAGGAACTGCTCAGGAGGAATAYTGGGGATTTATACCCMAAATCAGAGSYRCTGAAGTGCTTGCCCCAGAAGRGGAGAGCATCAGCCAYGSAGGAGCTGAGGGGCTGGGAGCCCTGCCCTGGATAAAGGCCTCATTAGAGGGTGCCCTGAGAGCAGGGCTGGGCTGACAATGACCCTGAACAGCTGCTGGGTGTCCTCAGATTAATTCTGCACGTCAAAGCCATCACTGGCACTGACAGCCAGCCAGAAAAATCTGCTTGGAATGCATCAAAAGCAATTTGCTGCTCAGTGCCTCTGCTGAGGCAGCAGCAGCCTTGTGGAACAACAACCAAACCCTGCAAAGGTGAATTTCAAGCCTTAGAAAGCTCAGAGGTGCRAGCCCAGGCAGGGAAGMAGGCTCTGGTTTGAAGAACACTTCTTGCAGGTTSGTGTCTTAATATCCCTGCAAGTTCTTGTTTTGCTTCTCTGGGCAGAGGAGATTTCTTAGGGTATCCCTGCTGTCTCCCTGGGAGGAATTCCTGCTGCTTTCCATCAGAAATCTCACTGTGTGGGGCTCTTGAAGTGTCATTAGAGAAAACACACACTCACTCACTGGCTCCTTCCCCTGAGCTCAGCCTCTGCTCAGGTGAGTGCTTCTGCTCTGAGCTGTGCAATCTGCACAGAAATGCCCAGAGCCAGCACCAGAACCTGGATAAATGAGACTGTTCCTACAGCCCATCTCTGGAGAACATCACAGAGCCCATCTACTGCAGCTGCTGAACACAACAAAGGCTTTGCTCCCAAAAACCCCAACCCACGGAGGTGCAGCTCCAGAGCTGTGACAGGAGCAGGGCTCACATCCAGCCCAGAACTCTGACAGGAGCAGGGCTCACATCCAGCTCTCCCTGTGCCCTGAACACAGTTTGGGGAGTTTTTGTTACTGAGACAAGCAGCCAAATCAAATCCATCTCCCCAGGTGCTGTTTGGTGTCTGCTTTAATCAGCACCTCAAAGCACAGCTCCATTTGCTGTGAATCACCACCCTCAGAGCTCCTCTCACCCTGAGCACAGGCTCACAACAACCCAGCAAGCACTGCTGAGAGGAGCCAAAAACCACTCCTGAGCATTTCTGTCTCATTTGCTGCAGCTGCAATAAAAAATAAATAAAAATCACGTTGCCCTTCTCAAAAAAAACTCCTTTTGAGTCATTGGGAGGAGGCTTAAAAAGCTCTGAGTAAAGGAATGTACAGCACTGCTCTCAGACTGGGATTGCAGGACTTCTTAAAAGCTGCAGCATTTAACAGAATCTTTTACAATCAGAACATACAGAATGTGTCACTTTTAAACATAAATTCCTGGCCATCAGGAGCAAGTCCAAGGAGGAGAGCAGGAGCAGCAATTGAGGAGGGACCTGCCCTGGTCATGGAAGGGTCACTCCAGTGGTGTAAGAACTGTCTGAGCTCTGCTTCTGCTCTGCACTCAGAGCTCTGCTTCTGTGAGACACCAGCAATATTTTACCAGGGAAAAAAACCAGATTTGAAACCCTGCAACACTGACAAATCCCTGCATGGAACACCCAAAGCTGCTGAGCCAGTCCCTGTGGTGCTGCTGAGAGACAGAAGCCCTGACTTTGGGTGGCTGAAATCACAAACCACTCTGAAGGGCACAATTGCTCAACACCACTGGAAATAAACCTGCAGAAAGATGAGAGCTGCAGCTGCCCCCAGCCTCTCTCTGAGCAAATCTCCCCAGTTTGRAGCAGTTGTTGTTTTGCACTCCCAGAGCCCCTTTCAGTGGAGTTCCACAGAGCCAAGATGCAACATTCCCAATTATTTTGGTCATTTGACAGCAGGCAAAGATCCATGTGCAAAATGAGATGATTATCTAAAAATACACCCAAAGCAAGAACAGCAGGAAAACCAACACAGCCAATTGCCAGGCTTGCTGCTCTTTTTRGAGTTCAGCTCCAGAACCATTTCCCCCCCAGTTTTCAGCAGTTTTTTCTCTGAAGCTCTCAAGCCCCAGGCTGGTGCTGCAGCCCCAGTGTGACTCATGATGACAGAGCTCCTCACTGGACAGGAATAAACACAAGGAGAAAAAARGGACTGTGCACTCTGACTGGAAAAAACCCAAGGGCAGTGAAATGATTTTTGTGTGTGAGGAGCTCAAGGAAGGTGGTTTTTGCACCTGAGATGCATTTGGAGRATGCCCTGTTTTGGGCAAAACCCCCAAATCAAACTCCTCCTACAAAAACAAGACWATGACTTCCCAGGAGTCCAGGGGAGACCCCCAGGGTGCCCAGGGCTCTGCAATAAAGGAAATCCTAATTAATCCTAATTAAACAYAGGACAAAAGCTTCCAGGATAGTTAAACAGCAGCACAGGGAGCCAGAGGGGCTGTGCCAGAGATGTCCCTGGCTCTGGGCAGGGGTTTGGACAAAACTYCTCCAAAGGATGCACCAGAACACTCCTGACACTGCCACCCCCAYTCCTCATGATTCAATCACAACTGGCAGCATTGCTGTGCCCATTYTGAGCCCAAACTCAGACACAGATCCAAAGGGATCCCAGCAGCTCCAGCAGAGACCAGAATCACTTGTAGTCTCACTCCTGCTCCAAGGGGACTCTGTGCCACRTTGTCCTTCCCCAGGATTGCTTTGCCACCTCAAGGAAGGTCTGTATTAACACAAAGATTGGTTCTACACATGAAAATCTGCATTTTTCTCCTTCCTGCTGCAGGAGTTTGTCCAGTGTGACAGCACTGAAAGCAAACACTCCCACATTTTAAYTGAATGTGTTTCTGTTTGCTCAAAGCCCAAACAATCCACTGGGAGCTGTTCACATGGAATCTCTGGATTCCCTAAACCTCTCAGGAAAACTCTCCTGAAATCTGCTGGGTTCTGGAGAAGCACCTTGCAGGTTCTCAGGGGAAACCAGTGGATGCACACACAGCAAACACCAGGGCACAGGGAGAGCTTTGTTGTAATCTCTGAGTGCCAGCCACCCCCCTCACTGCTCAAGGCACACTAAATCTGCCCTGGAAYGGGAGGATTGAGAGCAGCAAGGCAAGCAACATTTGTTACCTAAAAGAAGGAGTTTAGAACAGTAAAACCACACACCCAAGAGTTTTAAAGGTCCCTYAGTGCCAGTCCCAGCCCATCCCAAGCCCTGACTGCACACAGATCATTGCAAAGCCACCACTGGTGCCTGGCATTACCTGCTTCTCCTCCTCTGGCAGATCTTTCTCTAGTTCTAGCAAGTATTCTTCATCTAGTTCTGTCTGCTTCCTGGAGCTGCTCCCGTCCTCCTGAACATTCCCTTCATCATCCAGCACAGGTCCCGTGGCCTCAAAGGAGTCCTGACAGTCATGGAAACACTCCTCTGAGGGCTGCTGGCCACTTCCAGAGCTCTGGGGGTGCTGGGCATCTCTGGGGCCAGGAGACTGCTGCTCTGACAGCTTCAGGTGGTTCAGCAACTCCTCAGGTGCATCTTTGAACTCTTCCATGCTGGACTGCTGGCAGGGGGTGGCAAYGAGAAAGGAGGGACACTCAGTGTTCATCAGCAAACAGATCCCAGCACGCCATGGGGGTGAGGCTGCAGGGGACCTCACTGGGTCACTGGTGTCACCTCCAGACACCGGGCACTGCAGGGTGTGCAGGCAGCCCTGCTACACCCCCGGGGAGAGACTGCAGGGGACCTCACTGGGTCACTGGTGCCACCTCCAGCACTCCCAGACACCGGGCACTGCAGTGTGTGCAAACAGCCCTGCTACACCCCGGAGAGAGACTGCAGCCCCTCTGGGCTCTGCCCAGGGCAGGGTTTGTGCCTCGGTGCAGGGGAATTGCTGGGCTCAGTCCCTGCTCGGGGCTCTGGTGCCATTGCTGGGCCCTCCCCTTGCATATTTCTACACATCTACATCTACTTAATTCTTTCATTTCTCTCACCCACATTTACAAATCTTTGAAGCGCTCTTGACATCCCTAAGGGAAGCTCGGATCTCTTCCCCTGATTCCGTGCCCTCTGCAGGGACACGGGGCCGGGGCCCTGCGCCCGTGAGTGCGGGAATGGCCGAGCTCAGAGCCCCGGGAGCAGCCCGGCACCGACCCCAAACACCGGCCCCGGCACGGAGCGGCCCCCGCCTGCCCCCCGCGGCCCCCGGGCTCCGTGCCCGGCTGCAGGGCCCGCCCCGCGCTGCCCGCAGCCGAGGGCATGCTCGGGACCGCGGCCATCGCCCCCCCGGGCCCGCCGGGCCCCCCGAGCCCCGGGCCCGCTCTCACCTGCGCCAGCCGCACTTYCGACTTCCGGCTTCCGCCACGCCCCCGGCACGAGCGCGCCGCTTCCGGCGCCGGCAGCCAATGGGCGAGGGGGAGCGCGCGGGGCACGCCGGGGAGTGTAGTTCTGTGCTGTGACGTCAGGGAGAGCCGGTGAGAACCGGTGAGAACAGGTGAGGGCAGGTGAGGGCGGGCAGAGGAAAGCRCCTGAGGGCASSTGAGGGCAGAGGAAGGCACCTGAGGGCAGGTGAGGGCAAAGGAAGGGACCTGAGGGCAGAGGAAGGGAGCTGAGGGCAGGTGAGGGCAGAGGAAAGCACCTGAGGGCAGAGGAAGGCGGCTGAGGGCGGAGGAAGGGAGCTGAGGGCACAGAAAGGCGGCTGAGGGCAGGTGAGGGCAGAGGAAGGGAGCTGAGGGCAGGTGAGGGCAAAGAAAGGGACCTGAGGGCAGCTGAGGGCAGAGGAAGGCACCTGAGGGCAGGTGAGGGCAGAGGAAGTCAGAGGAAGGCAGCTGAGGGCGGAGGAAGGCGGCTGAAGGCAGATGAGGGCAGGTGAGGAGAGGTGAGGGCAGAGGAAGGCAGCTGAGGGCGGAGGAAGGCGGCTGAGGGCAGAGGAAGGCAGGTGAGAACAGTTGAGAACAGGTGTTCTCGTCCCGCCCGTGGGCTCTTTGCCCCCAGGGCCGCGCTGCTGGAAATCTCTCCATGTTTCTCGTTGGCTCCTTCAGGCCCTGCGAGGCCACARTTGTGTCACCCCAAAGCTTCWCCTSTCCAGGTGAACAATCCCAGCCTTTCCTCCCAGCAGAGCTGCTCCTTCCCTCTGCCCATCCTGGCCTGSCTCCAGCAGCTCCAGGTCCCTCCTGTGCAGGGCTGGGGCAGCTCTGCAGGTSRGGTCTCACCTGAGGGACACAATTCCAGCCCCTTTCCTGCTGCCCACGCTGGGGGAATCAGCCCAGGGGTTCAATTCTCCATGTCCAGCTCTCACCCACCCCCTCACTCTCCATCTGTGCACCTGATCCAGGTGCAGCACCAGCTCTGGAATGTGTCAAACCCCACCTGCTTCCCCCCGATGAGCATTTTATGTTCATACAGCTCAGGAATATGTGGGGTTTCCCCTGGAACTTGGGGGTGATCCTCCTCTTGTTCAGCCCCACAGCCCATTCTGGTTTCACGCATTAAAAGTGTTATGGTATTCCAAATCTGAGCCCAAAAGGAGGCTCGACTTGTGCCAGGGCATGGAACAACACCCCTGGATTCAAACAGCCTTGGAAGGTTTTACATTTGAGTTGTTCTTTAGAAATTCCTAAATCCTACTGGCTTACAGAACATCCAACACGGTGCCCGTGAGCCAGGTGACAATTTGAGGTGATAAAACCCAGCAATCTGGCAAACACCTTCTCATTATTTATTACAAGTACTGAACGCAGCTATCCAAGTCCTCCCGCTGCCATAGGGGGAAGTTTTACTGTTTAAAAGCCCGGATTTGTGCCGTGTAAAACGCAGTGSATTGGAGGATTTGTGACTCCCCCGCCACAGAAATCCCATAGAGGGCGATGTTGGATTTTCCAAGCCAGGTCCCGGTTCCTTTCCGTGTGAAACTGCTGCGGGTTGGTCAAGCAGGGCTGCAGCTCCCCCGTGCCCCAGCAGAGCAGGGCTGCACTCTCAGCAGCCCGGGACAGGGACAAATATTGCACAACTACCTCAGGCTGCAGAACATGTGTTAAATTTACTTCTCGGGACAGCTTTTTTTGATCCTCACAGTGAAGAAACCAAAGCTCAACAAATCAAGCAAAGGAAAAATAATTACCGTTTTCTGGAGGTCACAGAAAGTTCAGGTTCTTCACTAGTATTAAACATTTGCACACAAGTCTCAGTGGAATTGAATGGTTGTGCTTCCCAAAGAACGTTCTGAAAGGAAATTGTGAAATAGGCAATTAAAGGCTTTTTAATCGCAGCTACAAATCAAAGTTTTACTACATCCGCTTCTTAGGCTGACTTGTTAGAGAAACAGTGATGGATTCTCCTTAATTTTGAATATCCATCCTCTTTTTCTCCATGTCTTGGCTGGAGTGCTATAAAAATTATGGGRAKTGCTGGACAGGGAGCATGTTCTTCRCAGCTCAAGCCAGTGTATTTTGTCATAAGAAACTCCCAGTGACAGCCCCAGATTTCCATTCCCTGTCTCCTTCCACTTATGTGGAAGTGGAATTTTGGATATTCTGGGAAAAATCCAGGCCATGGATTACAAGTGAGTAGAAATGTGGTGTGATTTTCTGCTCTAAGCCAGGCAGGAGAGCAGAGGGGTGCAGGGGGACCTGTCCCTGTCACAGTGACACAGACTGACACCAGAGCCCTGCTTTTCTCCACAGGGACATTTGGTTTGTCCCCTCAGCTCAGCCCCAACCCCAACAGACAAACAGGTTGTCCTGGGCTCGTTAAATCTGCAAGAATTGCAACCTTTCAGTTCCAATCATAGTGGGTGGGGACATTTTTGGGTGGCATTGCCAAAAACCCAGCGTGATGTGTGTCCATATTCTGAAGTGTTTCCTTCTGACCTCCCCAGCTGCAGTTTGTGTGATCCCATCCCTGTGCTCCATGTCCTGCCCTCTGCATCGTGTGAGCCTCAGAGGAGCTGGAGAAGGTGAGCAGCTCTCCTGTGGAGAGAATCAAACCAGACTGCAGTGTTTTCCCGTGGGATGAGCTGGGTGGTGTGTGGGATAAGGAATGTGAGCACAGCAGTGATTCCATCCCATAACTGCTGTGATTATCTGGGCAATTCTCTGCTCGTTTGTCTGAGGTGAAAGTCAAGCACACAAACTGAGAGCACAGAGCTCAGCTGCTGCACAGAAAGTTGCTATTTTGACATTTTCCAGACTGGAGCTGTAGTTTGTAATAGCAATGTCCTCTCCTCTCCCCACCACATTTGTGAAGATAATGGGAAGCTGCATTTGCAAAGAGCAGAGGAGGCAGGGTGCTCTCCAGCTCCAGCCTCATTCAGCTGGATTGATTTTGCCATAAYTCTTCTCACAAATAAGCAGCACTTTGGTGAGAGCTGAGTGCACTGAAGCCTAATGGGTTTAATTTCTGTACAGCTGGGCTGTGACAGAGCTCCCTGAGCCATCCCAGCTGTGCCTCTCCACTGAGTGGCTCTGCACCAGCCCCTCCTCAGGGAGGAAGCTCCCCACAGCAGCTTAACCTGGGCAAATTCAGTGTTTTATGAACACCTTCAGTGCTGAATGGCGTCAGTTCATTTGGAGAGGTGAATCTGTGTTTGCCCACAGAGTGGGTTCAGGAGAAAGTCTGTGAATGAGCATAAAAAAGATACCACCACGTGCCACTGCCACTGCAAGTTCTGCCACAAGCAAATTCACTTGGGCTGTAATTAAAAATGGGCTTGTCCCACAAGGCCCTGGCCCAAATTGTTTTTCTTTTAAAGGAAAACATTACATTGATGAAGGGCTAACACAGGGTACAGGGGGATTTGTGCAGCCTCCTTTGGGCTGGCTTTGCCATTATAGATTGTAAAAGTGGGAAAAATGAACAGATTCAGAATAGATSTCATCTGGACAAGTCAAGAGGCCTTGCAAAAGTTTCATGTTTTAATGTGGCATATCAGACTTTCTCCTCTGTAATCTCTGTAGTCCCTCCTTCAGATCCATGTGGAGTTTTTCCTGTTTTATTGAATTTTCATTTCCTGTACCTGTGCTGGGGCTGTAACTGGAGGTGGAGCTGGTGTTGTTTGACTCCTCTTATCTGAGAGGCAAAGGAAAAGCCTCTAAATGTGCAGAGCTGTCAGTGAGTGCTCAAAGAACCAAGGGCTGGGGGTTGGCTCTGCAGTGGTCACTGCTGTTTTGGGAGGTATCTGGAGGGGTTTAGCAGTGTTGCTTTTAGAAACCAGATCCTGTGGTAGCCTGGATGTCTGCAGGACACTCACTGGAGTGCTGAAAGGGAGATTCTGCGCTCTCACCACTGCTGGAGTTTTCAAACTTTCTAAGAGATCCTGGTGAAGGAACTCCTTCAACTAATTYCTGATGGAATAGTTTCGTTTGTTGGTGGTGAAGGAAGCAACTGYATCCCAGGAGCCACCATGGTAAATTCAGTGGCCATGAGTGTTTTATTTTGTAGTGAGAATCCTGAGGGGGATCTTGGCTGAATTCCAGTCCCACAGTAACAGGAGCAAGTGTTTCAATTGTTGAGAAATGACTTTAATCATTGCTTTCCATCTCTAAAGTGCGAGTGTACAGCGATGTACAGAACAGTTGGGAACTATGGGCAGAGCCAGGGACAGCCTGGAATGGCCTCAGTGCATTCTTCATTGCTCCATCCCTCCATCATCTGTCCCTCCATCATCCATCCCTCCATCCATCCATCATCCATCTATCCATCATCCATCCATCCATCCATCCATCCATCCATCCATCCATCCATCCATCATCCATCCATCCCTCCATCATTCATCCCCCATCCATCCATCCATCCATCCATCCATCCATCCATCCATCCATCCATCCATCCATCCATCCCCACCCTGGCACAGCCGGGCACCCCCAGCCTGTGCCCACCCCACTCCTCCCTCTCTCCATACAGGTGTTTCTGGCTGTTCAGTTCTTCCAGGACACCTGAGCAAACCCTTCCCTGGGCGTGTGCAGGACCCTCCCTGCCCTCTGCCCACCACACTTCAGTAGTTTCTGTGGGATTCACTGGGAATATTGGCAGTCCCTACTCTTGGGCACTGCTGTGACACCGAGCTGTCCCTCCATGGAGCTCTCCTGAGGAACCAGCACGGGTCCATGGCTGCCCCGGCCTGGCCTGAGGCAGGGCGGTGTCCGGAGTTCAGGGAGCTCATTCCAGCCGGGATTTGCCCCCAGGCAGTCTCCGGAGGGCAGGGAGCTCATTCCAGCCGGGATTTGCCCCCAGACAGCGCTGCAGGGCCGTGTCCGGAGGGCAGGGAGCGGGCAGGACCCGCCGGTTCCAGCCGGGATTTGCCGTGCAGGCAGCGCTGCAGAGCAGTGCCCAGAGGGGAGGGAGCTCATTCCAGCCGGGATTTGCTGCAGAGCAGTGCCCAGAGGGGAGGGAGCTCATTCCAGCCGGGATCTGCCCCGCAGGCAGCGCTGCCGTTCAGGGCGTGTCCCCGGGCTCAGCCCCGGAGCCCTGGCCGGCGGCAGGGCCGTGCCCGTTGCGCTCGGGCAGCAGCTGGAAGGTGAAGAACTGGCAGTGCCCCTGCTGGCCGCCGCCCTGCCGGGCCGGGCTGAGCAGCGAGCTGCAGTTCCTGCACTGCTGCAGCGTGCACAGCTCCAGCTGCGGCCGGCTGATCCTGCTCACGTAGCCGGGGCTGGGGGATGCCGACGATAAAGTCCTCTGGCTGCTGCTCAGGAAGCTGCCGCTGTCTTCCAGGGAATCTCTGCGGGCGTGCTCGAAGGAGCAGCGGTTCCAGTTCCTGTAGCTGTAGGGCCACCAGCCCAGCTGCTTGCGCCGGTGGCACTGGCAGCGCAGGATCTGGATAAAAGCCCTCTTGAACTCCTTGCTGGAGCAGGGGTAGATGATGGGATTCAAGCAGCTGTTGAAGTARCCGAGCCAAAAAATCACCTTGAAGATCGTTTCAGGGGGCTTCAAAGAMGAAAACAGGGATCCTGTCCGGGGGAAACAAGCAGAGGATAGCTGAGATAAGGGGTTTAGGAACGGAACAGGTTCATCAGATCTCTGTTAGAATCTGTGTTCTTGAACTCTTTTATGCATGTTGCTGTCAGTGTTGGTCTTCTGGTACTAAAATGTTATTTTTAAAGCTAATAAGGAAATGTTTCCCMTCTGAAAGCTAAAGGAACACATCATTGATGAAGGATTAAAAAWTAAGAAGCAGTCCTTGTGTTTATAGGTTCACAGCTGCTGCAGGAACATATCCTTATCCCAGGGACACATCAAACCTCCCTTGTCCAGGCTGTTGCATGAGGCACACAAGGAATAAGGCTGTGCCTTCTTCGAAGAGCTTTCAAATGTTATTTTTAAAGAAAAGTGTTCCCAGACCCCTCAAAGAGAGCATTTCCAGACACACCTTCCAACTCCTAATACATCCCTTGGTACTCCTGAACGCCCTCCATTTCTCCAGATTATTGTGAGAGTACAAACCTCCTGAAAGCTGAACTTAATTGGGGAACTTCCCACATCTCAGACATTCATAAAAACAGTGTAACCCAAACCAAGAGGTTATTCTGTGAATACTTCCCCTTCCCTTCACAGCAATTTCCCTAACGAGGCTGCCCAGATGAGAAGCTCACACTGGGGAATCCACTTCCTGTACTTCCAGTGGTAATTAATCAGCTAAATTTAGCAAATGGGGCTGGAGAAAAGAACGTGTGAGATGTTTATGGCAAACAGAGCTGGATCTGTCATCCCTCTGGGAAAACACCTCAAGTGACCGAGGGCTGGGGATGCAGGAGAGAATTCAACTTGGATTTGCAGAGTGTTCCCAATGGAAGGTGACAGCCCAGCCTGGCTGGGAAAGAACCTTTTCCTCTGGAGTGTTTGGGATTTGCAGTGGGAGCAGCTGAGTCAGTGGTGGCTGTCAGGATGCCCTGGAGGGGCGGGATGTGATTCTGGGCACCCTTCCCATCTCCCTGCAACGCAGAGGTCGCGCCTGGGGCCTCCAAACTATGCAAGAGCACTTCCTCTGCTCCTGGCTGACAGCTCCGGGGTGCCAGCACAGCCAGCACGGCGTGTGTGGGGCCAGGCCTGGGCTGCACGAGGGGTCCTGTGGAGCCACATCCCAGATTTTATCCTGGCACAGGTTGGGAATGGTGCCAGGGCTGGGCTGCACCCCCTGCAGGAAGGATCCTGTTTCCAGTTTCAGAACCTTTCTATTATTTTAACTAAATGCTGATCTTTAATTTTATTTTTTAAAATTAGCTACAAGAGCTTTTATTTAGCTGCATTAACCTGTCAGGAGCAAACAGGTGTGGGCTGCTTTGATACCTTGATAAAATGCTCCAGCAGAGCCTGCTGGACACACTGGGACACCAGACTGATATTTCCTGCTCTGATCTCCAATCACTGCAGCCTGATTAAGAGATTAAATACTGCCCTGTGCTGATTTCAATTGCTCTTTAAAATGCCTGGAAAATTTGCATGAACAAGTCCTCAGTGATTTGTTCATGGTAGGTGRCCAGAGGGATTTCCCTGCTCCAGGTGCTGGCTCTCCTGGTGTTCCATGGTTTACGGYCTCACTCCAAGGGATGTGGATTTTCTGCTCACTTCTGTTCCTCAGCACTAACCCTGGGACTGATTAATCACAGCACCACAATCTCCTCTCACTGCACCACTGACACCAAGGAGATTCTTGCAAAGCACAAATGGAGACCAGGAAATGGTTCAGAAATTCAGCTGGATCAGTTTGGGGGATCAGGTTTTTTGCCCACAGTCCCCAGGCTTAATGGAGCTGTTGAGCTTGGAGTTACACTGAGCAAGTATCAGAAAAAAGGAAGTAAGAAGTGTTTTGTTCAGGAAGAACTAATTTCATTTAGGCTCTGCCTGGTTCTTTATAATGAATGCTTTATTACAGAAAAAGTCACTCAAGTCTCCTCAATGAAATTAGGGAACACTGTGGGAAACAATTTACCATATTAGTTCTCCTCACATATTCTGCAGAATATGGAGGCACAGCATCATTGAGACATTAAAATTCCAAGTCCACTGGAGTCAGGRAAGTCCTTGAAACCCCCTGGAAAGGCTCATAAGGACTTTGGTGGACCTGGGAAGAGCCTTTAAAATATCAGGGAGAGCAGCAGGAAAATCTTCTGGAATGGCTTAATTGTTGTACTCGTAATTAAGGAAAACTCCTCACTGAAGGAGGATTTAATTAAACATTCATTTTTAATGCATTGTGGGTTTGATAACAAGTATAATAAATTACTCACAGGATGATCAGTTCTGCTCAGAATTTGATACTTAGATCAGATAATAATTGGGGAGGAGTACTGTGAATTCCCTGGATTTAAGGACAAGTCACTAGGGATTAATTTGGGGCTGTTTTCTGGGCCTTACAAAGGAAYTGCATTTCAAAWTCTTCTAAATCAAATTTTGCTGAGATGAARRCACACCTGGGGGAGTGTGYTGAGTTCCCTTCCAGTTTCCTGGARCAAAYACAACATCTGGATTCAATGCAATGCAATGGCACAACAGAGGCTTTGCTGTGTGCCACTGCAAATTCCAGCCAGGAAACTGGAGATCCACTGGAGCCTTTGGCATTGCTGGAAGATTAAAGTGCCACAAAACATGAAACTCCYCCTCTCTACTGATAATGAAGTGTTTCAAACCCTTCTTGTTTGCACACCATAGAACGGAAATAGAGAATTGGTGAGCAGTGATTGGAAGTTTTGGGTCAGGTAAAGGTAGACTGGCAATCCAAGGGCCAGTCTGCTTTCAGAGATTCCATTTTGGTGCAGGTTGGAGCCATTCTGGCTGGAGTTAAATCTGAGCTTTTCAAGAGAAAATTCCAAGGTTTTAAAAACTGCTCTGGTGAGGGAAAGCATTACAAAACACCAAATGATAGCAGCTGAGATCTGAGGGAAAACAGGAAACTTCCCCACCATCAACCCCCATCTCCATCTGTCCCCCAGGAGCCAGCCTGTGCAGGAATGAGCCTGTGCAAGGAATGTGCTTTATGGTGGAGCTTTCCCTGGGAAAAGTGATGGGTCTGATCTGTGCTGTGACCAACAGGAGGCTGGGAACCCCTGTGTTCCAGCTGTGATCCCTGCAGCAGCCACAACCCCTGGAAGCTGCTGCTGGCTGRGTTACACCCAGTGTGTGCAGAGCCAGTAAAACCCTCCCTGYAGGAGCAATCATCTGCCCCTGAGCAGRGCTGCTGTGAGTTCAGAACGTGCTGAAAGGATGTGGTTGCCTTTTGTTGAAGCTTTCTGCAGCCCTTCTCACCACGGGCCCAGCCAAGCCAGCGTGCCAAGGTTTTAGAGCTAATTGGATTTCTAAAGCTCCTCATTTCTTCCCTTCCAGCATCCAGTGTTTGTTTACATTCCCCTGGACTTATTTAATATAGGAAAAAACCCCAAACAGTAGATGTTTACAAACAGTAGATGATGAAGTGGAGAGGATGGTTATAAAAGCAARGGTTGGTCAAGCTGGGAGGCACTGCAGGCTGCTGGAGAAGAGGATTGGGATAACAGGGAAAACAGCTGGAAAACAGTGAAAAATGATCTTGGGAAACAGGGAGAGCAGCCAAAATAAGTAGAATCAAATTCAGGAAGGAAAAGGAAAGGAAAACTGGATAAATGCTAAGTAACAATAGGTAGCACACAAATCTGATGGGGTTCCAAGTGTGGCAGGTGCCACTCTCCATATCACCATAGGTACATTAGGAATATCCTTCAATGTTTTGGTTTAAAGGCACCTTAAAAGTCATCCAGTTCCACTGCCATGGGCAGGGACACCTCCCACCACCCCAGGTTACTCAGAGCTCCAAAGTGTCCTGGTTGTGAGGAATTTATGTCCTGGGACTGACTGCAGCAGATGCCTCACATTTCAGATGAACAGATCACTGCAAGGAGAACAGCATGAACTTCATTCACAATGACTCCAGTTTGAGAGCTTTTAAAAGGYTCTGAAAATAGAAACTTATCTGGAGTGGCCAAAATAAAACCAGGACTTCAAGGAGTACAGATTGGCACGAGATCTTCTCCTAAGCCCCAGAGCTGCTGCACCTCCTGGCATTACAAGCAGCTGCAAAGCACAGCAGCCACGTTTGATTTCTGCAGGGACAGTGCCTCGTATTYAAACACAGAGTTACTGCCCTGGGCACCACCTCTCAGCCCAGCCCAGCTTTGGGACYTCCACCACTGACAGAACTCCCCTGTGTTTAAACTGCTGCCCTCAGACTAATGTGATAAAACCAAGTTTTGGTCAGGATCCTGTCCGGTCTCTAAAGCTGACAGTGCACAGGGACACAACYACAGCATTATTGCTGTTATTATTTAGTCCAGAAGAGTTACAGACTCCAGCAGCTCCTGCCCAGACAGCACACGAGCCAAGATTATCCTTGTTTTGCAAAGGATTAGCTGATTGAGGGAGTCTAGAAAAGCTAATCTGAGTCTGCTGACATTTCCTTTATTGTACTGAAATCTCTGCAATAGCTGAACATGCTCTGGTGTTCTCTGTGCTCCTTGCTGCTGCCTGACAGCTGAGCCAATCTGCCTTGGCCATGGCTGTTAGGAAACAGCTCCAGCATGGAATTGCACACTGTTGCAGAGGTGCTGGATGAATTTCCAGTGCAGGTTTTCTCTCTTGTCCCTCAGAGATGGATGGTTTTGCTTCCCAGTTCCTAGGGCTCACCTGCAGCCCATCAAAACAGCTCCAAGTCTTGCAGTGGGTCATGCAGGATTTTTTGGTAAAGMTGTGAAAAACCTCCTGGCAGTATTTCACCTAAAGCACCTGAGAGCCTGAGCTCTGGCCTAGGTGCTTTAGGAGCAGCTGGATTTGTGTCACTTCACTCAGGGCGGTTGCTGTGCCCTCCAGCCTGAGCAGCTCCTCACRTGTTTGCAAACCCCTCTGGTGGAAGGACATCAACTGCTCTGCTAAAATCAACATTTCCCCTGAAATTCTGCCTTCCCTGCTGCCTTTGGTTTCAGGAGCTGTGGGATTTGCTCTCACTGCCCAGTTCTGAATGTTTTTTCCTTGGATGTCTCTGCGCCCCTGGCCCAGGAGCTGCTGCCTCCCTGGGGCTGAGGAGGCAGCACTGGTCACGTCTCTGTATTTTGCATTGCTTTGTGAATTTGTGCCACTGCCCACTGTAGGATTTCCCTCTGCTCCTCTGACAAACAAATCCTAAGCCTACAGAGSAATTACCCAGAAATTGGTGCAGTTTCCCCTACTTTGATAACAACTTTGTCCTAAACCCCAGACATCTGTAAGTGACTGGAACTGATCCCCTTTGCAAAGCAAAGCCTAAACCAGGGCTTAAGAGAGGCTCTTTCAGTAGGAAAATGAATCATCCCAAAATAATCTGGGGCTCCCCACGTGCCAAAACACRGAGTGCTGGTCAGTGAATGCCCTCRGGATATTGAATTGTCCAGTTCAACTGTCTCCTGTCAACTGAACTTTGCCCAAGGRTTGACCTCCAGATTGCCACATCTCATTAATTATCTGAATTCTCTAAYTATTAACTCGAGGTCATCRATTCCAGAGAGTTGAACTGGTCAGRGAGGGGAAGAGGAGGCAAATGAGGTGAAGATAAGCCAGGCTTAAAGCCCTGCAGAGGCAGAGCACCAGACCTAAAACCTGCAAGGGTTTCCCATGGAAACCAAGGGAATACCATAATTTGGTATTCTCAGAGCTTGGCCTGATGTAACATAAATCCACATTCTGTACTTAAAGAACATTCTCTTTTAAGAATAATTTTGTGCTGGCTGACCTACAAGATGCAGAGTATTTGATGTTATTTTTTATTCCTTACAGAGATAAAAGCTTAGTCCATAGTGATATTCCCACCAGGTGTCTCTCACCAAACCTCTCCTTCCATGATCCTTCATTTTGTGTTCATTTGTTAAACAAAGGGGTTGTCATAAAATGGGACACTCCATTGTTCAAAGGAGGGAGTTTTAATGAGTGTTACCTTAATTCTGCAGGGCTCTAGCCTTTATATAAAAACAATCTATTTTACTCATCATTTATCAGCWATGAATATTTAATGCAGTCCTGCTGCCTGAGGAAGAATTTGTATGAAAGGGGTGAAAAGAAACATTTCTTTTAAAAAACCAAGATATTTACTCCTCACAGCTGAGTCACTGAATTTATGGCCCAAGAAGTTCTCTCAAAGACACAGATGYCTTTAGTTTATGTTTTCTGTTGAATCACAAATAATTTTGAGTGGCAGGGTGACTGTTTGCACAGGCAGGGAGCTTTCATAAATGTGCAGCCAGGATGTTCTGGAGCTCCATGTCTGTCTGGAAAGAACATCCAATACAGGAACAACCCAGATTTCTCACAGGATTCTCTCTGATCCCAGCTCTGCGTGCCCAGGTGCTGAAGACAGCTCAGCTCAGTGCTCCAGAACTCACTGGGGTCATTCAGTGCTGAGAATTTCATGCTGCTGTGGTGCCAAGGCTGGAATTCCAATCTGCACTGATTTCCTTGGGATTTTTGCTTGAAAAACTCTCTGGAARCATTGATATAATTTCTTTTCATTTTTCCAAGCAATCTGCCTGCTTTCAGCACCACAGCTGTTCCCAGGGCAGAGCTGCCACCTGATGGGATAACTCTGGGCTGGAATATCAAATGGAGGGCTGTGGAATAAATTGAAATGCCACACTGGAAGAAGAATAATTTTGTCTGGGAAACTCATGGAACTGCTGAGAATACCAAGGAAACTCTGCTACATCTCACTAGATTTGTTCAGACCTGGGGCTGTGCTGCTGCAAAAACAACATTTCCCAGCTTGGCAAACGTTTTGTGGTTKGATCCACAGAAATCCAGAGCTGCTTTGCCAACACCCTCCTGCAGAGTCATGGAATCGCTGAGGGAAACAGAGAGCAGAGGAATGGAAATAGAAACAGCAGGGCTGCAGATGTGAGGGTGATATTTGGGTTACTGGGGCAAACAGGAGGTGGGAGAAGGAGAAGCTGAGGAGGCAGCGTGTCCTTGCAGGGAGGGGAGGTGTCAGCCCAGGAACCAGAGGAGAGCCTGGAAAACATCAGCACCTTTGGGATTCCACAGTTTGCCTATCCCAGGAGCTGATTTCACACCACTGGGTGCTCCTTAAAGGGTTTTTAACAGYGTTTCACTGAATTTTGTGTCTTTAACACATAAAGCAGAAGATTCCTGCTGTGAGGAGTGCAGCTCACAGCTCCTYAGGAATTCTTTTCCCTCTGCTTTCCCCTCTGCTGCAGCTGAGAGCAGCTGCATTGTGCAGTCAGGAAAAGGACTTTTCTCACCTGTCCTGGTGAGCAATGCTTGAGTCATGCCTGACATCCTTAATTGACTCTGCTCTGACACATTGAGATAAAAATACAGAGGCTYGGACGGTGCTGGATCATAAATTTAAAAAGAAAAGTCAAGGAATAAACCCAGCCTGTTCCTAGTCAGCAAAGCAGAGGGAGAATAGCCACTGTGGAAATGCATTTGGATCCTGCATGGGATGTACAGATTCCTTCTGTGCCCCTGCTTCAGCCACAGGGTTTCTGACAGAAAGGAGACTCCAGCAGTTTTATGGCACTGCCAGGAGCTCGTCCCTGCAGCTCCTCCTGCCTCAGCTCTGGGGCCAAGTGTCCCCACCCTGGGGGTGTTAGGGTCACAGCACTGGCCTGGGGTCCTCAGCTCTGGGTTTGTCCCCCAGCTTTGGGTTTGTCCCCAGCTCTGGGTTTGATCCCCTGGGTTTGTCTCCAGCTCTGGGTTTGTCCCCCAGCTCTGGGTTTGTCCCCCAGCTCTGGGTTTGTCCTCCAGCTCTGACTTTGTCCCCAGCTCTGGGTTTGATCCCCTGGCTTTGTCCCCAGCACTGGCTCTGTCCCCATCCCCTGTGCCAGCCTCAGTGCTGTGCTGGAGGCTCCAGCCTGTCAGCCACTGCTGCCTTGGCACAATTTATMCAGGAGATAAAATCACAGAAGTTCTCCCTCCGGTGGTTTAACAGCCACTCACTCACTAAAGCTCCCAGAGAGCCCAGGAGATTTCAAATAACTTCTCCAAGGGAAAACTGGCACTTTTATGGACACTGCTTGGTGTCTCCCTTTGCTCCTGCCCTGTGCCCGTGTTTTTGCTGGGGTGTTCCAGGTCTGAGCTGGGTGGGGGCTGCAGTCCTGGCTCCTGCCACCCCACACATCAGCTGCTGTGATAGAGCTGCTTCTTTTCCTTCAGTAATTCAAAATCAAGGAGGGAATCTGCTGGCCACAAATCTAGTTTTGCTACATACAGTGGAAGTGCATTTCTATCCACAGCTGGGTATTTTTGCTTGGTTTATGTTATGTTGTTATGTCCTTTAAGAGCCTGCACAAGGACTTAAACTTCAGTAGCCAAAGAGAACTTTACACAGGGTTTTCCTTCTGTTTGGAKTTTTTCACATCCTTAGCATGACCTTTATGCAAGTCTTGAGTCATAAAGATTTTCAAATTCAGTATAATAAGCTAGAGATGACAAAGTTGCCCTGCAGTAGCTGAAGCAGTAAAGATTCTAAATGTTATTACACAGAAATTATAGTTTTATAATGCTTCACCAGGACCAGGCTGCTGAACTCACTTTGGTTTTCTACAACAATCTCTAAAAATATTCCCTTACCACTCAATCAGAAATGTTTTGGTTGGGTAACTAAGTAAACACAAATACAGAACATTAATAAAGGCTTTCTCTCCCTTTATCCACCTCTTTCCATAATTAGGCTGCCAGATTGTCTCAGAGAGATGAATTGTGGACAGTTCTTTGTGAGAGCTCAGTAATTGAGTATCTTGAGATACTCCCCTTCAGAGGCAGTGCTAATGTTAAAAACAATATCAGCACATTTCCCACAGCTTTGGGGACACTGAGCAATGTGCTAAGGCCATGTCAGTGCTTCAACAATATTTTGAAGTTGAAAGTGAACAAAGTGGCTGCCAAAAGCTCCCATGGCAGTGCCCAAAACACCTGGACTGACAACTACTGACACCAACAAACACCTTCCTGGGGAATCTCCTTTGGTTTGGGGATTTGATCAGTAACATTTGAACTCAGAGCCAGAACTCTTCAGCTTCCCAAAGCTCAGGGGAGTTAATTAATTAACTAAACTCATTTCCAATCAGGGCACCYTAAAGTGCCCAAATGCTGCTGTGTTACATCCCCCAGCTGGGGCAGTGAGCCCCCAACACTGCAGAGCTGCAGCTCTCTGGTCCTACCTGGGCTTTGGGGTGAAGCACTTTGGTAACATTTCTGACACCTAATTCAATTCCAATGACCAACACAAAGGGGATTGAAGATCTGAACCTGCAGGAGTTGTTCCCTGGGCTGACACGGGCCCTGAGGACTGAGGTGAGCGCCCTTGTGCAGCTGCACACTTGCCAAAGCTCCAGGGGACTCTTTGCACATCATTCCCTTCCTTTCTGCTCACTGCAGCTCTCCCACCAGCATCTCCTTCTCACCCATTTGATTGCTTTCCATGATGTTTCTGTAGGATCCAACAAACCCACCCCAAAACCCTGCCCTCAGAGCCCCCTGCTTCCCAACTCACCCAGTGGCAGGACAATGAAGAAGGGCAGCCAGCACAGGATAAACATGCCAACCACAATTCCCAGTGTCTTGGCCGCCTTCTTTTCTCTGGAGAACTTTAAAAGTTTGAAAGCTAAGGAGTTCCTGGGATTGTGGCCCTTGGGTTTGGTGTTGTTTGGGGTGTCCTCGTGCTTGTAGTGAATCCGTARGGTCAGCTCCTTGGAGTTGGACATCTCCTTCATCACCCCAGCTTCCAGGTTCCTGGTAGTCCTTTTGGCCACGATGTAGACGCGGCAGTACATGACGAGGATGACGATGAGGGGGATGTAGAAGGAGCCCAGGGAGGAGAAGAGAGCGTAGAAGGGCTCCTCGGTGATGCGGCACTCGCGCTCGTCCTGCGGCGCCGGCTCCTTCCAGCCCAGCAGGGGCCCGATGGAGATCACCATGGACAGGACCCAGACGGCCAGCAGAGCCAAAATGGCCCTTCTCCTGGTGACCAGCGAGGGGTACTGCAGCGAGTACCTGACCCCGATGTACCTGTCGATGGAGATGGCACACAGGCTCAGAATGGAGGCCGTGCAGCACAGCACATCCACSGCCGCCCAGATGTCACAGAATATCCTCCCCAAAACCCAGTAACCCAGCACCTCCAGCGTGGCTGAGAAGGGCAGCACGGTGAAACTCAGCAGCAGGTCTGCTATGGCCAGGTTAACGATGAAATAGTTCGTAGGGATTCTTAAATGTCTGTTGCAAGCCACGGAGAGAATTACCAGGATATTACCGATGATAGCGAAGAGAATAAAAGCCCCGAGGATCAGCCCCACAATGATCGCCCTGCTGGTGGCCAAGGCAGGTGAATCCAGGTTGCTTCCTGTCTCGTTGGAGTTGTTTGCAGAAAAATTGCCATAATTTAGTGCAGAGCCTTTGAAATATCCCGGTATTGATGTATTGGACTTATCACCAAGGTAGGCATTCATCTTTAAAATCATCCTCCATAGCCAGCTGGGGTTGTGTCCCTCGGCGAGTCAGCTCAAAGTCATCTCCGGACCCGCCGAGTGGGCGCAGAGCCGCGGGCAGGACGGTTCATGGTCCGGCACAGCCACGGGCAGTGCGGGCAGCAGGGTTCATGGTCCGGCACAGCCGCGGGCAGGACGGTTCATAGTCCGGCAGAGCCGCGGGCAGTGCGGGCAGTGCGGGCAGTGCGGGCAGTGCGGGCAGGACGGTTCATGGTCTGGCAGAGCCGCGGGCAGGACGGTTCATAGTCCGGCAGAGCCGCGGGCAGTGCGGGCAGTGCGGGCAGGACGGTTCATGGTCCGGCACAGCCGCGGGCAGTGCGGGCAGCCAGGGTTCAGGGTCCGGCAGAGCCGCGGGCAGGACGGTTCATAGTCCGGCAGAGCCGCGGGCAGTGCGGGCAGTGCGGGCAGGACGGTTCATGGTCCGGCACAGCCGCAGCCCCGGCACGGAGCCCGCCCGGTCCGGGCAGCCCGGGACAGCCGGGTCAGCACCGCGGGGCCCATGCAGGCAATGCAGCAGCAGCGGCAGCAGCAGCAGCGGCAGCAGCAGCAGCGGCAATCCTGCCCGGAGCAGGGGGAGCTGCGCCGCTGCCGTGCCTGACACGCGGGGCGGGCTCAGCGCTGGCCACGGAGCGGCCGCGCCGGAGGCGGAGGGACAGAACGACACAGGGACAGCGGGACAGAGGGACTGAGGGACTGAGGGACAGAGGGACACAGGGACAGGGGGACAGGGGGACACAGGGAGAGAGAGACACAGGGACAGAGGGACACAGGGACAGAGGGACAGAGCGACACAGGGACAGAGGAACAGATAAACAGAGGGACCGAGGGACAGGAGGACAGGGGGACCGAGGACCGAGGGATAGAAGGACACAGGGACAGAAGGACAGAGGGATGGCCCCAGATCCCTGCGCGGCCGGGGGCGGCTCCGCCGTGCGGGGACAGTGGCGATGCGGGGACAGTGCGGTGACCCTGCGGTGGCGGTGCGGGCACTGCCAGGGGCTGTTGGTGACAGTGCGGTGGCGGTGTAGGGACTGTCTGTGACAGTGCGGGGACAGTGCGGTGACCCTGCGGTGGCGGTGCGGGGACAGCAGTGGGGACAGCAGTGAGTGAGGTGACAGCAGTGAGGGGACAGCAGCGAGGGGACAGCACTAGAGGGCAATGCCGGCCGGGCGACGCCGGGGGAACATCGCGATCTTCACTCGGTGTTTGCCACAGGAACCCGCAGTGCAAACCTGGAAAAAGCAGTAGCATTATCTGAGAAAAAAGATCCTTGGTGGGAAGTGGTGAAAAAAGCAGTTTGGGGACAAAATGATCGGTTTGCCTTTTGCCCGTTAAGGAAATATATCGGGGTTTATTTTGTGAGTCACATCTCATTTTAGAGAGCTAATCATGTCCTAAGGACAAAGAGCTTGGCTCCAAAAATCCCTGCTTTATTTGTACTGTTCAYTATTCAGTATTACTATTCAATATTCAATGATGGCATAACGCTTGTTTCTAATTAAGATTCTGATAATAAAATCAAATTGTAACATYAGCAGAATCTTGCTGCTGTTCTGTGCTCCTGGGCACATCTGTGGCTTCATCTCCTCTTTTCCACCTCTGTAACTTTTCCAAGCAGAGTTTATGGTGAACCCCAGCCCTGAGCACCCCCAGCCACAGCCCAAGGGAAGGCAGAGACAAGGATTTACTTTAGGAAATGCTTCACCTTTTGATGCTGAAGTATCTTCCTGAGTCTGTTCAGGGCTCTGAGGTCACTGATGTTGTTAACTCATCGTAGCTCTGGGAAGAGTCATGCTCTTACAGTAGCCTATAAAGCAAAATATAAGTAACAACTGATTTATTTTGTAGATAATAGCCTTTAATGTTGAAAGCAGTGGTTTCTTGGTTTCTTCATCTTGTGAAACTTCGGGGAGAAATCTCAGATCTTTAGAGCTCAGTGCCATGAAAAACAAAAAGTGAGAGATTTGCTGAACATAAAACTGCCAAAATCCTGTTCTCAACTTTCTGTCATCAGATTTACGTCCCCCAGCTGTTGTCTGCTGTACCCTGCGTTTCTCTATATTGATTTTTCCTGTTACAAAATGTACTGTGTTTAAAATAAAAACTTCATATTTAATAAGGCAGCTATGGCTGCTGCTTTGGAGGACAGACCGTGTAAACAGAAGTGGAATTTTAGTCAGGGAGAGCATGGCAGATGTTGGTGTGCCCCCCTCAGCAGCAGGGCTGTGGCAAAGCTTTGTTGTTCAGAAACTTCCCTTTGAAACTCTCACAGGAATGACAGGATAATGCCATGGGATCACTGAAGGGGAGAGGAACAAGCCTGGGATTTGTGAGCTTCACCTCAGCTTTCCTGCCCTGMCCTGGCAGAGTTTTCAGTGCTGCTAAAGGCAGGCAGCAGCTTGGGGCATTCACCCTTCACACCTGCAGCTCCTGCTGGGCTCCCCTCCGGRTTCTGTGGGTGATTTGTGGGGTTTCTGTGGATTCCCCAGCCTGGGGGCTCTGTGCCCTGGTGCCACCCTCAGTGCAGTGACAGCASAGAGGGCACGGAGCCACTGCACCTCCCTCTCCTGGGGGCTGAGCTGCACTCATTAAAAATAGCTTGATGAGATCATTAGGTCCAGACCTGACTCTGTGGCAGCCTTTGGCACGTCRGGACATTTGATCGGTGCAGAGTGTGGAGAGGTTGGGTAAGAAGAGCCCAGCGAGGTGTGAACGGCTCCGGGTCTCACCGTGTGGGACGTGCCCAGCCTGCCCTGGTGACACAGGGCCCTGAGGCTGCTGCGGCCTCTGGGCACGCTCCAAACACACTCCGCAGTCCCGAGGAACCTGATCCTTCAGCAGCCACCTCCAGCAGCCAGCTGGTTCCWGAGGGCACAGGGAAGGGATCCTCACTGCTCATGGTTGCACTAAAACGTTTGCTCAGTGCTGGCACCAGTCTGCGTCCCTTCCTGCTGCTGCTTTCTGTGCCCCTCTGGAGGAGAGGACACAGAAAAATCCCATTGCAGGGCTCAGAGGAARACAAAGCTCATCTCCCCCAGCCCGGAGGAGCGGGGTGTGTTCTCACAGCCCTGCTCACCGGGCTGTGCAAAAACAAACTGCCTGCCTGATGGTGAGCCTGGGCGGGWGGATGTGCACAAATTGCTCTGAGATCTTCAGCAGCAGGTGCTGTGAGAGAACCAAATGTGCCGAAACTCAGACACGAGCATTAACTCTTTACCTGCCTGGTGGAATAGGTACTGTGAGAAAAGGGGACTTTTCCTGCCAGGTTTAAGGTGGCTCTGGGACCCCTGCGCAGAGAAGTGCAGCTAGGATTGATGGCAGAGTTCCTTTCATCCASATGAATCACAGTTTTCAGTGAAAAAGTGATTTAATTGGCTAAACATTCTAGTCARTGATACTGCAATGATGCTCCCAGAGTCACTTTTCAACGACTCCATGGAAGGAGGAGCCCTTTAGCACAGCTCAGCTTTGGAGGGGCTGTGCTCCTTTTCCTCCTTTGCAGAGGATGTTCCAAGGTGTGCTGGCATTGGGATCTGATCCTGGGGCACAGCAGAGACACTCCCAGAGCACTTTTACAGCTCTGCTCCTAACTGGGCATGGGGCACGAGCTGATGCAGGATTTAAATGAGAATATCTCCAGGTAGCTTTATCTGATCCCTCTTAAATGTTTCCATCTCATTCTCTGCTATTTSCTCTGTCCTAAAGCATCACCCAGGAGTGCAGTGAGGAGCTGGGCTTGGGTAAGGTCTTTGTGTGATTGTGGGATTTAGATCCCTGTGGTGAACAATTGCATCTGCAGCTCTGAGAACATGGGAGTGTTTGGCTCTAGATTATTGCAAAGCAGAGCTTCTCTGGAGGGAGGTCCTTAAAACTGTATTGATAAAAAGATGAAATTTGTCTGCTTTTGATAGAAACTTCAGTGTCAGCTACAGGGCTGCACTTAATTATTGCTTATTTTATTAATTACAGTGGATAATGTTGGTACTGTACCTCTGCAGAGTCCGTCTTCAGGCTCCTTCCTGAAGTCTTTCTTCTGGAAATCACTAAAAATCACAGTGTCATCCACGAAATGCATTTCCTTCATTTCCATCCTTTCTGATGGCAGAACTTTGTCCTTCATGGAAAACCTCTTTGTGCCAGCCAGAATTAGAAAAACCTCCCCCAGCCAYTGGAAATTCAGTGGRTTCTGGTTTCCTTACATTTYMTSATTAAYTGKGAACACATTTYCTTGGAACACACAAACCCTGAATCCCAGGAAAGGGAATTTCCATGATGACAAGAGAAAAAAACTCATTTTAAATGCTAATTTGCAGTTGTCCAATGGTGATATTTGAAGCCTTGTGGGTTTATTTTCCGAGTAAGGGAAATCTCTCCTAGGTTTGTGYTAACAGCCAAGGTTATTAGCTGGAACTTGCCAAAACAGGATTGCACACACTTGCAATTTGGAATAATCATTTTTTTCTGTACTTATTCAGTGCTTGTCATTTTTATGTAAATAGGATTTCCAGAGCATTTCCTGGTAAAATTAACTAAAATACAGTTCTTTTCATGCTGTCACTGGCTCTTAAATCCTCTGCCAGACTTAGGCTTTGCAGGCCCATTGCCCCACACKAAACCATTTGTGCATTTGTGTCAGAACTGTGCTGGAGACTCCCAAAATGTATCAGTAATTCACCATTTACTGCTAGAGACCTTACCTCAGAGACTTTGTGAGGGTGATGCCAGCAATGGGCTGTGCATTTAGGAGGGGAAGGAAAAATCAGTGTTTGGAAAAATGAGTTCCTGCCTGCAGGAGAGAGGCAAGAGCAGCAGCAGGGCAGGTCCTGCTGGTCCTCTGCACCTTCAAAGTGCTGCTGGTCCTGGCCCAAATGGCTCAGGGAAGTGYAAATCCCTCCTAAAGCTCAGCCTAAGTGCCCTGAGGAAAGAGCATTTCTGCCTGATCCCACCTGGAGAGGATCCAAAGCCAGGGAACTCTTTGACTCTGCAAGCTTTCAGAATTTTAATCCAAATTTTAGGGATTTAAGGGAGCCAGGAGAAGGAAAACAAAATGAATTCTGATGAGAGGCAGGAGGGGAAAGCAGGCTCTGCTGGAAGGATCCTTTCCTTTGCTYCACATTTCAGCTGTTTCAGAACTTGCCTCTTTTGGGATAGAACTATAATTGAATAAACTTGGAGTTTAAATCTCTCTGTTCTAGATGTGAGAAATTCAAATTAATCCAAAGGGCAAGAATGAAATGCTGAAAATAAGAAAACCATTTTAAACACAGCACAAAGCTCCTGTTACTCACTGGCACAAACCAACGTTGTGCCAAGGGCTGAGCAAGATCAGGAGCAGCTCAGAGGTTYCTGTGGCTCATGAAACAAGCCCTGATAAAGTGGCTGAGGTGACCACAGTGTCACAAATCTCCACACCCCAGGAGAGGTAAATTCAGGCTGGATAAAGCTCCTCATGCTGTCACAAGTAATTAATCTCATTTCTGTGCCTCCTTCTCAGTAATTTCTTCACACACTCTCTCTTTATATATATATATATATATATATATATATATATATATATAAATAATATATAAAAATACCCATCCCAGAGGGATATTCATAACACAACACAAATGTGCCTGGGAAAGGGATTTTTCAAAGTTATCTGGGCTGGGTGGGAATTTTGCTGTCTTGAGAGTTTTCAGCTTCATCTTTAAGTGCCACAAGACCTCAGAAGCTTCTGGAGACTCCTCCTGATTGTGCATCAGGGTTATTTCTGTACCAATCACAGGCCTCCCTTTCTTTTTAAATAGCCAGGTGCTTTATTCTGCTTTATTCTGTAAGAGGTCACAGCAATTTGGTGCTCAGAGTCCTGGGACTTTGAAATTTCAACTCTCATTTCCCAGCTTGGACATTTGTATGAAAGACCAATATTTCCTTTAAAGAAATCCCCCAACAAAACCTTATTTCCCACCTCTGTCCATGTCACTAAGCTCTGACCAGGCTGTGCACAGCACCTAATCCCAGCTTTGTGACATTTAGGATTGGGATTGCAGCATAAAGATCTCACTGGCAGTGAGTGGCTCGGCCTCACTGCTGCTGAACACTGAAATTCATCTTCCAGGGCTGATGCACAGCCCCATTCTGATCTTCTGCCTTGATGAAAATGCCTGGGAGAGGCAGGGACTGACTTTTATATCTGCAATAAGACAGGCCTTAAAATATGGGCCAAGACCTTAATTCAGTGAGACTGATGTCAATCTATCATCTAATTTATCTGTGCCTTTTAAMAAATCTGCATTTAGATGTATTTCAGGGTGTCTTTATTGGAAATGAACAATTTTTCTAACCCTGAAGCATTTTTGACATCTAGTTTTGTTAAAATATGGGTATTTCTGAGGAGACAGAAGCCTCAACTCCCTGTCTTGCTGCTGGAAATTTGTGTTTCTCCTCCCCAGCTCAATAATTACCCAGTCATTCCTTTGCTGAACTCATTGCAGTAAAAATAATAATGCTAAAGGGCAGAATTCCTTGGAGRAGGATTGCAAATGGGCAGAAAGCTGCTCTTGGTGCAGGGCTGAAAACATCAGGATAATGAGGAAGCAAAGGACTACGAGGAGCTCTTTGCTCTACAGGAAGGGAAAGAAAAGAAGAACTTTTGGGAAAATAAAGCAGAAAGAAGCAGGACAGTGACTTCTGTCAGATCCTCACATGTGCCAGTCCTTAAAGCTGCAAATCCAAGTGGGAGAGGGAATTTTGCACAATCCCMAAGTCTGGAACTTGCTGAGAGAAAATGTCTCCTGAGTGTCTTTTCTTCCAAGGGAATCTGGACCCTCCTGTTAGGGAGGGAAGCAAAATATTCCCTTTTCTCATGATTAACACTCAGCTTGTGAGCCAGGGGTTGAAGTGCTGCTGCTTCTCCTCCTTCACAGCAGAGCTGGAATGCACAAACACCTCATCACTCTTTAAATTATGCACTTGTGGTTTCACACTCACTGCAAATTAAAGAAGCACATGCTGCCCCATCTTTTTAGAGATGAGTGTAAGTGAGAAATCAAGGAATTTTTCCTTTGAAATTCAAAATGTAAAGGAATTTTTCAATGTTACCCAGTGCATCAGTTGAAGTCTCAGTAGCCAGAACAAAAAGTGCAGGTGGAACTGTGAGAACTTCAAAGAAAAGAATTAGAGTTGGGCTTATATTGTCTGTTAAATGAACACTGAACTCTTCTGTGAAATAGTGTTAAATATTCATGAACCTGTTATTTCCCCCATATTTTGTTCGYGTGAGAAGCCATAAAAATCTATAAGCAGTCTTTATTTCTCCAGAGAAAAATTAGGTGAGAGAAAACATCTGTTTCTCTCTTTTTCCTGTCAGGATTTGCAATAATTATATCAACTATTTCAGCAACTGGGAAAGACCTAATTCTATTTACTTCTGATTAAATGTGCATTAGGTAGGAAAGCCAACTGCATTGTGCATTGTGTGATGGTGGAGGGCAGGGGAACAGTGGGAACAGCTTTACCTGGTGGAACTAAACTGCTCCCCAAATTCCTGAGCTCTGCCAGAGGGGATTGGGAGAGGGGGCTGCTGCTTTTGCCTGTGGGAGCACAGGGCAGGAGAGGGCAGCTCTGGGATCACAGGGGCTCATCCAGGGAAATCAATCACCTGAGCCAGGAACAGGGCARAGGGGATGATGCCTTCAGTTTGAGCTTTTGTGTTTTTCACATTCTGTGCTGCCTCAGGTGCAGCTCTGAGCTCACATTCAGTGTCAGAGCAGGGACACAAAACAAATCCTGTCCCTGCTGCACACCAAGGACAACTTTCAGCCCCAAAAGCACAAACMAGGCTGGGCTGAGGGGAGGAACAAGAAGGGTGAGACCTCCCAGCCTGGAGCTGGAATGGGACAATGAAACCCCAATGTGCAAATGGACCAAAACTTATAAAAGTGTGAGACCTCGTGATGTGCTGACCAAGGGATGTACTGACCAAGGGGTGTGCTGACCAAGGGATGTGCTGCACTCAGTCCATAAAGGGTGAGACACCCAGCACCACCCTCATGGTTTTAGATACTGCCAATGATTTCTGGTCCCTGCGGTTTTTAATTGTATAAAAGAAACGTTTTCAACCAAATAGGAGCTTGTCCTGTAGGACTCATGTGTGGGTGAGCTGAGCTGTGGGGTTGTTGGGATAATTTGAGTCCCCAGCAGGCAGTGGCTGGCCCATTCCAAGGCCATGAGGTTGGTATTTGCTGTGATTAGGAGTGCCTTTGGTGACTCCAGCAGCACACATTTCCATCAGCAGGGACTGCTCCCAAGGCAGTGATGCCAGATGAAGTCATTGCACTTGTCAGTCACTCTGGCACCACTCTCCTGATTGGGAACTTGCCCTTTTTGGGTAGGAACCACCCAGCAGCTCCGGGCCTTCAGGATGTTTGGCTGTAACCAGAAACTGCTCCAGGGGTTGGGTAAAAAAGACCTCACCTCTAAGGGCATCTGAGGCAGGAGCTCCCTGACCTACATCTGCCAAGGGTGCAGCCCCAGCTCCCTTCCTCCCGACCCTTTGCAATGAAGGGAGCGTTTGYCTGTGATGAAGATAATGGGAGAAAATATGTATGAGAATGAGTCACTGCAATTTTTGTTCAGAGTGCAATATCCAGCATCCCCTGAGACCTTTATTTATAGCCTGAGCAAACTCAAGAGAGTTGCAGGAGGACAAATGAAAGTGTAGGAGAAGCTGAAGTAATGAGTAATGATAACTCCAACAGGCTCTTTCCATCACAAATTAAGTGAGCACATCGTGGTAGTAAATCTCCAAAAGAGCTCAGACAGTTTTATCTCTGTGGAGCCCTGGAAGACTCTTTGGAATACACATTGGAGTAAAGGTTTCAYTTCATGGTTGCCTCTAGTAGATGTCTAGAACTGAAATTGCAGATCTGGAGAATATTCAGAAGAATTACCAYGGTCTGCATCTCATCCTGGTGTCTGTCCTCAGTGCTGCCCCTCAGGGGGTGGTATTGCCATAAATGGAATATATTCMTATATCAAATATACTCAGGGACACAAAGGGTTCACAACTGCAGGAATACAATCAGAGTTAATGTCATCGGTCTGTCCCTGTCATCCTGACTGTGACCATGAGGAACTGCAGGCAGAAAAGAGATCCTGCACTTCTCAGAGCTGCTGGAGGAGGGACAAGCTCCTGTCCTGTGCGATTTTTAATGCAAACAAACTGCCAGGATTGATGGGAGTGCTTTGCCTGTGTCTGTGTGCAGCAGGAAGGCAGCAGCAAGGTGACAGGTGCATGGAGAATATCCCCAATGGCAGCACATTTCCCCCTGGCACTGGGATCTCCTCTGTGACTGGCATGGAGAAGACTCTGGCATTGGTAAGGATCAGGATGTGACCCTCTGGAGGTGCCACCTCTGAGTGTGCCCATTCCCAGGCCCTGTCATGGGGTGAACTCCACGGCTCCTGAGGGAAAATCCCCAGCCCTGGGCCTCTCTGGGAGCCTGGAGCTGAGTGCTGCTGTGGCAGCCAACAACATCAGATGCACTTGGGCTGAAATCATCAGGGACTCAGCAGAGCCTGGAGCAGAGCTGGGCTTTGAGGGAGGAGCTGTGGGGAAATCAGCACAAGCTGAGCTCATTTAGGGGCTGCTGCCAGAGCCCCCCTGCCACTGCCACTGCACCCTCTGCCCTTGTYCTGATCACCTGGCTCTTGCCTCCTTTCCTAAAGCTTCCAACTCAGCTTAATAACATTAGTCCAGGTTTATTCCCCCCCTTAGGCTGGAGTTCTCCAGACATTGTTTCACTGGGTGTTTTACCCACTCTGTGCTCTGACTCCTGCCTTCTTCCTGTGACTTCAGAGCAGCCCTGGCTGCTTGAACCCAGCTGTGATTTACRTTTGATGAGGAGCCTGAGGTTGCAGCTCTCAGCTTGAGCACTGCTATTCCTGCAGATTTCTGCCTCTGATTCATCTCTCTCCTCACTTATTATCTGACATTTATGGATTGAGTAATGGCCACGATGGGTTTTTACTGAGAGGAGCTCTCAGCAGACTTACAGCACATATTTTGACAGGGGGATGGATGTCCTAGGTTACATCTAATAGCAATTTAATGACTATTTTATTAAAATAAACTAAGTTAATGTTTTGTGGCTGCATGGAGCAGTAACTGCCTACAAATGTGTGGTCAGGAAAGCTTCAAGCTCATGGCAAATTTCCTGTTCCTGGAGYGGGATCTCCTTTCTCAGCACCATAAGGCCAGAGGGACACAGATGCTGTAAATGCTTSTTCTGCAAGTGAGAACSAGTGCATGGTTGTGAGGGAGAAACATTTGGTCTCTGCTGTTGATCAGTGACATTTCATCAYGATGAAATCCTGTGCTGGTGCCAAGACAGTGTCTGAGACAAAGTGGAAACTTTTCCAAGCTTTGAGACTCTCAGAAAATCCCACAAATAAAACCCCACACATCCCAGTTTACTGGGGATGCAGTTTGGGGAGAGGGGGTGTTTTTCTTCCTGAGCATGGGCTTGSCATCCAAAGTGTCTCCAGCCTGGATCAGAGAAGCTTTCTTGCAAATTGCTGTATTTCTAAAAGGTTTTCTCACATCTCCCTGGTTTGCACACGAGGGCTGACATGAGCAGGATGAAAAGCCCTCACACCTTTCCACCTCGCAGGCAGTTSTGCTCTGGCTGTGYTACTCTCACTAAATCCCCCTCTAATTCCCTCAAAGTGACASTTCAGATTGCCAGGAAACATTGGCAGGGTGATAAACACAGACTGAAGCAGGGATYCCAGGGGAGAACGAATTAAGGAGGGTGAGGTGGATGAGTTTTCCCCGTGATGGATCAGTGTCTCATCTGCAGTTCCAGCACTCACACTGCGAGTTTTCACTCTGTCATAATTATGTGGCAGCAACCAMATTTTCTTTCAGCAGAAACCTTCATCTCCTTCAATTTTCAAGTATTCTGTGTTAAACTGAGGAAAACCAGGTTACTAATTAGRATTGGAGTCAGCCCTGGGAACAGATCTGTAGCCCAGTGAAGCTGTTGGCAGCTGTGATGAAAATCCCCACATTTCTGTGTACTCCAGATCAGGGGATCTCAGCATTTTCACAGCTCCTGCATCAGCCTGGGGAAGGGGAATTCTTGATTCCTTTTRAGCAGGAAAAGTTTTGATTTGAGCAGGAAAATATTCTTAGCACAACTTCATTGTGTAAAGAATTTTATTTGAGTATTTTTATTAAAGAAATCTTACCATAAAAATTAGCTTTAATTTTGTCCAGCATAAGGAAAGAAATGCCAGCAACRTCCCCCTTTCTGGAGGAGCCATCCATTGTGTTTCATTTCAGAGCAGTTTTACAGCCCAGCAACAAGAATTTAATTACACTTTCTTTTCTAATTAATTTCAATAACTTTCATTATCATTTTCTGTAATGGTCAATGCTTTGGACACTTCATATAATGATAAGGGATTGCTATGTGATTTTGCATAATGAATATTCACTGGTTATAAGAATCTCAACATCTCTTATTATTAAAATGTTCCGGAATCACATTCAGGGCAGTTTAAAGCTGGGTTGCAGGGCCATCATTTCTCAGGTGATTGAAGAAATGAGGAGTTCCTGCTGCTTTCCAGCCCCATCTCAGCTGCAGCAGGAGATGGACAGCTCAGGAGCCTGTTTTGCTCAGTGAAATGGAAAACATGAAAACAGTAACCCAGAAATTAATTAGAAATGGGCTGAGACACAAGAATGAGCCTTGAATTTTAAACATCTGAAACTGGAGGGAACGAGTAGTTCCTATTCATCTTCTGGGTTCAGATAAAGAGGGGGAGGGAACAGGGGCTGGAGYTGGAGTGGAGCAGCTCTGGCAGGAGGAGCTTGGCTCTGACCCCCCGTGTTTATTTGTGAATTGAAGCAAGAATTGATGTTTCTCCAGCTGCACAACTGCTCTGCATCTCTGGCATAAAATCTGGGCTGCACAGCAAAGATTTTTGGTACTTTCAGGTGCAAAAATCCACTTTGGATAATTCTTGAGGTACCTTCTACTGCTTTGCTCTTGGTGCTTTGAAGTGACACAAAAATACATTTTCAAAGAGCTCTGGAATGGCCAAGTGAGGCTGTGCCAGCCTCTGGAAGTGGCTGGGGTTTGTTTTGGGGGTGTGGGGGGTTCATYTGTGTTGTTTGACTGGAATATCCACGGGCTGGGTGTGCTCCCCTCAGCCCCCAGGCTCAGCTCTCCCTCCTGGTTGTTGCTGGGTGAAGCCTGGGCTGCTCAAAAGCCACAAATGAGGAGAAAAAGGCTGAATTTGTCAAACTGCAAAAGGGAGAAGGAACAACGCTGGGAAGGGCAGTGAAAACTGAGCTTGTCAGAGATTCCTCCTCAGGATTGTGTGTGGGAATGGGGAAATGTCTTCACCCTGAGCTCCAGAAGCAGGGCTGCAGGAGCAGAGCTGCAGTTCCCTTTTGGGAGATGCTGGGGGAGGTTGGAGCCCCCTCTCCCAAAGCAC
Organism: Alauda arvensis; assembly: GCA_902810485.1. Lineage (NCBI taxonomy): Eukaryota > Metazoa > Chordata > Aves > Passeriformes > Alaudidae > Alauda > Alauda arvensis. Next base: position 44,774 of record CADDXX010000254.1, on the reverse strand, counting down.
TTCGGTGTTTAATGGTGGCTCCGGGAACAAAGAGCTGCCCTGATCGATGCAAATAGACCTGGCCTAAGTTAAACCTGGCTTTGTAAAAAAAGGAAGGTCTGTGCTGCAAGAAAACGTTTCTAAATGTGAGTTTCTTTCCTTGTGTGACAGTGAAGGCTTTCTAACAACAGCAAACATCCACGGTGTGGCTCTGAAGAGTTCCCCAGGGGTTGTTTGTCAGTCACTCAGGAGCTCRGCTGACTGCACCACATCCCACAGAGAACTTGTTGGCATCTGGTGCTCCAGTTTATGGCTCCCTCATGTCACTCAGGCTCCAGTTTTTCCGAGTTTTAGTGGAATGCCAACAAAACATGTCTGAAACTGAGTTTGGCACAGTGGAAGGGTGTGAGAACAAAGTTATGTTTTCATGAGAACAAGTGTTCTGTTATGAAGTGGAGATAAATAATGAGGACAAACACTGGATTAAAAAAATGAATAGAATTTAATGAGCTGGAATTGTGGTCAGTCTCAAGAAAAGCTCTTTTTTTCCTCTAGTTTTAAAATATTTTATTAATTGCTTGTAAATGAGTACTTGAAAGCATTACCCAAATTTATATCTGATTTCTTGCATGCAAGTATTGATTCTACATTTGTTCAGTCACATTCTGSACTTTGTTTAAAATAGATTTCAGGTTGATGTGGAAATGTACAGCMAATTTCCAGCCAGAATGGGTGATCTTGCTTCTAAAACATGCTGATTATAATTACAGACATATATTTATACAGCCATGATCCACGTTCTTCCTGATGAGCAGGGGCCTGAACATTCCACTCATGGAAACTCAATTAGAGCAGCTTTTCCCATTCCATCCTCAAGTGCTTGGTCACAAGAGCTCTCAGGGAGGAGCTCCCCAGTCCTGCTGGGGTTCCACTTTCTGGGACAGGGGGTGTTGGACCTGCAGCCCCTGCTGGGATGGTTGTGGCCCAGCAGGATCTGCCCTTGCTTGCTGCAGTTCCAGTTTTATGGACAGCAGATGCTGTTCCTGTGCTCTGCTTTAAAGCAAGAGTGGAGAAAATGAGAGCTCAGTTCTGGTGTCTCTGAGATGGGAGGGARATTCCCTTTGGAGAGCTCAGCTCTGGGCTCTGTCACCTCACCCAGGTGTCCTGATCCTGCCCAGGGRGCTGAGCAGAGCCCTCCACAGCCACTCAAGTGAGGCTGCTCCAGAGAATCCAGGAATCTCCTGAGCTGGGAGGGTCCCACAGGATCAACAGAGTCCAGCTCCTGTCCCTGCACAGCCCCAAAATCCCACCCTGAGCATCCCTGGAGTGGTGTCCAGGCTCTCCTGGCAGCCTCGGGACTGTGCCCATTCCCTGGGCAGTGCCTGGACCCTCTGGGGGAAGAACCTTTCCCAAATCCATGCCAGCACAGCTGCACCCTGCCCTGGGTGCTGTGGTGTCCCAGGGAAGGAGCTGCCCCTCGGGAGATGCTGTYCCTCTCTCTGTAAACATCTCAGGGCTGTGCAGCTCCACTGGGCTGATGCACAGTTGGATCGTGGAATGCGACCTCCAGAGAAACTCCTCCTGCTCCAGCTCATCCCCTGAACAATAAAACCCTGATTTACAGCYCTGGGGAGGAAGCAGAGCACGCTCTGGGTTACTGAAAGCATCTGTGGGACTGCTGCATTTGAGGGAAGGGTTTCTGGARCCTGTTCAGGCTTCTGCCTCCTCCCAGCCACCCTCTGCTCATGGGGAGGCAGGAACTGGGCTCAAACCCTGCTGGTGCMCTGCAGAACCACCCTGGGCAGGAGATTCCCTTCACCCCACGGGCWGCCAGGGCTTCCAGCAGCAGCTCTCCCTGCAGAGGGGCAGAACAGTTCACAGGCTGCAGCAGAAAGCACCAGCACAGACCTGAGCTTTTAACAGCAGCAGAGACATTCGAAGCTGTTGAGGAATCAGATCTGCTGCAGGCACTCTGAAATCCTGTGCTGAACTCACAGTTTGCTCCACATTGCAGCCCTGGCACTGGGGCAGTGCTGGAATTGCACACTGCACTCAGTGAAAGACCATCTCAGCAGCAAAGCAAGCTGATCATTTGCTTTTTCAGATAAATATAGATATTTTGGCCAAATGAAGATTTTTCTCATCATTCATGAATTTACAGTATTTGGGCAGAGGGATGGAATGTCCTGCAGTCCTGACAAGGATACAGTTTCATAAATAACCCTCTTGACGTGGATGAAGTGAACATTTTTTGAGGTTTAGGCAGGGTTTGGGGTAGCAGGGAATTTATTTGCTTGTTTTAAGGCAATTTTATTTTCCCTCTTACCAATGGGTAGAATATTTCTGTTGGCTTTGCTCCTTCCCCCTTCCAAGCAAGCATTCCACAAAGCTTTTCCACACCTTTGGCTGTAGGTGAGGGTTTCCAAAGTCCTGTAGGGTTTAATTGCAGTAAGCCAGGTAATGAATTGATAATGAAATGAAACAGGGAATACCCCACGAGCTGGAATGAGGAGTTTATAATAACTCTGATTTATAATAACTCAGTGTCTGTGTGCTGTAAATCTCTATCTGCAACACACACACATTTCCCAGGGATGAAGGAGAGGGTTCTTCAGCACAGGGAGATTTTATTTGCTGTTAAAGAAGTGACAATCTCAGAGACAAAGCAAAGATTTGCACTGAACTGCAGCTCCTGTGTTCTGCTCACGTTGTTGTGCTGCTCTGCCTCCCCCAGCCCTCSCAGCTGTCTCCAGTGACACTCTGCAATTCTTTTCTCCACTCTTTGACTGCTCTTTTGGATTGTTTGAGGCGATCACTTGAATTCCTTTTTGGCATGTGTTGTTTCTGCTTCTCACTGAGGTTTATCTGACTTTTTTTGGCTGCTAGGACACTGCTGTTTTCTCCCCAGCTATTTTTACAATGTCTGCTTCAAAAGAAATACTCTGGGTCTGTGTACCAGGAGCTTTCTGAGCTCCTTTTAGTGACAGAATGGTGCAAAGCAACAATTTCTGAATGGCCATGTGACCATCCCAGGAGGACTCAACAGAACAAAATGTCTCAGTGAAAGGAGTTTTTATTTTATTTAATCACCAGCTGCACACTGGAGATGAGTGAGGGGCATTTTCTTTTAAGCAACAAAAGTTAATTACAGTCAAAGAGTGGCTCTGCTTCCAAGTGCAGGGACTGGTCTGGAATGAGTGGACAGTGGCTCTTGGTGTCCCAATGGTTTTTCCAGAGGGAATGTTCATCCAAAGGCAAAGCTCAGCTCAGGGACTGAGCACTCAAGAAACAGGAAATGAAATTAGAAGTTCAAACAAACAAACAAACAAACAAACAAAACCCAACGAGACCAAAAGAATCAAAGAGCCCAAGCAGTTTTAAAAAAGGTGTCTGTGTGCAGATGGGCTGGGAGCTGAGCTGCCCTGAGCTGGGGCTGGAGCCCCCCCTGCCCCTGGCTGCTGCCTCCAGAGAAACCARCCCTGAAAATGGGAACAGAGCAGTGTCCTCAAATCCCTCCAAATGGGGGATTCACCAAAAGTGAATGAAAGCTCACAATTCCTTCAGATAAATCMTGAGCTTTCTGAGTTTGTATGTAAWGTCCTGARGTCACCCCTTACACGCAGTTCCAAGAACACAAAACGTATTTTTCCAACCCAAATCCCTTTTCTTGGTGTTGCCCTTGTAAATCCTTGACAACTGKAATAACAGCATGTCATTTGGAGTGAGTGGCAGCTGGACATAGGGAAGAAGGGAGGGGATATTTTGGTGTCACTGGCACAGAGCTGAGACAAGATGTACTTAGAGTGAAGCAACTTCAGAGGAGCTGCCCGAGTTGTGAGTCCCAACACCTCCTGCAGGGCAGGAACAGGCTCTGTTTCCATCATAAACTGGTTTTTGAAGTGATGAAAATTGCTTTGGGAGKGCTCTTACCTCACACTGTGCCAAAAAGCTGCAGCAGCCCTCCCTGGCAGCCTCTCCTTCTCCATCCCCAAACACAGAATTCCATCCTGGGCTGGAATTCCCTGGGCTGGAGGCTGTGCTCACCCCCAGGGTCACTCTGTGCTTTGGGGGCTGCCAGAGRCACAGGTTCCTCGAGGAGCAGAGCACAGCAAGGATGTTCTGTAAATTCAGCAGGGACATGAACATCTGGGCACGTTTTGAGCAGGGGGATTTTTGTCCTGGGTGCTGTGTGGGAATTGTGGGGACCAATGAATTGATGCAGTGCTGGTCCCTGGGTGTCACATCAGCTGCTTCTGTGGGGACCCAGCTGTGCTGAACCTCCCTGGTGCTCTCTGCTTCCAGGGATGTGGCATTCAAACAGGACAAAACATGAATTGTTCAGCTCACAGCTGTTTTAGTGAGATCTCACCTGTGGTTCATGGCTCAGACTCCCTGTCCTGCCAGTGCTCCAAGAATGTCACCTCCAGCTCAGACACAAAGTCCCCTGTGCAGGAATGGTGCCCACACAGGACCTGCTCTGATCCAGTTCAACAAAACTGAGCAGCTTTGGGAACTGCTGCATTCCTCAAATGGAGACTTCCTGACCCAAAGATGCACAGAGGGCTGACTTTTTTTTTGTTTTGCTCAAACACACAGAATGATGTRCCCAGTGCCAAGAGCCAGCTTGGAAATGCTGATTTCTGAAGCATTTTCCAGGTGAAATGSAGAAGGGATAATTATCTATATAAAGAGATCATGAGGGGTATRAATGCACAGATTTCTCTCTGAGGCTCCTCTCCTTTGCTATCAATGAGCAGCAGTTCTCACCCCACCAGATAAAACAAACCCCCAGCACTTCCAGCCTGCAARAGCCCAGCCTAGGTGGGATCAGCTCAATGATTTCAGCTCAGTCTGCAAGGAGCAGCARTTCCTATCTCAGAATTCCAATCCCATGGGAACGTGAGCTGCARTTTCTCTCCTTATTAATGCAATGTGACAACAAAGCATGGACAAGCACAATGCAGCACTTCCTGGGGGTATGATGGATCTCTAAACATCATCTGCCTTTATTTCATTGTTTTAATATCATGCCTTGAACTGGAGACTGGTGAGGTTGTTCTCACTGCAGAGCACTGATGGAGCTTTGCAGTGATAACTCAGAGGGTTTGCACAGGGGGAAATGCTTCTCATAACTTGTGGCTCACTGGGTCCCAAACTGCAGGGACACTTTGTGCTAATTACTGAGTATTTACATGAACAATGCCAAAGCCATGCACTGCAAAATGAGTTCAGAACCCAGAAAATTCACAAAATGAACTTAAACAAAGCTCAAAACYAACAAAAAAACCCCACTGAGGATCTTTATTGCTTTGGGGTTTTTTTTTTTGAGCTTTAGGGTGAAAGGCTCCTCCTGTTTCCAAACCTTTCCCCACAAATATTCTGGCAGTRCTGGGAGTCTGCCTGGAAGCAGGAACTGAAACCTCCCAAAATGTTCTGTGTGATCCAGGAGCTGAACTGCAAAGGACTTGAGAAAACCCTGCCAGATATCAAGTTAATAATCCAGGAACCTGAGCTTGAACACAGAGATAAAAATGGAGAAGATTTTCTGGGTTTTCACTTTGCTTTTCAGGAAGAATGCTCCCMAAATTTGARAAAATGCCCCTYTTACAGCAGATTATAAGCATGCAAACAGACATAATTAACATTTCAGATTAAGCAGTGCTAGATACAAAGTTATTATCAATCAAATTGTTCTTATTTTATTTTCCTGGTTGAGAAATGTAGCTCTGTGTGATGTAGCTGACCAGAAAATGCAAGATTTTACAAATGTRCAGTGCTTTAAAAGATTTTAAAAAATCAATTTTGGTGGAAAATTTGCAAGAGAAAAAAAAAAATCAATGCAACTGTGATGACTCCATCAAGGTAAACAACCCCAGGTGCCAACTGAGCCTGAGCTGCAGCTCCTGGGGCAGAAAGAAAAATTATTGCAGATTCAAATATTGCTGCAACTTCTTAACACTTTATTGCAGCAGAGCCTCCCCAGGGCTGCCCTAAAGGAGCCACTGAGGCTCAGCTCTGTCCAGGACTGAGATTTGCTGCTCAGAATTCCTTTTTGCTGAGATTTCCAAATGCTCACACACCATTCTGGGGAGGTGAGGGTGCTGTTGCAGGGCTGTGGAAGCCAAAGCTGCGTGCTGGGGATGGCAGCAGGGCTGAGGGGGCCTCCATCCCCCAGGATGGCATCACCCACACCATCACACACAAAGCTGAGCTCCCTGAAGGGAACACTTCCCCTCCTTGTCCTTGGCTGTGTGCTCACATCTGGCTCAGGACTAAACCCAGCATTAAAAACAAGCTCTGTCCCTGGTTTTGATAAAGGCAGAGTATTGTGCACATTTTATTCTGGTTATCTCATGGAAAAGGGCTGGGTGGGATGGGCTCTGTTATTCCCCACAGCCCCCACAGCTGCCTCCCAACCTCAGCACGTTCAGCTCCAGCATCCAAAGAGATGATTTATATGAATAGATCTGATATTAASAATGATATCATCAGACTGAAAAAATTGACACAAGCATGGAAAAGCAGTTAACCCTTGTGCTTCATGGTATAAATCACCCTGGGAAGAAGAAAGGTGCTCACACTCAGATTTCTTACACCTTCCTCTKTTGTAGCAGGAGAGTTTTATCAGCTCAGGGCTCATTAAAAACCTATTTTTAGAGCCAAGTGTCCTCCCTGCCCAGCCCTGGGTTGCTCTGTCAGACAGAAAGTGCTCTCTGGCATGAAATGCAGCTGGGGCTGATTCACTGTGCACAAGTGTGGCAGAAATCTGAGCTCTGCCTCCAGCACAACTCGTGTGACCTTTGGCTCACATCAAATATTGGTTCTCCCCTCCTCAATTGTGTAATAAAGAAAGGATCAAGGAGTGAAGAAATGCAAATATTATCAGGGAGAGTTATGGGATCCTGAAACAGCTTCTGAGGGATCTGGTGCTTCTGCATCAAAGGCCATTCATTAGGAGCTGGTGTTTGCAGCCTTGAATTCCCTYCAGKCTGGGGAGTTCTGCTCAGATAAAATCCCATGAACTGCTCTGGGCTGGAACAGGAGTGTCTGATCTGGGGAATATTCCCTGTTTCCAACGTTTCTGAGGGAATTTGTTCCCAAAGGAGTTTTTCCAGAATCCCCACCGGGAGAGATGAAGGGTGGGATAAAGGGAATCTGGCCCTGGAAAAAGGAATCACCATAAATTGTGCTTCACTCTGGAGCAGAAAAATCTCCCCCTCCTTCATCCTGCCCCTGATGTCTCTGCATTTTCTGCTGACTTGAGGCACAAACAGAAATGCCAAGGCTTTGTCATCTCATCAGCTGCACACTGAGCTGATTCTTTACTTTATAGGGAGCATTGGGATGTGAAGTCACCGGAAACCTTGACTTTGTGCTGTTCAGTCACCAGCAGAGGCACAGATCTGCCCTTAGGGGAAAGCCCCCAGGAAAATTCCCGGGACAAAAGCCAGAATCTCTCCATTCTTTCTGACATATTTGTTCACAGTCTTAATTTAATTAAATCTAAGGGGATTCATTAATGATTCCAGTGCTTTTGTCTCCTCTGTCTCCATCAGATAATCCTCCACCTACCTCTAGTCCCATCTGAAAGCCATTTTTGTAATTAATTTTCTAAAACAAATGTMTTTAATTTACACACCATTTACTCTGCTTCCCTATTATCTAATAAAGTAAAAAAAAAAAAAAACAAACAGGGGTTGAAATGAACTTGCCAGACATTGGAATTGTTTCTTGACTGCTCTTCTGATAAGAGTTTATTTGGCTTGTCTTCATGAATCTTTGCCATTTTCAGCACAGGGGGAGCAGAAAATAAAATTGGGTTTGTTGTAGCTGGGGCTGGRATGCCCCCTCACTTTGGGAATACTGCACTGAGCTCTCCCCTTTTCAAATTCCAGCCTCCAAGGACGGGGTAGGCTGGAAAAGATGACATTATTGATGTGCACAAGCCCATCAGGCTTTGTTTGGATTTTGTTCTGCAAAGCAGGTTGCTGTTTTTCCTATTAATAATACTTTAATTAAAGACTATTGAGACAGCTAATATTACATTCATTAAAGGGTGCTGCACACTCATTAATTGCTGCCCAGCTGATGGATGTCTGTTGTTCCAGGTCTCCTGCCATGGATCAATCTGCATCATTCAAGGACTGGATCAAGCAGAGCCTTCAKTCCCAGGTAATTGTGCCCCAATTCCAGCCTTCAGTCCCAGGTAATTCTGTCCCAATTCCAGCCTTCAGTCCCAGGTAATTCTGTCCCAAATTCCAGCCTTCAGTCCCAGGTAATCCTGGCCCAAATTCCAGCCTTCAGTCCCAGGTAATTCTGTCCCAAATTCCAGCCTTCAGTCCCAGGTCATTCTGTCCCAATTCCAGCCTTCAGTCCCAGGTCATTCTGGCCCAGTTCCAGCCCCCAGGAGCCTCCCTGCCCATGGTGACAGCCATGGCACTGCTCTGCCCTTCCAGAACTGTCCTTTCCCGTCTCCTGGGATGTGCAGGTGGAAAAACCTCACAAAGCCACCCTGTAAATCAGAAGTGTTTGCTTAGAGGGGAAGGAGAATGCCTCTGGAACAGGCACAGCCTGGGAGTTGTTCTGAGCACAAATCCAAGGCTGGTGCTGAGCCAGGGACACCCTGAGCATCTTCCCAACCCCACCTGGGCTGGATTCCCACCTCCAGATTTCTCTGGGCACAGGGATGGCACTTCTGGGACTTGAACTGCTGCTTTAAACAATGTGATTCCTCCTGGGCAGTCCCATCTCTCCGAAATACCTCATTTGGGGTTGATAAAGGCCCTGCATCAAAAAGGTTTTGCTAAACCTCAAGGTCCTGAGGGTCCTGGATTCACTGCCAGCAGTGCCACATTTTAGGAAAACTGCCCTGGCACCAAATTCCCRTTGGTTTGRTGCCTTGGGAGGCTCCCTGGAGCAGAGGCTGGGCAGAGTTAAAGGAATAAAGCAGGGATTTATKAAAAGGCCTTCAAAGGATGCACCYTGGGCAGTGCAAGAGCCTGGCTGAGGTTCCACCTGAGATGGGCCCTGAGTCAGGAGTGTCACACTTTGATAAGGTTKGGTCCATTTGCACATTGGGGTTCMTTGGCCAATGGCAGCTCCAGGGGATGMAGTCCCATCCTCCCAGGCTGCTCCCCTCAATTCCCTGSGGTTTGCACTTTTTGGGGCTGGAGCTGCAGYGSTGCCCTTGGTTCTGGGGCWGRAMARGGATTGTKSTGTCTGARCTGTGAGGAGAACTTGCTCACACTTTATTTCTATGAAGTTCAGAGTTCTGCACCAATGCAGTGCAGAATCTGTMTGAAAACATGAAAGCTRAASCTGAAGGAATCAGGTTGTGTTTGCAGAATCTCAGCTGAGCTCTGGCTGTGAACCCCCAGGGTGCCTTCCCAGCCCCACTGGTGCCTTTGGACACACCACAGATTGGTTCTGGGTGCTGATTTCTAGGAAATGCTGAGCCCCAAACCCCCCTGCTCTCCCTGCCCTTGTCCTCAGCTGCCTCCCTTCTTTGGGAACAATTTCCTTTGCCCTGGAGCAGGAACATTTTTCACCCACTGTTACAGCAGGGAAAGAATTCCCCCTCCAACTCTCAGAGTGAGTTATTTGCACCAACAGTTATAAAGTATTTTGGATAAAGGCAAAGCATGTCCTGCTATTCTTCACATGCTTTAAATATTTCTGGGAAAATTCTGTATTAATCTGGATATTGGGAAAGGCTGGAAATAACTTTTATGCTGGAATTTTGTGCATGATGGGCATTTTACTTAAAATAACCCTCTGGGACAGACCCACCTCTGCATTAATTTGATGAACGCAATCTGTGCTAATTAATTAATTGTCAAAATTATTTTTAGAACTACTTCTTAGAAAAACTGCATTTYTTCTTAATTGATGTTGTCAAAACTGAAATATTCAACTATAATTTACTTCCTTCATTTGACCTAATAGTTAATTAGGAGCATTATTAATGCCATAGTTTAAATAGAAACAAATTGCATTGTCAAAGYATGCAAGCATATTTTCCAGCTATTTTCAGAGACATTTCAGGGTTAAGTAGTTCAAGATTGTTTTAAAGGAATAAGAAATAAAATTAATTCCGTGGTTATTACAGGGATTTAACTCCACTTTTCTGTTTCTGTCTCTGAGGCAACAGGAAAATGCTTTGGCCAATGTCCCATCCCAATGGGATGAGTGTTATAAATATAAGCAATGTTTCAGAAAGTAAATCTTTTTTTTTCCACTCTGTTTGTGCTGTTCAAATCTGACTTAAACCCCAAACTCCATTTTCCATCTCAGAACTCTGATAKTCTTTAATTTCATTTTGGTGCTGCTGCTCCAGGCCTGACTGGGCAACAAATGGCACCACTCAAAGATTCCCTATGAGAAAAGTTCCTTAGCTCTTGGCAGCAGAGAGAAGAAGTGAGAGGTGAGCAGAGGCTGTGCCTGGCTGCAGGGCAGGGAGGGATGTGCTGCAGGGCAGGGAGGGATGTGCTGCTCCTTGGCCACAGCCACACAATCCTTTGTGAGAGAAACCCAGAGCACTGAGCCCACCCTTTCTGAGCAGGTGGAAAATGACCCTGCTGGAGAGACAGCCTGAGAAAAGGCTCCTTTCCCACCCAGACTGTTTCAAAATGCCCAATTTCAGTATTTTCTGTGCCTTCCTGGGTTGTTTTTTTGCCAAGTGTTGCAAACACAAAGGCTGTGACAGAGTTGTGCCACACTCACCCCTGGGACTTCAGCTGAGCTTTCCCAGCTCTCCTCAGGGAAATGCAACATTGCATGAGCACTTTTGTGCTCAATCCCTCTCCTGAGTGCAGGGAAGTGGCTGCAGGGACACTTCACTCTGGGTTAGTGCTCCCTGCATCCCAAATTTACTCTCAGGAGCAGCTGGCTCACTGCAGAGCCATGTGAGGCAAAGTTGAGGACGAGACGTGGAACCTCCCTCGCCCCCAGGCTGATCTGTCACCCTTGTTCTAAATTTAAATCTGTGTTTACAGRATGCAAAGGGGAAGAGGCAGGCAGTTAAATTAAGCAGCAAAACATCTCGTGTTGATGTTGAGGTCAGACAAAGTGGATTTGCTTTTCCATGTGGTGCATTCAGAGCCTGGTGGGTGATGTGCACGTTTGTGGCAGCTTTGTGAACAAGTGAGCCGTGCTCAGAGGGACCCTGGCTTGTCCCCTGGCCCTTTTGGGGTTATTTTTGGCAGCAAAATTCCATAGAATAATAAAGAGTGGTGTTGGGATTGTATGAGAGGGATGGGATGACTGAGAGAAGTGTCAAAGCATGATTTATTGCTCTGATCTCCTGCAGTCTCATGAAGGAGTGAGAACATCTTCACAGCCTCAGTTAGAGGTCAGTGGCAGTCCCAGGATCTCTGGTTACAAACTCTATGAAAGGTTTATAAGCCAATAAACTCCTGCCACAAAGATTGGTTCTATTTCCAAACCAATCCCCAATTAAACTCTCTCACATCTTGCAGCAGTGCAGACCTCAAGCAATCCTGGAATGACACACAAACCTACTTGCTGCTTAAAACCTTTTACTATTTCTGGAACTACTCCTCTATCCAAACTGCAAGGCTTCAAACCTTCCCACGTGACACGTTTCTGCTCTGACTACAAACCCACATTCTTGCTCATGGGCTCTAAATCTGGAAGCCTTTTCCAAGGTCTCAAGTCAAACCCTGAATTCATTTCCATGTCTGGGACTGCAGGCTCAAGGTTTTGAGAATTTTCTGTGCCTGGATTTCCCACAGAGTGGGGCTGGAGCAGGGACGTGGTGCAGCTTTCTCAGGAGGCTTTTCCAAGGGACACTTTGTTCTTTCTGAGGCTGCACTTCCCTGTGTCCCCTCCTCCAGGCCAAKCCCAGGAGCTGAACCTGGGCAGCTCTGCCCAAACCAGCAGGTTCTGGGCTTCATTTCCATCCTGAGTGCCCCCTGCACATCCCAAGGGCAGGGATGAGCTGCTCTCAGCTCCCCAGGGCTGGATTTGCTCCCATCCCAGATCCTGCTCCCTGCACTGAGCTAATTCAGCCCCAAATGTGGTGCCAGAGCTTGGGGGAAACTCTGTGCCATGGCAGATGGGAATGGCCCAGTGCAGGCAATTCTGGGCTGCACTGAGCTGAGCTCTGCTCTCCTCCCTGTGTGTGCACAGCCACCTGAGAGGGAGCTGGGTTTGGGAAAGGAGCTGCTCCCCTTCAAGGGAATTCATCAAACCCCAATGGACAACTCCAGCTCTTTGTTACTGGGATGGGAGGCTGCCCATTTTCACTCTTTCAGTTCAAGAGGCATTTATAAACTGATTATCAGAACCTCCCAAGTACAGAGAAACCCAACCGGAGCTGAGAATGGGACTGAATGTGATTAAAGGAAATGAATTCTAGATAAAATTCAGGTTTCTGAAGTTCTGACACCTTAAGTTCTTATCTGTGCACACAGCAATCACTGTCTCCATCATCCCCATCCTGGGACCCAATCACATTTGTGTTGTAATGTTATTAGAAAAGGCTGATGTGCAGCTATTGATGAAGGAACTAAGGGSATAAATACTCATCCTGTTTATTGCATCTTTTGTAGCAGAGGTGAAAGGAGAATGAAGGCTCCCAGATAAAACTTTAATAATAATTTTATGATTCTGCAGCAGCAGCTCTATTGTGCAATAGTCTGTGTTGTGCTCCCAGCCTGGAAGTCCCCAGTGCTGCAGCTCTGTGCCCATTTCCACCACTTTGGAACTTATTTATTGTCAGCTCCTGCAATTCATGAAGCAGGATCCAAAGGCAGGGACAGTTTTGTGGGTTCCAGCAGAGTGACCTCTGCTGTGGGGTGGCTGAGATGATGAAGGAAGGTCTTGCACAGCCAATGACTGCCAGTAATTCCATTAGAAAGTGAAATGTGTGTGATTCCCACTCTAATCCATCATTTCCATTAATAACATCTTACAGATAGTGAGTTTAAATGTTCAGTCTGAACTCCAGTCCCTTCCAGAAGGAACCCCAGCCCCCGGTTTGTGCCCTCCCTGTGCAGGGTGGCTGTKGTGGAGCAGGGAACACCTGGAATAGGGCACAGTTCCATGGAAAACCTTGGTTTTGTCCTTCCCAGACCTCCCCTCCCATGGCTGGGATCACCCCCAGCTCCTGTTCAGTTCTGTTCCTGCTTCTCATCCACGGTCTCCAAAGAATTCCCTGAATAAATCAGCAGTGCTACCTCGTGTGTCCCTTTGGGGAACCTCCCTGCCTGGGCCAGTCCTTTGAGAAGCTSCCATCAGTCAGAATCTCTTCCCTTTTCCCAGTTTTTGCTCCACAGATCCTTTTTCCTGCTTTGTTTGACATCCACATGTCCCTTTACATCAGAGTTACTCGGAGCAAGGCAGGAGAATTCCCACATTAAAAACATAAACAAAAGGGCATTGTTTGATCTTTAAAACTCTTTGCTTCTTCCCTCTTTCCTTTCTCCTGAACTYAAAATCCCCAGCTATAATTAAATATCCTCTTTGAAGGGAGGGAGCTGCACTCACAGAGGAGAGGCCAGGGCAGGSTGGGAGAGCAGAGCTTTGCCCCAGCCCTGGGAGCTCAGCCCTGCCCCTGCTCCTCCAGGCACGTYCCCAGCAGGGTCCTGAGCTCTTTGTGCCCACCCCAGGGCCCAGCTCCAGTTCCATTTGCTGAATTCACCTCAGTGTTTTCCTAAACTTGATTTAAAAGCACATACATGTGATTAAGGGGGTGTTCACATCTTGGACCTGCCTTTCTGACCCTTTGTCCACCTCTTGGCTTTCCCTCCACTCCTGAGCCTGCAGCCACAGGATGGRCAAAAATCAACATGAATTAACTAGAAAAGAAAATTAATTTTACTTGCACTAGACAAGTGATAATTTTTTTTCCCTTTAAAGAGGGTTTTTATAGAGGAAGAGGTTGAGAAACCTCAACCTCCACCACTGAGCCTGCAGCCACAGAGAAATAGAATAGGCCAAAATAAATCTGAATAAAGTAAAAAAGAAAATGAATTTCACTTGCACAAGACAAGTGATAGATCTTTTTTTTTCTCCTTCAAAGAGGGTTTTTATAGAGGAGGAGGCTGAGGATCATTCCTTTTCATCATGCTTTAAGGAATTCCAGCTCCAGCATCCAAGGCAGACTCTGGGGTCCTGTTAATGCCTGACTGTTCAGCCTTTGCTTGAGAAAGTATCCCAATTTCAGAGCACACAAAGACAATGGGATCATGAATAAAACAAATCAGAGCATCTATTCTTGGAGCACTCAGCCAGGGCAGTAAAGTTGTCCTGAAAGGATACAAACACCAGGCTGGAAATGGAAACCTGCTGCTATTTGTTATGAATTCTGAATCTCCTGTCTTTTCCCTTTTTATCTGTAGCTGGCACTCTGAGGGCAGTGACACCAGTGAACAGTTTAATTGGAGTTGCAGGCACTGTCTCATTGGGAAGGCAGGGGTGTGCCAGGTAAAACTCCAGGCAGCAGAAGTGTKTTGGAAGAGACTTTTGGAGATGGCTCAGTCTCCAAAAAGGAAATGTTTAATGGGAGAGGAAAATGAGGAGCCAGGAGCTGGAGCTGGGGTAGAAATCAGAGTCACGGCAGGGAAGGCAGAAGAGTTCCCAGGCTGGAGCTCAGAGCAGAAATGCTTCTCTCCCTGGCCATTTACCAGCTCCTTTGAAGTAATTTGGTGGAATTTGGAGTGGTTGTTCCACCAAATATGTGGGGTGGGAAGCTGGGATGGGGGCAGGGAGATGTGGAGATCTGCAGGGATCTGYTGTGGAGAGAAATCACCTTCCAAGGAGCCTCTGAGGGGCAGAGCAGGGCTCTGAAATCAGCCCTGACACYCCAACCTGAGCATGAGGGGCTTTGCTTCAGCTCCCTGAGACAAAACAATTCCACAGGGAGAGAAGAGAGCTGGATGCTTTCCCAAACCCCACACGTGCAGGGGCTGGGAGATATCCCAGATTCACCTGTTTGTGATGGAATTGGGAGGGTGCTGATTCTCCAGGCAGCCACATCCTGCCAAGTCCTGGGGAATGCTCAGGAGAGAGTGGTGGTTATTTATTTCATGGTTGGTTATTTTCTGGTGATTATTTTGTGGTGGTTATTTATTTTGTGGTGGTTATTTTGTGGTTGTTATTTATTTCATGGTGGTTATTTTGTGGTGGTTATTTCATGGTGATTATTTATTTTGTGGTGGTTATTTATTTCATGGTGGTTATTTCATGTCCCATGTCATTTGTAAGATGCAAATGCTGCCAAGCCACAAACTGCAGACAATTCCCACATTTTAGCACTGGGAGGAAAGGGGCAGCTGGGGACAATCTGAGCAGCTCCTCACTTCCCACTGACATGATTTCAGTCTCCTCTTCCTTCCCTCAGTTCTCTGCTCTTGGCTGAACACCCAGGCAGGATTTTATTACCCTGTGAAATCAATGAATCTCAGCAGAAAGCCTTAAGAGCTTTAAATGGCCCAGAATTTGTGTGTGCAGCAGGCAGGGCCCAATCAATCAATCATCCCCAATTAATCTGTTTTGTAGAGTGGCCCCAGGTTGAGCTGAACCCCAGGATTGCCTGAGCTCTGGAACAGCTGCTGCACCTCCAAGTTCTGGGAATGAAATGATTGAAATGAATATTCAAGCATTAAATCAATGCTGGGCAGAACAAGAGGTGACATGTTCTCCAGTTTATTTGAAAATGAAACCTGGACAGCTGTTGAGCAGGGCTATTTTCCATGGATTTATGGTTTCCTGGGCTCCCATTCTGTCTTGTTCATGTCCTTTTATTGGCTTTTGATGCACTAATTTGGAACTGCATTATAATCACAGTGGTTAGGGAGAGATGGCCTTGGGGTTTTTTTTTCTCAAGCTGGCAGAGAAGGAAGAGATGATTTGAGTCGTGTGATTCAGCCCATGAAAAACAGCCAGAGTTTGTGCCTCTTTTGGGAACATCAGCAGGGCAGGAAGGGGCTCCATGGGCATGAGCCCCCAGCAGAAATAAAGCATTTTATTCCCTCAGGGGGAAAATGTGCCTTGAGAACTGCTGCTCCAACTTTTGGGGGACACAGAAGGATTTCATTTCCTGGGATTGATCCAAATCCTTMAATATTTTCTAAAAATGAGAGGGGGAAAAAAAAGGCAGCTTGGTGATAAAGTTGTGTTTCAGCTTTGGTGATTTGCCAGGTGCAAACCTGCAGTTTTCAATAAATAACTGGGAACAACTGCAGAAGTGTTGGGTTACAGGACTGTCACCAAACCCATCTGCTTCCCTGGCTGGTGGCACATTTCTACACGTGTTTCCCATGAATGAACTCAGCTGAAAATATCCTCGATAGGGCTGAGAAACCAGGAGTGCTCCAGCAGAGTCAGGACTGGTGGCTGCTCTGCCCAGAATCCCCARTTCCTCCCAGCATCTGTGGCTTTCTGCTCTCTCCTGACAATAATTCCTGCTCTTTTAGCAGGAGTTACACAACAGGAAAGGGTCAGAACAGCTGGGAAACTGCTCTGCAGAGTCGTGGGCAGGCAGCACGTGGGACAGCATGTTCAGCCATCCTGTGAGTGCCTCAGCTCGGGGTGGGCACTGGGCTCTGTGGCAGAGGGTGTTTATGGAATATTGGCCAGTGCAGACTCTCAGACTCCTCTGGGATGGCTCCCTCTGGGCTGGGTGGGCCCTGCCCTCACCCTGTGCCCTGGTTCCCAGTCCTGGACTGGGAGCTCCTCAAAACACACAGGAAGATGAGGGGAAAAGGCCCTGGATAATCCACTAAAGATATTTCCTTCCTTTGTTTTCTCTCCTAATCTCCGGAGTGCCTGTCTCCAGAGCTGAATTGGAGTGTCTCTTTGAAAGAGCCACCCTGAATGCAGATAATGCTGCAGCTCCTCAGCTGCAGAGAGCATTCTGGAGCCACATTGCCATCTCTCCTGTGTGATTTTTACAGAGAGCACAAAGAGGTGCAGCTGAAACCCAGCAATGGGAACGTTCTGAGGGAGCATTCCTGTTTCTGGATGTTGGTGTGTGCACTGTGCCTCACCTTGGGCATTTTCTGGCACAACCTGGAGGTGCTGAAGTGATTTGGGGTGAAATCCTTTGCTGAGTCACAACACTTGGAACCACGGGGAACCTTTTAGCATCAATCAAAACATTCCAGACTCTGCCTCAGAGGCAACATCTCCTGTTTACAGCTGCACCACTTCCAAGTGTTCCTGAAAAACACCTCTCCTTTAATGACATTTCATCTCCCAGCATTAACAGATAATCCTGTGCAATCCAAATAGATTTGCCAGCAAGGCCAATTATCCTGGCAGGAGCAGCTGGGTGAGGGAATCCGTGGGCTGAGAGCAGAGGGAGCTGTGCTGTTTGTTACAACACCCAATAAATCATTTACAGCCACAACCAATTACCTGCTTATTTCCAGTGCCTGCTCTTCAATTAACAGGGGGAATATGCACCTTTAAAGGAGATCATTTCTCTGATGCTTTCGACTGCCCTGAGCTGGGCTGTTCTGTGGGATTTTATTGGGAGTCAGTGCTGAGGGCTCAGCCAAACCATCCACAGCCACCTCAGCAGGACCAGTGCAACCAGTCAGCTCCTCTTACTGGGAGCTCTGGCCTCTCCTTGCACTGCTGTGACCTGGGAGTGCCCARACCTGACACTGATGTAATTCCTGGGATGTTGGTGGAGAGCACAGCCCCTCAGTGGGAGGGGTTTTTTATATTTATATATAAAATTTACAGGGAAATTCAAACATTGTCCCATCCCCAAACTCGGGGCACAGACTGGGAGTGCTGGGGATGGCCCCAGACTGACCTGAGGCTGCAGTCAGAGCAGGATTTCTCCTGGGGAATTCCTGGGAGCAGATTGCTCCTGCACAGCCCCACCCCTCTCCCCAAGGGGAGCCAAGGAAAGAGGGATGAACTCCTGTGGAATGGGCAAAAAAACCCCAGGAACTGAGGCACTGTGAGGAGTGCTTGCTCCTGACTGAGATCTGCAAACTAAATGAGGAGTGCTTTGCAATTATTTGAATGAGAGCATTTTCCATCCCTGGATGTGTCCAAGGCTGGGTTGGATGGGGCTTGGAACAACCTGGGACAGTGGAACCATAAAAGGTTCTGGCAGCCTGAAAAACCAGTGGGACTCTGGAATGCTGAGAGAGCCAGGATTTGCCTTAGATCTGGGAGCACTGGGAACACGGATCCATAACAACCCAAAGTGTCTGTCAAATATTTTGATATTAATTAGTTTGCATTATCAACAGAAAGAGTCAAAAAAAAAAAAAAARAGCAAAGCTTGATGTGTTTCTATTTCTGGTCTTTGCTGTGCTGATTAATGATTGATGATTAATCCCACAGACATTTTGGTGACAGGGCTGGGGAAATCTTCCTGACACAGGAGACTTCAGCAATTACCCTCCAGACTAAGTGCTGGGACTCTGTAATTGATGGCACCTTTATCTCCTTTGGGATAAAGCAGCGGTAAATAAAATGCAGGGAAAAGTCTTGCAAGGCCAAGATTCTTAATTTGTAAAGGAGAGAAACTCCTCAGCTTTCAAGTTGTTTCCAACTCTAATTTCTGTGCAATGGGGAGAGTGACAGAAAACTGCATTTTTATCATCTTTAGTGATTAAATGTTTCTGTTGTTCAAAGTMATCCCTGTGTTCAGAGGATATATTTAACTTTATCACAGCAAAACAAAGCAGAAAATAGGGAACTGCTGTGACTCCTGAATGGCAAACAGGGGGGGAATTGTCAGAGTTTGTTTTGTAAAGCAGATCAGGAGCTTTGGAGTGCCCAAGGAATTCCTGGAGGTGGCATTCAGGGCTGGACTCAGTGATCCTGGGGGGCTTYTCCAACCTGGATAATTCCATGATCCTGTGGTTCCCTGAGCTCTGCAGCTCTCCTGCACCWGGAATTGTGACCTGCCAMGGATTCTGTGCCAAAGGAGAGCCTGGTACCAGGCCCTGCAGCAAAGCTCAGCCCAACACTGGATTTTTAAGGACCTTTCCCTTCAGCAAATGTTGCTCAACCAAAAGGTCTGAGTAACTCATAACTGATTAATCATCACCTCCAGCAGAATTTATTTATTAGGCTTTAATCCATTAACACGAGTTTGAGATGGAAAAGAAGGAGCCATTAGGAAGGAAAACACTGTAAATCTTATTCTTCTGGGAACTGTTAGTGGCCAGTTCCAGTGAGGATTGCTGAGGCCAGGAGCAMTGCAGATGTTTGTTCTTTGGCTGGGGCTGGTTTTCCCTTTTCCTGCAGTTCATTAAGGAGTRAGTGAGTTCCTGGGATGACAGAGGTGGGATGAGAGGGAACTGCTGCATGGACAAAGCTCTGATGTGGTGTTTGCCTCTGAGCAAAGCTGCTGGCTCTGTTCTAGGAGATCTGTCTGCTTTTCCACTGAAACAGATTTCAACTGGCTTTAAAACACAAAATTATCTGAAAAGGGATTTGAAACACACACTGAGACATGCAGGGATAGATTTCCTAACTTTACTAAAGTTTTTAGTGCCTCAAAACTTCATAAATCAGCATTTTCAATGGGAAGAGCCACWTTTAAATTGTTAAACTCACTGGGAGGAGAAACAAACTCTGAAAGCTGAGGGGCACTGGGAGAAAAGCTGGCTAAATCCACTTGCAGAAATGTTTGTCCCAGGAGGCTCAGGGCAGAGGCTGAGTGCTGAGTGTGTGCTTTGGGAAGGGCACATCCCAAAGGGAAACTGCAGGAGTTAAAATCAATCCAGCCCTTCTTGTCTTTTTTTCTTAATAGCCCTAGGAGGGAATATAAATTCCAGATTAGGGAGTAGTTTGAATGATTTCTCTGTTGTCTGCTTTGCTGCTGAGGAAAAATGCTTTCCCTTTTAAATGGTTTCTTACTTTCCCTGTGCCTCTCYTTCCTGCAGCAGGTTCTGCTGCAAAGCCATCAATCTGAATCTCTGCTAAACAATCTCATTGTGRCAATGAACTGATGGGTGCTGCAAGCTAATATATTCTAATTTCAATCTAACATATTCTGTATTCAATTGTGAGCAGGGGAAAAACCCTCAATCCATCAAAGGGAAACAAAAAAGCACTCCTGGCTGCAATAAGGAGACATTTATGTCTGTATTGTCTCTAGAATTCCTTGGCTCTGGCTCATCTCTTTAACTTGTGTCTGATTTTCACCTGTTGAGGCTCATTTTTACAGAGTTAGAACTCAAGGAATAAGTACATTTTGAGAACATTTTGAAATGGAAGGGATAGGGGGGAAATGAGTGGAATTTCCACAATGTGTTTTCCATCATGGCCAAAATGGGCTTCAAAAAGTGATTTTTGTACCTAATTCCTTGTTCCATATCACAGCCTCAGAGGCTGCTTTGGGGTGGAAGGCACCTAAAATCTCCTGGGTACAGACTGCAAGGAAAGGCTGGGAGGTTGGACAGGGATTGTTCCAGATGTGTCTGCACAGATTCCCAAATCCATGGGAATCTTCAGGAGACCCCAGGGCACCAGCAGAGGCCAAGGGAAGGAGGATTTCAGCACCACCACAAGGCCAATGCACCTGATGTGTCTCACTTTCTCAGGAGGTTGTTTAAAGCACCCAAACCCCAGGAAAGTGCCTGCAGCAGCTGATTTTGGTCATTGCCTGATTTTATTTCTTACCAGTAACAGCCAGAAACGCAACCAGAACCATCCCCAGGCAAAAAGTCCTGCAGAATTTGCTCCAGACCTTCTCCCTGGAAGCCTTTTCCACACAAATCCAGGGGCTGCTGCCAAAATCTCTCTTGGCTTTGCATTAGCACAAGGGTTACACACAAGACTTGAAGCTCCTCCTTTTCCCTGCCCAACACCCCAAAAACCTGCTCCATTTCAGAGCCACAGAAATGCTCAGCACCCCAAAAACCTGCTCCATTTCAGAGTCACAGAAATGCTCAGCACCCCAAAAACCTGCTCCATTTCAGAAATGGACAGCTCTGTTTAGCACTGTGGTTATTTGACTGTTAAGTATTTGCAATTGCAATTTCTCCAAGCCTTTTTGAAGCCCCCAGAGTCTCAGTGCAAATGCTCAGGAGCTCAGGGACTGATCCCAGCTGTTCCAACAGGACCTGCACAGCCTGGAAGCTGTTCATGGATATTGGGATTGGGGCATTCCTTGTCCAAGGAACCTGCACATTTGGAAATCAAGACTTTGCAGTTTCCAAAGTGAAATCCCACTCAAAAGGAGAGAAAATAATCTGAGTTTCAAACAAAATCTTGTGTTTCTCCATTTACCAATTGCCAGTTTTCACTTCAAGTATTATGAAGACATATTTTGTCACCTAAGGGAAAAATTCTTTGAAGTTAGAAAGCATTTTCCATTTAAGAATAGGAAAGCATTTCAAGCCCTCAGTGACTCAATCAATCAGGAACTCACAGCTCGTYTGACTGGCAGAGAGCACTGAGGGAGATTTATCCTTCCCAGAGCTGCTYCTGCTCCCTGGCTGGGATTCAGCAGTGAGAAACCTGGTACAACCCAAACGGGGGAGCCCAGCTCCCTCCTTGCACTTGTGTCCCTTTGGATGAGCTCTGGTGCATTTGGAAAAACAAAACCTCAAGTGGCAGCTTGGAACTCCAGGTGCAGAGGGCTCAGTGAGATTTCACAGCAAAGCAGGGAGCAGTTGTGGGGGAAAAGGGAAAAAGGGGAAAAAAGGAAACGGGGGGAAAAGGGAAACAACAGAAAAAGGGAAAAAAAGGGGGGGAAAGGGAAACGGGGAAAAGGGAAGCCAGGGAAAAAGGGGGAAAAAAAGGAAAAAGGGGGGAAAAAAGGGGGGAGGAAGGGGAAAAAAGGGAAAAAAGCATCTCCTGCCTGTTTTCTCCAGCTTAGCAAAGGCTCTGCTTGGAAGGAGCAGAGTTCACCTGGAGCCASTCAGCTCTGAATGCCAACAGGACTAAAATTCCCTCATGAATACACAAAGATTCTTAATTGAGACCTGTGAGCTCGTTCTGAGCTGCAAATCAGCTCTTTTCTCCCTGAGGGATGACTCCAGGTGTTCTTTGGACAGAGGAATGCAGATTGCTCATGTTCTTTTCAAACTSAGATGCTCAGATCTGTCAGTGTTGTTTCAATCTATTTCAATTATATTTCAGTATTATTTCAATGTACTTCAGTKTATTCAGCATTTTGGAGTATAACACCTCACCCTGCATTAATGAAGAATTCAGTTTGTTATTACAAAGATCTTCCTGCATTTCCCACAGCTTTCCTTTAGTTCTTTTCAAATGTTCTCCTGTAGGGAAGGAATCTTTCTAGGTTAAAATCAGAGGTGAGACCCCACTGATCACCCCCAGCCCCTGYCTGGGCCATTTCTTGGTGCTCTGCTGCTCCCCATGGACCAAAGCCCAGCAGGTTTCAGTTTCTCATCCTTCTGCAGAAGTGTGTCAAACTCTCTGGTGCAGAGGCTGCACTCACCAAACCATGGCTAAAGGGGCTTGAAGAAAACAGATTCCAAGGGGAAAAAAATCCTTGGGCACAAGGAAAAAAAAATCCTGTGTTAATTGAGCTCTCCAAGTGGTACCAGCAGCCCTGACAGAAATAAACGTTTTTAAATTTTAAACATCCCCTAAAGAGCAGAGGAAGAAAAGGACAGAGGCAGCAACTCTGGGATGAGGGTGGGGGTTAATGGAGAGATGGAAAATGTACATCACTTTTACATCAATGCCCAAAATACACAGACAGCTATTTTCTCAAGTACTAGGAATAGTTTAGAGATTTTTTTTTCCAAATAGCACGAGCAAAAACAGTCTGCAGGGGCTGGAGAGGAATGAGGGGATTATGAGGGAGTTACAGAACATAAGAACTGCTCCTTTCTGCCATTTCTGTCCCTAAAATCTTGCTGTGGTTTTGGAAGAGGAGTGTCCATGTGAGGAAATGAAAAGCTGGCCATGCCTTTGCTGGCAGGAGCTCAGGAGACAACCATGGACAAACGGAGTGAGCCCAGGGACMAGGGGAGCAGGGGGATTGCTCAGCACACTTCCAATTTCTGCAGCTTTGCCTGAAAGTAAAATGCACATTTTTGAGGGCAAAAGCTGAGGAACAGAASCAAATGAAGCAGAAGAAGCAGAAACAGCTTTGCCCTGCTTCCTCGGGGGGRTTCAACAGCTGTGAGTGGGTTTGGATCTGGTGCCACTCTCACTCATCCTGTGCCTCCCCTCACTTCACACTGGGGGCTTGGCTGAGCTGCTCTGCAGGAAAAGGGCGTTTGATCTTTGGCAGGGGAGAGACATTGCAGCAGCTCTGCCCTGTGGGGATGGAAGTGCTGGATGTGACTGATCCCTTTGGGAAGTGCTGGATGTGACTGATCCCTTTGGGAAGGGCTGGATGTGACTGATCCCTTTGGGAATAGCTCTGGGGTTCATGGAAACACCTCCCTTCCTGCTGCAGGTCCCTCCTGCCCCAGCTCTGAGCCTGTTCTCTTTGCAGAGAGGAGAGGAGAGAACCTGGATCATGGGAGCTGCTGATCCAGGGTTTCAGAGCTCCCAGGGAAAGGAGCATTGGCTGTGTGTGAGAGAGGGAGAACACACAGGAATTGATCACTGAGCTCTGAGCACACACAGGAATTGATCACTGAACACACAGGAATTGATCACTGAGCACTGAGCACACACAGGAATTGATCACTGAACACACAGGAATTGATCACTGAGCCCAGAGCCATTTTTACCAACTGTTTCCCAGAGCTTCAATTTCCTGCTGAAGATTTAAATTTTTATTCTTGTAATGAAGCTTGTCCCAGAGGTCCAGAAGTTCCTAATTAACTTCAGGATTATCCATCAAGCAGTGCTCCCAGCTCTGTGCTGGCAGAGAGGCTTTGGGGCAGTTCTGGGATGTCACTGCTGGCCTGGGGGTGTGGAGGTGCCACAAGCTCCAAGGTGCCCTTTCACAGTAAACACCCCTCAGTTCCAGGCCCCAATTTCATCTCCCAATTGAACTTGTTTGAGGAAGGAAATGATATTTTTAGGCTTATTAAGATGGATTTTCTGCCTGAGGCTGGATTGCACACATATGGAAATGAGCTCTTATCTGGCCCCACACACTCCTCAGGAGCTCTGGAGGAGACCTGGCTTGAGGAAAACGTGACTTTATGGGCACAACCAGGCAGTGAAACTTCACTTCTCCCTGTGGGAAATTCAGGCCCAGAAAATTCTCAAAACCTCGTGCATGGGGCCCAAACACAGCAGAGAATACAGGGTTTGACCTGAGACCTTGGAAAAGGCTTCCACAGTCACAGACTCCAAGCAAAAATGTGAGTTTATAGTTTAGACAGAAACATGTTAAGCTGGGTAGTGGAGTTTTCAGGTTTTGAAGTTTGGATATAGAAGTAGTTACAGAAATAGTAAAAAGTTTTAAGGTGTGGCAGGTAAGTTTGTGTGTCGCTGTGATTGGATTAAAAAACCCTCATTGTGGCAGGACATGTGATACAGTTTAATTAGAGATTGGTGAGAAAGTTCAAACAATCAGTGTGGCAGTAGATTATTGGCTGATAAACCTTTAACACCCTGTAACCTGTGGTTTTGGCACCACTGACCTCTGAGCTCTGTCTCATGCAGTGAAGATGTTCCCACCCTCCATGAGCTGAGGCAATAAATCCTGCTTTAAACAGTGCTCCTGTCCCTCTTGCATAAACCCAACACCTCCCTGTGGGATTAGAGAGCCTTCAGCTGCATTTGCTCCTGGAGGAGCAGCTCTGGGAGAGGTTGAGTCAGTGTTAGTGGCACAGGCAGAGCTGCTCCCCACATGTCCCTGGGTGTCACCAGCTCCAGCTCAGGGASGTGGCAGGAGCACAGAAAACACAGCAACCTGCCAGGTCCTGGCCTGGAGACGTTCTGTGCACAAATCTGATGTTCCCCTGTGACTGAGCCAGATCAGAATCCAAATTCCACCAAACCAGTCCTGCATAAGGGGAGCTGGGAGAATATTTAACATCCTCCCCATGGCAGGTGTTGGATACAAGAAGTAACAACTGGAATTCCAGTAAGGATAACATTTTTGTGGCTTTGAAAACACTAATTTCACAATCTCCTCAGGCAGACTTGATGGATCACTGGGCCATGCTGCCACTGGTGGCAGTGAGCAGATGGAGGAGCAGCCAGCAGTGATCCCCCTCCCCAGGGCTGGCATGAGACCTGGGATGGAACAGCTCCTGGAGAGGCTCTGCAGGACCCCTGGGCCACAGCACAGTGATGGGTGAGTGCTTTTTGTGTGAAATGGAGCACTGGGATCATCCATGGAGCTGTCAAAGCAAACCCCTCCAGCTGCTTGGGAGGTGAACATGGAATCTTCATCTATTACAGTGCAGCCCTGAGAAATCTTCATCCATTACAGTGCAACCCTCAAGGACTTGATCCATTCCCTGCTGATGGAGGATCTGTCCCAAGCACTGCCTGGGGGAATTCTGGGGATGAATGAGGTGCCCAGCAAGGCAGTGCTTGTGGAAAGGCTGGGCTTGAGGCACTGGGTGTGCCCTGGGGGACAGGAGGGATGGAAGCTGCTGAGCAAATCCCTGGATTCCATTCCCTGAGCTGGGTGCTCGCTGTGCCTCCAGGCTGAGGAACAAATCAGTGGCACTGATSCACTGGGGAGTGGGGCAGGGAACTGCTGAAGGCAGCCCAAAAATGTGCCCCTGCTGGGAAGTGTGGGAATGGTGCCAAATTCAGGAAGGCAAAGAAACACCAGATTGGTGCCAAAAGTGACGTTAAAAAAGTTCTTCAAAGCTGCACATTGTGAGGAGAAAGGTCCTTTGGAGTGGGATGTGGTGGTGTCCCTGCCATGTGAACAGGAAAAGGCCATCCCACGTGGCAGCTTTGTCCCAAAGCCAGAACAGCTATCACAGTTCACTGCCATCCTCAGGGACTTGTTAAAGCAGGCCCAGGTATCTCCATTTCTTGTCCCTTTTGATTAATTCTTACCTTGTGGGCAAGACCTGTCACTAAACAGAGCTTTYCCCTCTCCTCTGCAGTGAATGTCTGTCTCCACTGATTGCATTCAGCTGAACATTTCCTAGTTCTGCCTAGAAAATTAAATTATTTGATCTCCCAAAGGGCTTTGCTTTACCAGTAAGAACATCTCCACAGCCATTTAAAGTCTCATCAGGGTTAATGCAATACAAATCCTTTATCTTTCTCCACTTTAAAAAGGAAAATTCAAATATAAAATACTCTGACTATTGCTCCTTCCCTGTAGCTTTTCCTCTCTTCCCAACACCCAGTTTTCAAAAGAACTAAATACACTTTGCCACTAAAATCTGCAGTTTTGGAAAGAAGGCACAGCTSCAGCTGGAGAGGGTTAAGTTCCCTTTTCCCTTATCTCACATTTCCCTCTAGYGGCTGAGCCCTCGAGCATCAGCACCCAAAGGGAGGAACTGCGAGCTTTTCCTGCTTTGCCCTTTCTTTTTAGTAAAATAATTGTCTTTAACCTCGTTGAACCCTGCTTGTCTTGTGTGAAAACTCTGCTGTTCCCTTCCCGGGGCTCAGGGGTTACAGGACACAGGTGCTCCCACCCTTTTTAGGGAACATAAAAACTCCAGTAGTGCCCGGATTTGGGGGAAAATGAGGAGTTAAAGGGGGGGGGTGAAGAGGAAAAGTTTTGGTTCAGGGCTCTCCTGGGTCTCTCAAATGTGCACAGACCCAGAAATGTTGTTCTGGTGGGACAAGACCCAAAATTTCYTCCTTCTAGCAAGGCTTTCTCCTTGGTTCTGCTCCAGAGAACTTCCCCAAGATGAAGCTGGGCTTCCACACTGGGTAAGTCTGGCTGGATTTAAATATGGTTAAAAAAGCAAATGAAGATTTAAGAGAAAAGATTCACTCATCAATGCTGCCCTGCCTCACTTCTCCACTTCATGCCAAGGTGGTCATGTGRAGAAAATGAAGCTTTAAAAAAATACCCTGTTAAAAGAAGTGATTTTGGTATTTTAAAGCCATTTTTGGTTATTACACCTTCTAATCAAAGGTTGTTGGGGCAGAGGGGATGGAAAGTGTCCAGGTCTGAAGTCTGGGATGCACCAAAAAAGCACCTCAGGGACTGCAGGCTGTGCTTCAGGACATGCTGAGCCTGGGAGAGCCAGCTCCAGCTGGAAAAKTGGATGGTGCAAAAATCTGAGCTCTGAGGGTTCAGAAACTGAGTTTAGTTCACTCTCTCTATTTGAAATGAGTCTCCCACAGAAGCTTTTTCAATGAAAAGGGCTTCCTTCTCATAAACACTTGAAAGCAGAGATGGAATTTCTGTCCACCTCAGGAGGATGATGCCATCCCTCAGCCCTGTCTSTGCCTTTGTCCTCGTGTGTGTGGGTTTGTTCTTTCCCCTCAAACCACACTGATCTGGTCAACACTGAGCCTGAGAGCCTCTGAGCAAGCATTGCAGAACTGAGACTGGGCTTTGGGAATGCTGCAGGAGAGCAGCTCTGGCCTGAGCAGGGATGCACAGAGCAGGGAAACCTCCAGGGAGAGGGGGTTTGCCAGGGGAGAGGGGCTGAGCTCCAGGGTGGGAGCAGAGCCAGCACAGGCTCACACCTGGCCAGAGCACAGTGAGCCACCTGGGAACATGGGGATCACACCTGAGGGCTTCCAGCACCTCACAGAAATGGCTTAAAATCATTTGTGAGAGGGCTCCTTGGGTGTGTTTTGTACAGAAAAAAAAAAAAAAAGTTAATATAGCAAAACTTTGCTTTATTAACTTAATTTATTAAATTTATCTGTTAACTGATAAAATAATAAATGGTAAAAGAACAATACAGAAGCTGTGCACAGATGTAAGACAAGGTTCTTACACCTGGCTGCAACACCCCAAAAAGCACTGAGGAGCCTCATTAATTATTAAATCATTAATTATTGAATTATTTAGGTAGTTTTTTTGGCAAACTGCCCAATAGAGAACAGCTCCATTTCTGAGGGACAGGTAAAGAGACCTGTCAGTGTTTCTGGCTTGGCCTTGAGCCAATGGCTGCCAGGAGAAGTTTCTAGGGTTTATTCCTTCTAAGTCMTAAGGTRAAACTAAAWCCCTTTCCTTTATCTGGAAAACATCTGCTTGGTTTTGGGGTGCAGCAGCTGGGGCTGTGTTTGTTTGGGATCACTGCTGGGTGATGAGAAAATCAACCAACAACTGACACAGGGAGCACCTTTCATTTTGGGCATTCCTTTAATCAGAGTGCTAATTGAGCTGTGAGCAGCAGGCAGAGATGAAGGCAGAGCCTGTGCCAGGTTGCATTTTCAGAGCAGCACCTGGCACATGAGGACTCTGTGTCCCTGGCCACAGCTTGGAGTCAGGAGCAGCTCAGGGGATGGGGCTCAGAGCCTGCACCTGCCTGGGCTGCTCCTGGTGCCACCCCAGTTMATGGGGAAAACCTCTGGGAAAAGGAGGAGAAGCTGGTTGTGCTCGACCTTTGGGGTTTTTCTCTTGGAGAAAGGGAGTTAAGGCTATGTCTTGCTCACATGTTTGGTGTTCAACCAATGCACAGAACCCCGGAGGTGGGAAAAGCCCTCCCAGCCCCTCCAGGCTGTGCCCAATCCCCACCTTGTCCCCAGAGCTCTGAGTGCCACCTCCAGCCCTTCCTGGACACTCCAGGGATGGGGATCCAAACCTCCCTGGGCASTGCCAAGGCCTGAGCTCCCTTTCCATGGGGAAATCCCTGCTGATATCCAGCCTGAGCCTGGCCTAAGAAGGAGCAAAGCCAAGTCTCTGTTGAGGCTCTGGCCCCTGGAAGCCCTTTGGGCACTGGGGAGCTGCAGGGTGATGCCCAGCAGAGCCTTGGGAATGGGCACTGCTGCCCAGGGGCTTCTGAATCAGCCAAAAAACATGAACTGAATACAGGGAAAATGACAAGAAAAAGGAAGTGGACTGAAGAAAATGACTGATTGTACATTTTTTTTTAAGGAATTGCTCTGGAGCTTGTTCATTCTGAGATGAATCGTGAGCTTCAGCCTTGCTGGTGAGCTCACCCTTGGTGTGAGTCTCTGACGGGGATTTATCCATCAGAAAGTGCCCTGAAACTGCTCCCCTTTCTATGAAGCTCCCCCTGGCAGATCAGTCACTGCAGATTAAAGCTGGGAGTGAATTTCTGACTCAGAGCTAAAAGACACAATGCCACCCTCGAGGATGGAAATTCTTTATAGGATTTTTTTCCCCTTTTGAAGTTATTTGTCTAAAAGCAGAGGGCTGAGGTTGTAACTGGAGCACATGACWGAAACAAGTGGTGTGTCTGTGCTCCTTCAGTCAGGTAACTTAATCTTGCAGTGTTTTAATTTTGCAATATTAAATACCCTGGTAAATCCCCCCTGAGACTGCGAGAGTGCCACGACTGTCAATGTGAATTTCTTGGAGGGAAGGCAAAAAGATTAAATGAGATTATTRAAACAATGAAGGGAGTTGCAGAAGTGGAAGAGGGAAGTGGATCCGGTGCCATTTTCTGCTGTAATTTAGTTCTGGGCAGTGCTGAGTTTTGGGTGTCTCTGAATGTCAGAGCCTGCAGTGCCAGGATGAGGGGGAATGGCTGAAAACTGCCAGAGGGCAGGGATGGATGGGACATTGGGCAGGAATTGTTCCTTGTGAGTCCCTGGCACAGGGTGCCCAGAGCAGCTGGGGCTGCCCCTGCATCCCTGGCAGTGCCCAAGGCCAGCTTGGATGGGTTTGGAGCACCCTGGGATAGTTCAAGGTGTCCTTTCCCTTCTCCTGTGCTCCCCATTCCTCTGCCCATTTTTGGCTTTTTTTCCAAAACAACACATCTGCCACAGTGAGATCAGATCTCACTCAGTTCTCACCATGGAGTGCAGGGTTCTTCCCAAATCTGTTATCCCAGAGGTCCCTCCACCAAGGACAGCAGGACAAGGAGCAGTGGGATAAAAGAGCAGTTTAACCCACAACAGGAACTGTGTGCCCTTTGCAGGGGTGTCCAGAGCCCATCCCCTTGGCCAGAGCAGGCTGCTGGGTTTTATTCCCCCACTTCAGTCCTTTTGGTGTGAAGCTGGCCAAGCTTTGGCCTTGACCAATTCTTCATTTCCTAAGGGGCAGGATTGTGTTTTGATGTCATCTCAGGGCCCTGCACACTCGCTCTGGGTCATGTGGGTTCTGCTGGCACCAGAAGTGAGACTTGGAGTCACGGTGGAAAACACACTCATTGCCCAATCTGAA
The DNA here is from genome assembly GCA_902810485.1 of Alauda arvensis. Classification (NCBI taxonomy): domain Eukaryota; kingdom Metazoa; phylum Chordata; class Aves; order Passeriformes; family Alaudidae; genus Alauda; species Alauda arvensis. Next base: position 14,677 of record CADDXX010000254.1, on the reverse strand, counting down.
TGTCAGCAACTCAAGGGAGGTTTCTGATGGCAGCACTGATCCTAAAAGCTTTCCTGAGCTCTGGCTTTGGAGCAAATGTCCACAAAATTCAGATAAACTGCAGTTTCTCCTGTGCTTTTCTTTGGAAATCACAGAGCTTTGGGAGCTCAGGATCTGCTTGGACACTGCAGAGAAAACAAAGGGTAAACCAAGGCCTGGAATTAAATACAAGGAAAAGTTAAAAGTGGGTGTAAACTGTACAAATTTCAGGCAAGGAACACGATTKAAGTGTTTCATACAGCTTTATTTTTATTACCTTTAAAGCAGAGCAGGCTCTGCTGAATGCCCTGGAGGGGAGGGAGAGTGGAGGGAATGAAAAGGAGTAAAAGACTCAGGTGTGCTGGGGACTTCAGACATTGCACAGGGGAATGAAGCCCAGCTTGTGGCCAGAGGGATGGGGAGCAGAGGGAGGGCACTGGGCATGGGGACAGGCTGGGGACTGTGGCACAGGGACCAAAGCCAGCCCGGGCCAGGTCCCTGCCAGGCAGAACTTGGGGCTCCTGCTGGCCAGGGTGAGCACAGAGGAACAAACCCTTTCATTCTGTGGCCGTGACTCCTCCTTGGCCTCTTTGCTGTCCCTGGCTCTGGCTCTGCCYCCCCTGKGGTGACACAGTGACAATGTGACACCGTGGGACTTCCGTGCTTTCAGTTTGGCTTTGCTTCTTCCAAGGCTCTGACAGAGCAGCCCCCAAAACTGGCTGAAGTCACAAATCATTGCTAAATCTGTGTAAAAGCCCAAAGGAATGAYTTCCTTTGAAAGGGGGTTCCTGTGGATGTGGGGGGTGACAGTCCCACAGCTCCAGCTGCCTCTGGAGTTTGGATCAGGGAAATTGGTGCCTTTCTGTCAAATTACAAATTAYACTGAAAAAGAAATCATCCTCAGACTTCATTCTGATGTTTTRCTTTGCCACCAGCTAAGCACTGATGAGAATTTGGAGTTGTGTACATTTAGCTTTGCTTCTTTATAAAATTAAAATCTCCCTTGTTTGTATTTAATTTCCACTTGAACTCCCACTGCCATTCCCCAAGTCTCAGGTATAAATAACAGGAGGGGAATCCTGGCCTGGGGAGTTGAACACAAGGGTTTGGTTCATTCTCAGTTGAATATTCTGTTGTTTAAATGAGCTGAAAGATAACTGCARTTCTTCAGTACCTGCAAACCAAATCAGCCAAATCCTGACTCCAAAACTGCTGCAAGTCGCCATCCATGGGTACAGGACTGTGTTCACATGGAAAATAAGTGACAAGGATGGATTGGCCAGTGCCCAGGAGAATGTGGTGGGGTTTTTCTGTCAAAGGGAACCGTTTGAAATTCATAATTGAAAAGGTTTCCTCAGCAAATGAAGAAAATCAGTTTCTTTCTCGTGGTCTGTCATAGAAAAACCAGAGCAGTCAGTGCAGGAGGTGCTTCAGGCTGGGCAGCAGCAGGAATTCCCTCATGGCAGGGGTGCTCAGGGAGGTTTGCAGTTCCCATCCCTGGCGTTGTCCCCTGGAGGGGACACTCACAGCTCTGTGCTGGGGCACAGCCGGCACTGCCCGGGCTGGGAGGGCTTTCCCAGCTCAGGGATCCCGGGATGGAGGCAGCAGAGGCGTCCCCAGCCCCTCCCGGCACTGCAGCACAGGGGCTCACTCCTGGGACAGGAGGCAGTTTCAGCCTTGTGGCTTCTGAGGTCAGCCCGGCTGTCGCACCCTAACCGGGGGAAGTTCTGCCACCGCCTCCTCGTTAATTCATTAATTACATAACAGAGCCTGCCCTGCTGCGGGCCCTGCCGTCACCAAAACCACAGGGATGTTTTGACTGCAGCTCTGCCATCCCTCGAGAACCTGTGGGCAGCTCTGCCAAGGTGGGGGCAGCAGGGAATTCTCAGAAGGAAACAGCAAAGCTCGGGCAGGACCAAACTCGGGGTTTCCACACTCGGAGGGAGCTGAGCCCTGTGGGGGCAATCCCGGCTGAGGGGGGTCCCACACCGATAAATCCGGGCTGGGATTGCAGCATCACCTCCCTCCAGGCAGCATGCTCCAGCAGGAATTCCTGCCCAGGCACTGCCCAGGGAGCTTGGCATCCCCATCCTGAGGTGTCACCTCASTGCTCTGCCCTGGGGACAGGGCTGGRCKCTGTCCCAGCCCCAGGARCTCYTGGCACCGCTGGTGCTGCCGAGGCACCACATCCTGACTCTGAGAACAGCCGCAGTCACCTGGGAAATGCTGAGCTCTGCTTCCCCTTTCCCCCGGTGCTTTCAGCGCAGCTTTTCCACCTCCACGTTTGTCAAACAGCCCAAGAACGGCGCCGAAACTCGCAGGGAGGCAGTTTCTTGTCAGTGACAGTGGGAGGGAAGGTGGAATTTTCTTTTTTACCAAATGCTTCATTACCCCAGAAAGTCCTCAGTAAGGAGAAAGGAGATCCAGACATTWGGGAAGAATTTTTGGTCAAAACTAATCAAGGCTGGAACCAGAAGCAAAATGAACTTGGAATGGGTTTTGTTAGTAGTTTTCTTTGAGGTCCCTAAAATAAGATTCCCCAAAAGGAGATTCTGAAATTTTACTTTAAATTTTTCTACTTTTCTTTCTGTTTCTTTCTCTGTTTTTCTGATTTTCTTTATTTCTTCTCTCTGCCTCCCTCCTCAAATCTATCAGGGCAACTTTGAGTTATGGTGAGACTTTAAACTGTTACCAAAGAAATCTAAAACCCTTCCTATCTGTGCATGGCCATTTCAGCTGCCCAAACCTGAATTGATTTCAACAAATTTCAGCACATTTAGTCTAGCCCAAAGCTTTCTGAAGGGCAGGGCTCTCCTGGCTAATTGTGCATCCACACAAATTTGTGCTGGGACTTCTTGATAATGATTGGAAGTTTGCAAGCAGCCTGAGCATCACCTGGAATTTGAAATTATTTCATTTGAAATTAATTTTAAAATAATTTTTAAAAATTGATTTGTTTTTAAAATAATTTTCATTAATTAATTTTCTATTCCCTGGAGGATCTCAGCTCCTCCAAGGGCAGCAGTGGCAGCACCTGGAATGGCTTTGGTTGGGATCAGGATCAAGAGCTCTCAGTGCCACATCAGCTGTGCCTCGAGCACTTCCAGGGATGGGGACTCCACCCMCTCCCCGAGGTTAAACAAAGGGGATTTTAAATTTATTTTCTTTAGTTTTGACCAGGATTCCCCTCCCARCTGAAAATCTCAGTTCTTTGAAGAGAAGTGGCTTGAAATGTTCCTCCCCAGATACTGCAGTGGTTGGTGAGGAACATGAATGGAGCTGCTTTGCATTCTCAGGGTTTCAGCTCCAGGACTGCTGGGGTTTACAAAAGGAGAAGTGGAGCTGAGGGTGTCCTGCTTTGTGTTTGCAGTGACAGCAGAGGCTGCCCAGGGCTCACCCTGTGCTCTCTGCACTGCTCTCACACGGCCCATGCTGCTCTGTCCTTCCAAGCACATTTCTGCTTGCCAGGAATGGATTTACCCAACCCAGCTGCCTCTGGCTCAGCTCTGAGGTGAGCAGCACTGCAGGGTGAGGTGATGGGATCTTCATTCCCTTCACAAAAATCAAGGTTATTTAGCAGAATTTGTTTGGGTTTCTTCATCCCCATCTTTCTTTTAGGTTTATTACACAAATAAATCTGCAGAGGAGTTCTCTCTCCCCTGCTTAGCCTCAGCTGCTCTAAAGAGACGTTTGTGCATCAGATATTTCAATATTTGGGGGGTTCCTTTCTCCCCCATGAACAATTCACTTGGAAAGGGCAGTGCAGATGCTGCCCCTGTAATTAAATGCTAATTACAGAACTGTGCCAGTGGGAACGCAGGGCTGCTCCCAAATCCTGGCTGTGCCTTTGTGAACACAGGTGTGCAGCCACCTCCCWGCCTGGGATGAACTTTGCCCTCGGTTATTCACGAGGCTGCAGCAGATCACAGCTTGGTGTTTCCTTGGAATGCCAGCCCTGCGAGCAGAATTCTGTGTGGGGGCTCCAGGGATGGGGCTGGCTTTGGGTCACAGCCAAGTCCTGGGGCTGGGCTGCTTCCAGCTGTCCCTGCAGCAGGGCTGCATCCCTGGGGCAGGGCTGGATCCCTGCAGCATTTCCAGATCCCTGGAGCAGTTCCAGGCTCACCATGCTCCCCCCCCCTGCCCTTCCAGGCTGCAGGAAYTCCTGCAGCTCCAGGTGGAAGGGCCCTTCCATGAGGATGCTCAGAACACTTGAGCAGTGTGCATTAAATTCAGCTGGAAAAAATTCTCCTCTCCAGGTGCTCCAAACCTTTTCTGTACACCAGTAACTGGTTTATGCTTTAAAATCTTTTAAAAGGTTTATACTGGGCTGCATTTCTGCACCAGTAACTGGTTTGCACTGGGCTGCACTCTCTGCACCAGTAACTGGTTTGTACTGGGCTGCACTCTGTGGTGGAAGTGGTTCCCTGCTGAACTCTCCAAACAGGACTGATGTCAGTCAGGATTGGAGCTGATTTGCCCGGGGCAAACAAGAACTCCTTTGACAAAGGTATTTATTTATTGTCACAACTGCCAGACTAAAGCTCTCTGCAGCAGCTCTTAATCTCAGCCATTCATTAGAGGTGCAGGAAATTGAAACAGGACGTTTAAAGTTGATTTTATTGTTATTCCAGGTACAAACAAGTGTTGCATCAGAATATCAATGTTTAACTGCTGAGCTTGTCACGGCTGTGCTCACGGGCAGATTCTGCAGTGCAGGGCTTTTCCTTGCCCCAGGAATTCCAGAGGTGCCAGGGAGTGAGCCCAGCTCGCCCTGAGGGCTCAGAGGGATTTGGAGGGGGGCACTCACAGCCCCTCGGTCCGGATCCCAGGGCACTCACAGCTCCTCGGTCCGGATCCCAGGGCACTCACAGCTCCTCGGTCAGGATCCCAGGGCACTCACAGCTCCTCGGTCCGGATCCCCAGAGCACTCACAGCTCCTCGGTCAGCATCCCCAGGGCAGCAGAGGCAGGGGCTGGATCTCCAGCCGGGTCCCTGCTGTCACCACGGGAAGGAAGTC
>CADDXX010000253.1:1208534-1220564 GCA_902810485.1 Alauda arvensis | reverse complement strand
CAGGGATAAGTTAATGTTTATGTTTTGAATATTTCTTAAAACAGTTACAATTAAAAGAGTGAGAATCAAGACCAACAGCAATAATACTAAGTAGAAAAGGAGTAGGTATTTTTTTAGGAGCTTAGGAAAGAATATTTTTAGGTGTATAAGGTATCTGAGGAGAGGGGGCTCGGAAATAAACTACATTATCACCCCCCTATTGTTAATGAAATTCTATAGGGTGATTCTTCACTATTGTATGTCACTGCCATATTTGTGTTGTCTTGTAGGAAGGAACTCTATGMCTTTGAAAGCTCAGACTCCTCAAGTCATGAAAAGGTAATGTTGAGACAGAAGCTCAGCTCCYAATGGAGTAGTAACCTGCAGCASGGGACATCATTTGCTGYAGGAATGCTGTAAGGATGGACACACTGTTAYAGCAAGACAGACAACTGGCAATCTGAGRTGGTTTTGTTTTCTCTGTATGGTGGAAATGGAATTTTSTTTTYAGTGGTAAGAATGCTCATCACTAYGTGAATTTTGTGGTGGGTAATGTATGATAACACCAACAGACRTTTGAGCTGTTGCTTCAGTGAAGCCAKGGGATGTCTCTGTGAGTGAAGGCCAACCTCTGTTTTCTACTGATTGCTGAACATCCACTTTGTCCTCCTAGGCTAAACAGAAGAGACTGAAATCCACTTCAAGCTGTGCTTTGCAAACTGGGAATCCCTGGTTAAAACTCAGTCCTCACAAAGCTTTTGTTGGAAATTCTGCTTGACTTACATTTGCAGACTCTCTTTGACTGCTTTGAGACTTTGCCCAGTGTGGGCTTTCCCGGGAAGCTGKGAACTTGCTCCTGATGGCTTCCATCATGGTGGCTGTGCTGGACAAACCTTTTGGCTTTCAGCTTCTTCCCTGATGTGRGGGCTGTCACTGGCACCTGCTAATTGTGAGGCAATGRGTGCTGAATGGAACACCCCAAATTTCTCTGTATTGTCAACTGGMCATGGCCCGATCCTTGCTACTGCCACTGGGTGTCAGCACAAATCCCTGCYCCATGGACCCTGCCCTGGTGCCAGTACCCTGTCCCARGGCTGTCCAGGGGCCCTGCACTGTGCTTATGGTGCTGCTGCCAGCACTGGTGTTGAGTCAAATGACATGTCTTGCTATGTTGGTGCTTAAAATTAGCACTATTCATACACCAAGGAAAAGAGACAGGARCTCTGTTCAAGGCTCAAATGTTTGTCTAATTGTCCTCTGTTCTGATACTACCCTGTGTGACCTTCTCAASCAAGACCAGCATCAGCCCTATTTCAGAAATGAAACAAACCCTGACAGGGTTTGGGCTTTTGTTATGAAGGTACATTTTGTGCAGGGGAAGATTCCCTCAACTCTAACCCATACAGCAATCTGAGGTTGGTTCTATAAACTAAGGAGACAGAAACCCAAATCCTGGAAACCTGCCATGTTCCCACAGATTCATTCAGGTGCATTAGCACTAATGCTGTTTTTGCAAGAACACACTCTTTTGGGAAGAGTAACTCTATATTCTGAGGAACTCTGTCACAGCAAAGGGCAATGTTAAATAGCATGGGTTATCTGCTGCTTACTTTCCAGAAAGCTGTGATGCTATTTTGTCTAATCTGAGCATTGTTCACTGTATTCTGAACTCTCCTTGGAGCCAAAAGGCACTGGCTGCAAAAATAATTTCTCCTGCTTCACTTGCATTTTCTGTTCAGTTYTCTGAATTTCTTGCCCTCTGCAGTCTCCAGCTTGCCATCAGGCATCTGGGCAATAGATCCCTTTCTGCTTTCAGCTCTGCAATCCAGAATTAAGTGACAATGGTGTCAAGCCAGGAGCTCCCATAGTTAAATGCTGTACCTAGGAGAGACTGTACCTAACACATCCTGTGCAAGGTACACAGGACTCTAGAGTACCTTTCCAGACACTCACAGTGCATCAATTTGAAGGAAAGAGTGAGCTTGTTATCCCATGCAAACAACTTTTTACTTTTTAGAATTATTAAGCACTTTTACACTTGATAAAGGTGTCAGCAGAACAGTCAGAGTAAGCCAATATATCCATCAGTTTGATGGCTATATCATTACCTTTAGTTCATTCTTTAAATTCCTTTGATATATGATGGACCCAATTTGCAATTTTCCAGAAAACTTGTTATCAACACAGGGGTCACAACTGGACCACTAAGCACTTATGTATTCTTTTTAGGTAAAAAAAGGCTCAACTTAATGCTTTTTCCTCCTCTTTTCATTTAAAATAGGCTAACATCCTTCACAAAACCACCTTCTCTATACTGCACACAAAGTGCTCAAATGTCATGAGCAATAATAATGAATTCAGGGGTTTGCTAGTCAGAAGGAACAATGAACACGTCATCTTCTTCTGCCTTCTCCACTGGGTGTTCATACTGCAGGGAAGAACAAAGTAAAAAAGGGAAGAGAAAACATCACCAAARTTTATACAAACATTGAAACTGAACAAGATAAGAAATGGCAAAGATCCTGGAAGCACTTCAAGCACCTGCCCTAGAACAAGTGCTGCAGGATGAGAAGCTCCCACGACTCCAGTGCTCCTTACTCAGCCCTGCTGCTCTTTAAGTGTCCTTATTCAGGAGCACCTGTGTCCCTCAGCAGCTCAATGTTCCTAATGGAAACTTTTCCCTTTGGAAAGGCTCAGCATTCCAACTTTAACTGCTAAAACATATAAGCATTTGGTTTTCAGCRTCTTTTCTAAAATCCCAGGCCCAGTCCACTGTGGTGACCACAGGCATAGTTGTTCTTTCAACACAGGGAGCTTTCTCAGCCCTGTGAAGCACAGGCACATGTCATCCCACATAGGGCTGTAATCCATCAGTCTTATTGCAGAAATGCTTTACTCCCAAAGCCATCAGATCTGCACATGGACCTGGAACAGCAGCAGTAGCAAAAATACACCTCCATATGTGATGGGTGAACCAGATGGAAACTAAGCATTGTATCAAAGTTTCATCTTAATGATATTGTATCAAAGTTTCATCTTAAAAGGGCATAAAATAGTGATTAGACTCTGGAAAGCTTAAGATCTTCAACCAAATATTTAACCAGGATGTAAGTTAAATTAAAAAATACTGTTTTTTAAAAATCAAACTTGAATACATCAAGGCTAGAAGTTACCAGACCTAAAGAGCAGATGAGAGAAAGCATGGCAGGTGTTGTTAGACTGCAAAGCCCTTAGCCAGAGGCTGTCATGAATGCACAACTCCAAGGGCAAATACACTGAGGGTCACAAACTACACTGAAACTGCCCCAGACTGCGAACCCAGGAGAAACATCACTACCTGATGGCCCTTGTCTTTATCTTCTCCCCTAGGCAAGTACTGTTTGACCTCTTCCACCTCTTAAACAYTTCTTTCTCAATGCTTTCCATTCATCAGGACCAGAGGACCCACARAGAACCAGCCCTACAAATCAGCCAACCTAAGGCTTCCCCTCCCAGGACTCCAGTTTCACTTTCTCACTTCCAACAGCAATCAGTCAGGCCAGAGCTCAGTGCCCCATCCATGGGGAGCYGTGTTTGTACCACACATACCGTTGTATTCTGGACAGCATCAGCAAAACTCTTTGTTGTTTCACCCAGGGCTGAGTCMACAGATTCAATTCTGAAAGAAAAGTGATCTTAGCTGGCTTTTCATGAAACACTTACTGATGAAGCTTGAACAGATATATTTACCACCCAAAATRAACCTGAAATGAGCATGGTTTTGCTCAGCATTTATGCCAACAGTATCTTTTATACAGGAAATGATCACCTGCTTCTACCTCCTCTGACCCCCTAGACACAGTCATGTTGAGATAGTGCATTGCACATTGTTCCAGACCCTGGTACTGCTCTCCTGAGCAAGGTTCCTCTCCCACACAACTTCTCACAGAGAGTTCCCTCATTACACTCTGATTCCAATTGAAAACCCTCACAAAGCTGCAAAAGCTCAATCAGGGAACACTAAGTGAAGATGCCATACTAGGTTTAACATCCTCTCCCATCAGCAAGGGTACCACCAGCTTAACCCATGCCCTCTATTACCATCAGAGGACTTGKGAGCATGCAGGACAGCTGACAGAGACATACCTTAGCTTTTGCTGGTTACAGAAAGTATTCAGTTTGAGCAGCTGTGCATTCCAGAAATCCTAGAAAGACCCCCAAAGAAAATCCCTGTTACCTGGGAAGGGGCACCTTTTCAGGCTGGCACACAAGAAGCTGTACGCACCAGTGCATCCTTCTCCACGGCTGCCAGATTTTGCATTTCCTTCTCAAGGTTGGCAAGCTCTTGAACAACAATCTTCTGGAAAGTCTCAAATTTATTTAGCCTAGCGATGGAGAGCAGAAACAATTTTGCCACTTCAGTGGGCAGTTGCACAGGTGGACAACAACCCCATTAGCACCAAACCTTCCTTGGGGCAGAAGAAGATTCCAGTGCTGAACTACACTGGGGCAAATTTGTTCTCAGATATGTCACAGAGCGTGTGAACAGCTGCACCAAAGTCACACTGCAGATAAATATGGCTCAATAGCCTGGCCCAARGAGCAGCCAGTGACAGAGGACTGGGGCAGAGCATACAAATGAATTCCCAGCACAACACTTGCTCTAGATGCTCTCCCAGCCTCCAGGGAGCTCAGCAGAGATTTCYTGTGCTGAAGACCCCTTTAAGGTCCCTTCCAACCCAAACCATTCTATTATTCTATCTTCACACAAACAGGCTCTATGGATTTTCCTGCCATGGGGTTGATATGTACAGTGTTACCACAGGATGCCAGCAATTTCTAAACCTTAAAAAGGCTGTGGTTGTAACATCCTCATTGACTTGGGTTTGCCAGCATTACCAGCTGCATTGAGGAGGGAAAAATCTGGCACAGCCCCACACCACTATCCTGTGACCCTGCTTAGATCCAAGTTATTTACTTGGCAACCAAGCATTGAAGCATCTCACTGTCATCTATCTTTATCTCCTACCACAAAACATCCCATTTTTTTCTTTTGGAACTCAAACTTCTCCATATAACTTAATGACAGCAAATTCTGCTCATAGAGGTCCCATTAATACCAGAGATTTTTCACTTTAAAGACTMTTATTTCATACTGCATTTGATCTAAATCCTAAAAAGTGAATGGGTAATAGATACAGAGGCCTGATAGACTTACAAGTACAGTGTAAGATGCAAGTATCTCACACCAAATCCATAAATATTGTAATTTATTTTTCATCTAGTGCCTATCTAAGAAATTCAGGATTTGAGAGATCCTTTTTCTTCTCCTCCACTTCATTAAGCAAGTCACAGCCTGGCTTTTTTCTTAAAAGATTTAGAAATAGAAGCTACTAAGTTGATGACAACCAGAAGACAGTCCAAGGACTGCTCCATCAACTRCTTGTAACTCAAGCTTGCTTTGCATGAATTAACCCATCCTCTCCTCCTACAGGAAAATTAGGATCAATCACAGGAGTTATACTTCTGAAACTCTTCTTGCATACAAGTGGAAAAAAGAAAAAAAAACCAACAAAAAAACCCAAACCAACCACACAAGCTATTTTGCCATACAATCCATAAGCACAATAACCAACTGTGAGGTTGGCTTTCCCTATCAACCAAAACTGACACAAAACTGAAGCTGTTTTCAGCTTCAAACCACTTACCTGMTCTTGTGTATTTGGTTCAGCAGGGCAGACAAGTTCTTCTCTGAAGATCTCAGGGCATCCTGTGTGTTGATCTCAATCCTTTTGTACCGGGACTAACCRTGGGATGCACAGTTAGGGGTAGGCRATGGCCCAAGCCAAAACCTAGAAGTCTAGCTTGCAAAATCTTTCCCTGGAAAACAAGTTCCTCTGCAGCTTGCCATTCATCTTAGCAGAAACCATCTTAAATCAAATTTGATCTGCAGTAAGATGACACACATTGATGCTGCAGATAYGATCTGATTTAACTCACAGTAGTTACACTAACAAGCCTCAATGCAACCCATGTGACTTCAGGGCAGTGTTAGGAACAGCCTAATTAAAATTTCCTTTATGCCTTGCCTATAACACTTCTCAGAATATAATAGTTCTGTAGAACACTTCTAAGAACTCCAGAATAACAGACACTGCTGCCAAAGCCCTATCYGTGAACATGAACTAAAGATGGGATAACTGCACCAATTCTCCCTGAAATAAAAAGGTAATTAATTTCACATTACATGAGCAATTGCCATACATGCTGAAAGAGCTCACATTACCCAGAACAATTTCTTCAGTTGGCCAATAAAGCTTTCAAAGGCAAAAATCACTCCTGAATCACTCGAGTCTTCGTGGARCATCTTGGAAAAAAACACATCATCTGTGCTATCATCCATTTTCTGACCTAGGAGGAAGCACATGCCCAGTTAGCACCATGATGGAAGACTTCCCAGAACATAAACCTTCCTGCTACTGAAGGGATTGTCATTCATGTCAGCAACAACTTCTGTAACAGAGCTGGAATTCAGAGCTTGTTCCTCTAAAGCCCACAAAAAGGAGGGAAACTGACTCAAAAATCCCCAGAGAAACACCTGCTACACTCTAACAAGTAAGAACAGCCACAATAGAGCAACACAAAGAGCTATTTACAGATACTGAGGCAAATACACAGAATAAAGGTGAAAAGTAGGCCACCACGGTTTTCCATCTTCTACAGGAAAAGCCTGATCCACTTGTGGTCAYRGTCAGCAGTATTTTGCAGTTACTTYATCCCTTGCATACATGCYTTTTTTTTTTYYCCGCTCCTGTGTTTGATGGTTTTTTAATAGCTGTGGAAAATCACTAGTCAGATAGACAAGAAAGTGTGGATGTCATGGAGCAGCCAACCAAGCAGAACYCAAATTTCTTTATTCACACCTCTACATATGCAATATCCACTGCATATTGGTAGTGCTGCAATACCTCCTGCTAATTTTGACTTTTGGATTTTGGAAAAGTTGGCCTCTCTACCAATACATCTCTTCAGGCTTCCATGTGACTATGATTTCTACCACAAGAGAAGAAAAGCTGAAAGCATTTAAGCACTTCACCTTAGCAACCAACTGGAACTTTTACCTTTCTGAATCTCCACTTCCTCTTCTACTGAATCAGAAAATTTCTTTGGTGTACGGTTAATCTCAGAGGGCAAGTGACTTTTCTCCAAATTAGAAAATTTAGGCTTTTTCATGATAGCGCCACTCAATACATCTAGAAAGAGAATAGAAGATATTTCAGAAAAAATCTTTTCTTTTGCATGGGGTACGTGACAGTGCCTGCTCAAGGAGAAGTGACCACTGGAATTACCAATGCTTCAGAAAAGGAGACAGCTTCCTCTTATGAACTGGCACCACACAGGACAGGATAAGACTTCACCTGCAGGCAACTTCCCTCACAAAAGCAGGGAACTAGCCTGCCTAGTGTTATACAGGCATTTGGAAAGCTTCCACGTCTCTGTCTTAAAGATAATTTCTTTGYGTGGCCTGCTGCTATAACCATCAAAAAACCTCTGGTGTCCAGCTTCTTCTCATTCCCCTTTCCAACCCAAGTTCTCAAACTGCTGATGAAGAAAATGTTTGAAAAGAAAATTGAATCCATCCAAACAATCCAAATGAAAGCTGCAGCCTCTACTTTAGGGGAAACTTGCTGAAAACCAAAGAAACAAACCAGATCCCCATCCTTTTGTCTCACTGTGCATTTTTCTGAACTCTGCAGGTTGTCTGTTTGACAAATCATYTCCCTGGAATCTCCATAGGACAGAATGGAAGGACAGGGGGGTCAGCCAGACCAAGGGAAGCACTCTGGAGTATATTTAGGGTTCACRGAGAGAGTTCAAATGCAGTCAGAGACCACCTGAAATTTCTGAGCATAACCTTGCTTGTGCCTTTGCATGTCAAAACTCCTCTCSAACTGTAAGGCTGTACAGCAAACAGTGATAAAAATGAAGTCATCTTCCCCCAAAATTAAACAGATGTGTTATTGCAGTGAAGGTGTATTCAGAAAATGCTGGACAGGTAAAAGATATACTGGGAACACAGAGCCAGCTCATGAGGAAAAGGGATGCTTTTGTCCAAGACCAAAACTTTAGTGACTCACTTCATAGTCACAACAGTAACTCAAACTTCTAGAGCTACATCAGCACTGRGAATTATTAGGATGAAAACAACCCCATTGCTGCTTCATTTGCTTGAAAGAGATTGTTTCCAACCACAWAGAGACTGTGCTGCACTTTTAAGTTAGGTTACGGAAGTTCAGTTTCACTTTAAAAAAATCCTGAAGTGCTATTTACYTATTWAAAAAGCTACAGCAGCAGKAAGCATTATCCAAGCCCCTATTTAACAAATGCTTATAGCAGTGGTTCACATCAATGTTCTTAGACATAAAGAAAAGCAGCAACTTGAAGGGATTCTTGTTTGGTTTAAACTGAATTTACAGTCCACTTTCCAAACATTAAAAATTCTCATTTGTGTGTCTCTTGGGTCATTAGCTTGTAAATTCCCACCGACACTACAAGTCCCCCTATAATCAAGGGCAGGTTTTAAGAGTCAGCAATGAATTCAGAAACGTATGTGAAAGCATCTTACCTCAGTCTGTCATACACAAAACAGAGAAACAGAATTTAGCAAAAAAAAAAAAGTAATCTCAAAAAAGTCAGCGCTAATTTGTCTTTGAAAGAAACTAGCAGCTTTGGTACCACCTCTTTCTGCTTTTAACCAACTCTTCCATGTTATCAAGAGTAACAAACCTGAGTCCTTCCGCTTGGTACTTCCTTCCTCCCTCGGTAACTTGCCCGGTGTACCAGGAAACTCCTAAAGAGAGAAAGAAAACAAAATAAGAAGGTACCCACCCCACAGAGAAGCTGCCAGGGACTTGTCATGGGAAGCAAAGGGACACAATAGACTGGTTTCAGGCAGAGGTAGCCTGACAGCAGACTGGAAGGAGGCTAAGCACTGCATTCTGCACCTGTGTGGGCTTCTCCACGTCACTGGAAAGGCTCTTGGCAGACACACCAAGCAGCAGGGGACTCCCTCCAGGCTCCTCTGAGAGCATTTCATCTGTGGGAGAGATTAATAAATGACACAGGCAACACASTTTGAATCCTATATTGACTGGAAATCTCGATTTAGTGACACAGAAAATAAAACCCAAGCCCTCTACCCGTATCTCATCACACAGGGAAGAGGTGGTAACTCAGACTCAGTCCAAAGGATGTTTTCTTGGTGGTTGTCAGTTAAGTTCATTCCTTCACCTCTCAATAGCACCAGCTTATCTTCTCCTTKTATGAGAGACTGTCTACACAGACAGTATCTACCCCTCATAGCCATTACAAAGAAATTCCACAAGGTGAATATTTATGGAAAAAACGTGAWGGAAAAGTGGCAAAATCAAAAAGAAAAACCCACCACCAAAAAAACTCATCCAAAAAGTACAGCCCCACATATACCAAAACTATTTTAATACACTGAAGATTACAATAAAAATACCAGCAAGATCCACTGTGGGTAAATCATCTCCCTTGGAACTAAATGTGCTTTTTTTCCTAAATGTCTCCTTTCGAGCTCTTTGCCTTGTGTCTCCCTCCTAAAATAAATGAAGTCTAAGCATTATTKAAACATTACTACAGAAGTAGAGGTTGGGGTGTTGTTCTGGAGGGAGAGTTTTGGATGATTGGTTTGTTTTTCAAATACACAAAGAGTAGATATATACTTAAAATATGTCTAACATACTGATGGCTCTATCCAGCACCAAAAGAGACCCATGCCCATAAGTTCAATGCATGCAAGAATTCTCCCTTTAGGCATTGAAGACATACATTTGCTGACGTTTTTCATAAGCAGAATAGAAGCATTGTAGTAAAGAAAAAAAGTCTTCCAGGGGAAAATAAAAGTTTTTAGTGTGAATATTAGTTATGGAGACTTTTTTCCCAGACTTTCTGTATTTCAAATATGTATATACAAMTACACACACMTACATATTTGATATGCAGCATTTAACAAGAAGTTTACCACGTTTTCCTAAGATCTCCTATATTGGACAAATAGAGTCTCAACAGCACTTAGCAGACAAAGCTCTCCATCAGACCATTTGAGAATTAAAATAACACAAGCTTATCTAATTCTCACTCATTAGTATGCATTTTACATCCATCATGTTTTTAAATCTGAGGCACTAAAGCATGATGCCTTCTTACCTTCTTCRACTCGTAGTCGCTGCCACTACTTGCAGAAGATACTGGAAGCACTGCAAGAAAAGCTTCCCCAGTTACTGGCAATGGAAAGTGTGTACTTTACCCAGTTAACTGAGATAACCACAATGCAAACCTTTTCACTTTTTGCTTTCTAGACATTTAGAAGATAAAACTTCATGGCACTTCTGTTAGGCTTTTTTTTGAAATCTTTCTCGAACAAAGACAGATGCAATGTTGCAAACATACACAACTCGCTGCATCCAGAGCAGCCAAAAAAAGTAAAAAAAAAAACAAAACCAAAAGACAGGCTCAGCATCTTGTCTGAAAGTCCCAAAGTCCCAGGCAAGACATGTGGGCTGACACTGGAGTGAGAACAACTGCCCTGGAATCCCAATGTAAAGAATAATTTGAAGCTCAACTTTCTTTTGCTTTTCAATCCRTACAGAATCCACCAGCTAGCTGAGCAAGCACCATGTCTCCATGAGTGGGAGAGAAACGTTCCATCTCATTCAGGACAGTTTGGTTTCCATTTGGTGGTCCCAGCAGCAGACAGCCCTGGAGCATGGCTSCAGGGGAGCTCTGCTGTTGGTCAGGCCCAAGCAGGGAATACTATCAGAGATAATCACAGCTGCTTCTCAGAGGRCAGTTGGCTTMTTACTGCATAAACAGGGGAGCAGAATGCYCCGGWCTGCAAACTGAGGTTTTTCAAGGTTTACTTGTAAAGYCAATGAAGTTTCTGGGGAGATGAGGAGGGGAARGTTGCAGAGAGGAGGTGTCGTAGCTTCAGAGAGATCTTCCTCCTAATGCAGTCAAGAGCACCAACACAGCCACCAGCTCAGGAGCCACRGGCTCTTCAGCATCATCACACAGAGGCTGCACCCACACAGTTTGTTTAGGTGCCAAATTTCCACCTGGACATTTGAACCCCAGTTTGGGAAGGAGACAGGAGCCCAGTTCAAGCACAAGGGTGTGCAATGCATCTCCTCCATGGGACACCCCTTGCTGCTGGCTTCAAGCCTGCTCTCTCCCTCTAAGGAGAGCATGGATTTGGCCAAACTCTCCTCTTCCAAACCATTTMGTTTTCTGCAGTGCAGTACATCATGCATAGCTAAGTGTCAGTAGGAGACAAGCTTACCTTTTAATTTACTTGTCGCCCTGGGTCTTTTTCGGGTATAGTCACCAGATTTTGGTGTTGACTGCATCTGATAGTCAAGGATCCAGCTTTTCTCACTCTSACTTGTATTCTCATTGTTGCTTTCAGAGAAAAGATGTTTTCTGTAACTGGACTAAAGACACAAWTAAGACCTGTTCACTCAGAAGCCCCTCAGCCATTCCTTTCAGCTKCTACCAAGTTATCCATTTCTTCCTCCCCACAGTGCAACATGTAAAGCCTTGAAATCTGCCAAAACAGCTACAGCCAGCTGTTGAAACAGCTGTAAAAAAAACCAAGAGGCAGATACTAGCCTTTTGCCAGCATGGGGTTTTTAAAGTATCCTCCTTCCTTGTCTCTCCCTCTCCTGTGCCTTGCAAGAGCACTCTTGCAAGGAGGAAAGCCTCAGTATGTCTGAGCTGCATCTAGCAGCRCATCAGTGGGSAACAGGCAACACAGACAATTCACTAGCTGGTCTGGCAGTGATGGTGCATCCTGAGCACTGCTTCCAAAAAGACAGACAGAGTATTTTTAGAGGCTACCAGAATCACATTCCTCCACCTCTGCACTGGGTAGSTCTTAGCCTTCAGCTTCTTTCTAAGTGCAACAGATTTGTACAGGTAGAAACACAGCATTCAGAGGGGCAACAATCAGAGGCTCTAGGGATGCAAAAGCTCAGACAACCTACCTGC
>CADDXX010000253.1:1191153-1207068 GCA_902810485.1 Alauda arvensis | reverse complement strand
GTCCCTTCAGGTCCTTCCCTCCCCGGCCCCTTTTGTCTCTGTTAAGTACCGATAATCACACCTTTAACTATCAGTGTAAAGACAGTGATMATCATCAGTGTCTCAGCAACTCCAGGGAAAAAATTCCAAGGGCAAAACAAAACAAAACAAAACCAAATCTAACCCCCAACACAAGTCCTGCTTGSAAATTCCACTTTTTAATGGAATGGGWTTTGTTGATTGAAACAGTGTCATAAATTGCCATTGCTTTACCATTTTATGCTTATTCCTTTATCTTAAGTAGTCCTGACTAGAGTTGTCATGAGCTGAAGTTTGTTCATCCACATCAAGACACACTTGGTGCTTTCCTCCTCGGGTGGTTTAAAGGAAAAKATCTCTTCAATTCTGCCCTTTCCAAAGGTTCAGATCTACTGCTCTATCCCCTTCCTATTGCTAATGTGAAGGGCTGAAATGCTGATTTCACATCCACTGCCTTGTTTCTTTGAGGGCTGGCCCTAGTGACCTGGCTACACTGCATCCTCCTGTGACTCTTCAGTGTCCYTACAGCTGCTTTTTGATTCTAGGCTCTCAAAGTGCTCAGTGAAGCAGCCATGGCTTTTGGGAGATGAAGCTGTAACCTCTGTGAGCAGCTGTGCTTAAGTCTGGTAAAACTAGTTTTGCATCTCAGCAACAGAGTTTTTGGCATGCTCTGGTCYCACTAGTGTGGTGCTACACTCTGATGAGGCCCCTGCAGAGCCATTAACCAAAACAGACTTTAAGATATCGGCCTGAATCATCTGATCCTATCATTATCCTATCGCCTGGATGTGCCAGGTYCTAAATTTGGAGCTCTTACTATCTGAGTAGTAACCCAGGTTCTGGCTGCAGGTGTGTGATAAGGCTTGAACTGCCCTGTTGCTGCTTATTGTGATCCAGAGTTCACACTGGGGAATGTGAAGGGATGCCTTGTGCTGTGTTGCTCCCACTCCTAAGTTCCAAGGTGACCCTTCCAGTAATTCCCACAYAGATGCCTATATTCTGTGGTTTTATTCCCCACTACCTGGCCCAACATGATGATGTAACCTGGGCTATCAAGGTGCTTGASGTGAAGCAGAGCTAACAACTGAAGCTGCCTCCACTGCGGCTGTTCCTGGGCACTGAATTCTGCACCACCACAGAAACAGAGAAACAGTGCTGAGAACTTGCACCCTCGGGGCGCGTGTTATCTCCTTTGGGATGGGTGTTGGCCTACTTAGGCTCACTCATCTGCATCTCCAAGCAGTCTGCTGCCCAAAAGGAAGGTTTGAAATAGGAAGAGGATGAAATGTGATCGCTTTCTCTGGTTGAAGGTGTTGTTTGTTTGTTTTTCAAACTATGACAGTAGTGGTTGATTTTTTTTTTCCCTGAGGTTTTTGATTCATTGCTCCCTTAAGTTTAAGCTGCTAAGCATTTAAGCTTTGTCAACACTGTGARGTAGATGTGTAGAAATGCTTGTTTTGCTACATTTTCTCAACCCTTCATGTGTGTTGGCAGAAGGCTCTCTTGGTGTCTCCTAKAACTGTAAAAAGTTAGGAATGCTTTTCATCCAAGTATCTTTGCTAGATAAGACCGATGCACTCTGTGAGTTATTTCTGTATCTCTTACTTTTTCATCTCTGCATAACCTAGAACTATAAAGCTTGGAAGGTGAGTATTGAGCACTTCAGAGTGCATGGATAAAGGAGAAATCAGGGTTCCATACTTAGTAAAAATCGCCATAATGTTGTATGTCCCTACACTTGGTTTTAAGTATTTTATTGGAAAAGTCTGAACCCCAAAAGGCTGTTTTAGTGATGGATATGGGAGAACAKAAAGGGATGTCACACTACTTAAAGACCCCCTACCCCTGCACCCATCTATCCCTTCATAYGAAATACTTTAGCTTTTGAGCTCAGTGTGCTTCAGCTCAATAACCTGCGAACTGCCTAAGGTGAACATTTTGGACTTTACTAATGGTCTTTCCATCAGTAGGCAGCAGAAGTGTTTGAAGACTGCACCYGGGACAGAAATGACATTTTCTGACCTTGGACAGCCCATCTCATACCACTTCCTGCCCTGCTGGGTCAATTAAACATGTTTGAGCTTAAACCTCCTGAAGGTCTAAAGTCCGTTTGGTTTCTGCAACAGATGTGTAACTGGGTTATCCTAATGTTACCTTTCAGAAGGTAGGCAGCTGACCTTGGTAGGTTTCCTTTGCCCTTCCCATTTCATGCTTTTTAAAGTGCTGTTAACCCAGATATTTCTTTTAWTTTCTTCCTTTCAGTGCAAATAGCTATAGCTCCATTTTCAGCCTGTTCAGTTTCCTTGACACTTCTGAGCCAGAAMAACAAAGATGTAGGTGCTGAGGTGCAAAAACTATGCATCAATACCCAGAAAAGGAAATGGGAAATAKAAAAGTTCTGGTTAAGGACAATTGCTTTATGCATTTTAAGCTCTAAATAGTCAGTTTAACATTAAACCCTATAACCCCCTGCCGTTTATGCTGCATCTCTTTCAGGGGWTGATGCTGTGCCAAGTGCTTGTTTACCTGCACATTCTGTGCCAGTGCAGTGGCCCATCAAAGGGCTACAGCCGCCTTATGTCAAGGCTGCATAAAGGCAGAGAAAAGCATGTCCTTTGTGGCTGGAAATGGGCAGAGGAGCTGTCTGTGTTTACCCTGGCTTGGGGACAGCCCACCCTGCTCTTGGTAAGGTGTGCTGAGGTTGGCTGGAGCACACAGACACAGCTCCTGTTTCTRTAGACAGTAGAACTGCCTCTAAGAGAGTAATGCACTGGAAAATAGACATGTTTYTAGGAACAGCTGTTGTGTATTTTCAATCTGAAAGAAGTTTTATTTTTGAGATCTTGAGATTTATTTTTGAGATTTTGATTTTTTCCTTGTCTCTCCTGTTTTAAACCATCACATTCCAACTGAAAACAATCTGATAATCAAACCAAGACTTGATGGGCAAGTCAAGCTTTGAACAAACAAGTTACTTCAATATTACCTTTGTTCAAAAGCCCATGTTTTTATAGGTACAAGGGCAAAAAAATACATGGAAGCTTTACACTGACATAATTGAAGGTATTGTATAAAGTTATGGAGATTGTTTTTGAATCTGATGTGAATGCCCTAAAACCCTTCTGAAAAAATTGGAGAACAAAAGCAACCTTAWGTAACCAGTTACCTGCCCAATGTGATGCCTTAAGGAGGAGTAAAGACAGCCTGRTAGTAAAATTTGTTTATTTACAGTGTTATGTATTACAGGAAAATCAGTTTAAAAAGTCAATGCTTCACTTTCTTCGAAGCTGTGGTGTTTTGAAGATGTTAAGACATCCGAAGAATTTTAAACATACCTGATTCCAGCCTTCCTGGCTGATCTGGATCTGCAAGGTCTGAGACCATCTCTGTTTTTTACCTTTTTTCTTTTTTTTTTCTTTTTTTCTTTTTTTTTTTTTCCAGCCCTTTGAATTTCAAGTAAGGCATTTATTTTTTTCCTTTTCTTTTGAATGAGGTTTCAACAAAAGACAATATCTGTGGGTTTGATTGCTGTAGTAAACTTAAAACACTTAGCACAGCTGACAGCTTTCCACCTTGATAGTCAAATGCACGCTTTGCCATCAAAAGATTACGGACTCCACTSGGCCTAAAATCCATGCTGGGCCACACAACCCTTTTGTTGCCTGCCTTAGATGAATRGTCCAGCTCACTGTCTTGCCAGCACTTTCAAATTCTTCTGCTTTTATTCCAGGTTTCCAGAATCAAGCTGATTTCTACAGGGCTCTGAAGCTCTCCCTTTACTCAGGCCTATGTAAAACACCCTCAGTCAAACCCACTAATTTCTTACATCTTGGGATTTTTGCAGTATCAATCAGAAATAGCTGTAAAGGTTCTGAAAGGGCCAGTGAGAAATAGTATATGCATACAGTGTCCAGGTTTTGTGCATGCAGGGTTTTTGGGGTTTTCTTTTGGATTGCTGCTTTCCCCCTTATTAAGTATTAAATGAAACAAAATACTGACTTTGAGTAAGTGAGTTTTCATGAGCAGCTGCATGAAGAGGGGAGCAAATGTGAATATGCACCMGTTAGATCTGGGTTGGTGTGGTGGTGTAGAAGTGTTTGAATAGTGCAGTTATTTTGGTTACCTGGTTCATGATGACGTAGTTCAGCAGTCAGGCTGCTAAGAGGTACTGCTTCTGCTGTAGCATTTTGGGGATTTCAGTTTTCTGCTGGAGCAGAAAAGTTTTGTCCACATTGCAACAGAGCTGGAACTGGCTGGAGACAGAGGGCATTCAATGGGACTTGCAAGCACACAGTCAAGCAGAACTCTGACACAAGACACCCTTCTTCATGCCATTTTCTCCCCTTGCATTTTTACTGAATAACCCCATCTGTTCTTCTTCCCCTTCTGTACCACTTCCTCAGTCCCTTTCCTTCCTATCCATGAGCCCTCATGGCTGTGGTCTCTCGGGCTGCTCCTGGTGAGGCTGGCTGCCCTGTGTACACACTGCTCCCTGGGAAAAACCTTCCTCCTGCCTTTATGCCTTCAGTCTTCCAGAGCCCCTGATGGCAGATGATCTAAATGAGGGGGTCTGGAGGGCATCACTGACTCTAGAGGTGGAGAAGAATTGGACAGCAGGATTTGGGATGGCATCCTCTATACGTGGGCCCTCTGTGCTGGCTGGGTGTGTTTTGTCCTCCTCTTGCCCTGGGACTCTGCAAGGTGACAGSATTGAGAGGACATGTTTCTTTTACAGAACTGCTTCAGTCCAAGAGGCTTGATGGGCTGGAGTGACTCCAAAAGTTGTTTTTGTCAAGACAATTTTATACTCGAGAACAGAAGAGATCTGAATTACTTCACTGTGAGGAAAAGTCTGTGTCTCTTTCTAGTAGAGAAAATTAAGTGGGCTAAATGAGAAGAGGGTGAGGGCAGACCCATAAAATCAACCCCTGGGTATTCTTCATTTCTAACCACTTAAGTGGGGGTAAATGCAGTGAACTGAAACAAGAAAGATGATGATGGGACTATTGGGAGGAAGACACCTTTATAACTGCAGACAGCAGATAGCTCCTTGCTTTCCCTCCAGAGGATTGTGCCTTGGTCCCATCTGTTTCTCCAACCAGAGACCAGTCTGAGTAAGTCCACRTGCCACAGAAATTCCTGTATAACCTGATTTGCTCATTGCTGAACTCACTTGTCAAAATTTCTGCATATTCCAGTCTATTAATACATGGCATGACAGTTTGTTTTGAATTAGCAGTGTTTGTATTGGATTAACTTGACGCACATTTACACTCAATGGRCTTATCTTCCTTAAGTTGCTAAGACCCTATTTCTTTCAAAATCCATTTACCTAGAAYTCTTATTAATTTAGCACATCCAAAGGGACTTGTTTTGCTCTGTGTTCAGAATACCAGGCAGTGCCAGGGGCTACCAGCTCAGCCCCCTGAAACAAAAAGYTTCTGCCAGCCTTCCTAGTATTTGAATGAGGTTGCACTTGTGTAAAGCAAGTGAAAKTGGTGCACAACTTCCTGCAAACTATGGGATGGTGCACCTGGGCCCTGCCCCCTGTCATGTCCTTCCCCAGCGCTCCCACAGGATCAAAGGGTACCTTGCTGGTGTCCATGGGGAGGGARTGTGCTTTGGAGAATTGCTGAAGAGAAAAGAGTGATGGAAAAAGTACAATTCTCACCTTTCCCTCCACCCTCCTTTATTTCCCTGGCCTTGGGCACAATTTAGCTGGTTGTACTGGGTGCACTGTGAAGCCTTGCATCAAGACCTCTTGCATGCAAAGAAAGTGCTCACCATGTTAGTCTGAACAGAGTCCTAACCTTTTGAAGGCATTGATAGATTTATCCACCAAGTGTTTCRTAAGGCGTTTTTGTGTCAGCATTAGAGATCAGAAAGGAAAAGGTTTTTCTTTTTCATATCAGAAAGATCTTGGCTTTCTTTGTTCTGATGGTGATCTTTAACAAGACAAGTAAGTCTACTCATTTTGTTAAAACCTACATAGCAGTACATTAATAAGTGTCTGGTACAAAGAACTGATAAATGTAATCAAATAGGTTTTAAGCTAAAGCTTGTAATTCAGTCTTTCTTCTTTTTCTCTTTAGAAAAAAAATCACAGGAAACACTGTACTTATTGTGCCTTCTTATTATTCTGCAATCCATTGGCAGCAGCAAAGTAGTCCTTATGGAAACCATTCTTGATCTCTGTTGTGACAGGGGCTTCCTTTACAGCTGTTCTTGAAGGTGCTTTCCGGTATGTCTATAAAAGCAAAATCCAAAGTAAATACTTGGATTCATTTAGTGCCTGCCAAAACACTACTGATGGTTAACTGTAAATGGAGCTTGTCTGCTGTTTGTTGATGCAGATGTATATATTTGTTTCAGACTGCATTAAGGCTTCTGTAGCCTTTTCACTGCTGTGGGTGAGGTTACTTTACTAGCCTTGCCATAATACTCCTCAATGTCAAAAGAGATTTCAAGCCTGGTACACTAAAAGCTTTATGCATGCAGGCAGGGTTGAGCACTCCCTGCTAAAAACCTGCTAAAARACGTTGAAGTAAACAAGGCAAAGACAGAGCTGTTTCTTTTTTTTTTTTTTTTTTTTTTTTTCTTTTGTTCCTGAGGAGGAGAAAGACTTAAAAATTTGCCTACCAAAGAAAATTCAGACCTCCTATGTACTGAATGCAGTGCTCAACTTGCTATACAAGTGCAGAAGAGTTGAGCTGCAATGAGGGGGGTCATCACTACAGAATAACTCTCTCAGACATGACTGTATCTGTTATTCGTAGGTGAGGTATGTACTTTAAGACTCTAATATATTTTAAGCACTG
Source organism: Alauda arvensis (assembly GCA_902810485.1). NCBI lineage: Eukaryota > Metazoa > Chordata > Aves > Passeriformes > Alaudidae > Alauda > Alauda arvensis. The sequence goes on along the minus strand of CADDXX010000253.1, from coordinate 1,200,232 downwards.
ATGATCATCCTACATCTGAGTCTGGATGCAGATTGCTATCCAAAAAGTTCCATTCTGCCCATCCTTGTCAGAGAGCTCTCAGAAGATTGCTTACCTTAATGTAGAAGTTGATGAAAAGGATGACCAGTGTGGCCATGTAGGAGGACTGGAACATGAGGCAGCCAAATGGGAATCCACATGGCTTCACAGCTGCACTGAGTGTGTGCACAATAGTGAGCAGAAACTGGATCTGTGGAGAGAAGATAATGCAGGAGTATTTGCTGAGAAAGGGCCAGTGCTAGCTMAATCAGACACAGCAATGTCCCTAGTCCTGCTCTTTCAAAATCTGAGTACTCTTGAAAACTCTCCCTTTCTAACTTCTGAATGCATTGTGAGGGTTAAGTTAAAATGATGCTCTTGTGAAGTTAAATAAAACCCTAAGGGGTCAGAGGTTTCTAAAAACAAGTTTATAGGCCCAGTTAACAAAAGGGAAGCTTTTTTTTTCCCTCTGGAGGAAACTCTGGAGGAAGACTCCTGGCAATAGCTTGACAAGTCTGAACAGAAAATGCAAAACTCAGGTCCAAGGAGTTCAGATAGGCTCTCACTTGCATTAATGGAGTTAAGGAGGGGACAAAGGAAGCAAAAATGAGACAGAAGAAATTGCAGAGACTTGTCTGTATTTAGAACTGTGAGTCACAGCCCACACTGGTGCACCTGATTACCCTCAGCCATATAAGTGTGCCCTCAATCCAGTGTACTGAGGGGCATTTCCAACAGAGCAGTGTTTCACCTACAGGGATGGTCTCAGCTCAGAGAAGCAGCTTTTGCTAAGCAAATTTCTACACAGGCATTTTAAAGCTCACTGCAAACATCTGAACTTCCAAAATAATATGAACAGGCCCTAAGAGAAAAGAAGTGACAGGAACTTTATTTCATATCAAGCCTTATATCTTGTTGATAGAAACTTCTGGCGTGGCTCAGCTCTTCAGGTACAGCAAACTGGTGGAACAGACTTTTAGAAGTCAATTGATTTCTGTATTGTTTGTTTACATCATTCTGTATTTTGCAGTTGTACCACTGTGTCATGGGTTAAGCTGACTTGGCTGCTAGCTCCCTCCCAGGAGCATTCTCCTTTCTCCTCCTCAGGAGAGTAGGGGGAGAAAATAAGATGAGAAGAATTTGTGGATTGAGATAAAGGTAGGGAGAGTAATTGAAAAAACTTACCTATTACTGTTATAAGCAAAATAGACTTGACTTCGGGAACATTAATTGCCAGTTAATAACACAGAAGGATAGCAAGAAATCAAATTTAAAACACCTTCCCCTAAGCCCCTGTTTCTTCTCAGGTTCAACTTCACTTCTGACTCCTCTACTCCCTTCTATGCAGTGCAGGGGGATGGGATTTGTAGTCAGCTGTCCTAGGTTGCAATGTAAGATGTGCCCAAAGTATGTATTCTATTACCATCTTCATGGGTTGTTGGAGCCAGGTGGGGCAGTGCTTTCCCTGCCCCCTCCCTCCGGACTATCTGCTGTTAATGGCCCATCAATGCCCTGGTCAATGACTCACAGGTAACTCCCCTMGGGAGCCATCTCTGCTTAATGGGCAATCAAGGATCCATTGTATGACTCATAGAATGATATCAGCCCATTGTGAGATGCTCTGCCCAGTGGGGAGGAGCCAAGCATTCCCACCTGGATATAATCTGCAGTGTGGGACAGCAYGTGGCCCAACTGGATTCCCACAGGACAGGAGCTGCYRGATCTTTCTACAGGATCCCTGCTTCAACAAGACTGCTCCATCTGGACTGCTACCACCACCCTTCCAAACAGGGTGTCAGGTTGTATTCTGACCCTGTCAAGGGTCTTTTCTTCTTTTACTATTGAATTGATTTTATTGTTTTCCTATTAAATTGTATTTCTKACTTGGAGTGTCTCACTGCTTTTGCTTTCAAACCAGTACATTAGCCCATATTGCTTTGGCTTTGCTGCTCCTTTCTCCTTGCACTCTTTCCCTGCTTCAGTGTGGGGTCCCTTTCATGGGAGAGAGTTCCAATGTGGGTATTTCCCATGAGCTGCAGTTCTTCACAAACTGCCCCAGTGTGGATCCCTTCCACAGGGTCCAGTCCTTCAGGAACAGGCTGTTCCTATGTAGGTCCCCACGAGGTGACAGTTTCTATCAGCAAACCTGCTCCATGGTGGGCTCCTCTCTCCATGGGTCCACAGGAGCCCATTTCTCTACTAGCTGTATCTTCCTTCAGGGCAGACATGYCCATTGCTGCAGCATGAGGTCCACCATGGGCTGCAGGTGGATCTCTGCTCCCCTATGGACCTCCATGRGCTGCACCATGAGCTTCACCAGTATGTTTAGCACAGGCTGCAGGGGGAGAGTTTGCTGCTAATTTCCTCCTTCTGCTCTGACCTGGGTATTTGCAGGGTTGTTTCTCTCACATTTCCTGTCTTCTCTCTCAGCTGCTGTGCTATGTTTTTCACCCTTAAATAAATATGATATCACAGAGGTGCCCCCAGCTTTGCTGATGAGCCAGCTTTGGCCAGCAGGGGAGGTCTGTCTTGCAGCTGGTTCTGTCAGCTCTGGCTTTTTGTGATTTTAAATCTGTTTTTTTCCACAATTAAGGAGCAGTCATTTTCTATGCAATGATTCAAAACTAACAGAATTTTGTGGAGTAAAGAGTTTCTACAGAAAACACTTCTGAACATAATTTCCTTTATTAAATGATATCAAGCTGCACTAGTGACTTATGCTGTATGATAGTTTTCTTCAATTCTAACTGGCTTAATTGCGTAAATAACAATGCTTACCTATAGTTCATTTAGTCCTCTCTCACATTTTGAAGGATTTCTGGTAGTTAAAAATGAGAGTAAAAYAAGTACATACCAGTTGTGCCTGAGTGAGGTATTTCTTCCACCAGAGATATTTGCGCATAGAAGGGATGACTGATAATCCGTAGTAAGAATACATAAGCACRTGGATAAAGCTGTTCAAAGTGGGTCCAAAGAAACCTATAAAAATCCATTTGGAAAAAAAAAATTAAATACCAACTGCTAAAAAGTGAGAGATGGTGCTATTGCTCGTGATATYGCTTCTGCATTGAATCTCTTGCATATGGGAAATATTCCTTTCATGCTTATTCCTTGCTAAAGACATTCCTGGTATGTAGAGGTGCTCTCCAAGGGACAACTGAAAAACCAAATGATCCTTCCCAGAGGGCTTTTCTCATGCTGAATGTTGTTTTTTTTTTCTCATATTTTTCTTTTCTTCCACTTTTTCCTATTCTGTAGTTTACAGGCTATTATTTTTCCCTCTCCTAAAGTTCCTCTTGCTATGAGTCTTTCAATTATTCCTGTAAGCTTCAAACACTGCTGTGGATGACTTTGCTGCTAGTATGCAGCTTAGGACACTGGGAGGCGCCTGTATTTGTGTTCTCTGATGCAGTAGCAAGGGCTTTACTCTGAATTAAACCAATCTCTCGTGGCTGTGTTTGATCCTCGCTCTTGTCTTCTTCACTGGCTCTTCTGCTAGATGCACAYGTACAGAATTTCATCCCAGGTAATACCTTGCTGCTCTTATTAGTTACATCTAGTGAATACTAGTTTTAAAAGAAATTAATTACCCTCCATAGTTCCTTGCAGACTATGGAGAAGTAGCTGCACTACTCTGCTGYGTGCTTGTGTGTTTGATGGCAGTGCTACAACTACAAGATGGACTCACCAGTTGTTCTGATTTTGCCACTGATTAAGTACTTTAATTTCAGTAGTGCAGTGCTAGTGCAAAGCGTGGGGACCACACATTAGAAAGCACAAACCCCTACTGATTTGTTTACACCTCTAGAAAGAGCTCCTAATTGCTTTGAAATTTCTGATCCCTGCTCTTGTCTCTAACASCAATTTACTTTGATTTTGTGCTGTCCACAGTAAGTGCCAACAAATGTGGATTCTGCTTTTAGTTCTGAAAAAGACCTGCAACAAGTTTCTTTACAAAATGTTACAATGGACTGAGAGGACTCCCTCTAATAGGTTGCAAGAAAACAGTTTTTTCTCAACTTTTAAAGTAGTTTCACAGGAGGCCTCTGGCTGTGTGAAGCCCTGGAAATGTGTGCCTGTTGTGAGACAGCTGAAGTATTTCTCTGCTGTTTGRGCTTCTTATACAAATGCCAAGTGACCAGCCTGTGGCATCATAGATTCCTTCCTAACRGGGAAGATGATGGCAGTTAATATARTCTTCTGAGGTTGTATTCTCATATGAAACAGAACAAACTCCAACTGGTATTTTAATTAGTGACTGTGAAAGTAAAGTATCTTGCTAAAGAAGAGATTGATGCATACAAGAGTTAAGCCTGGAAAAGGGCCATTGATTTAATTTGTTGTGATTGGTAAAGGCTTTACATAGGTCCTGACTTCTTCCTGCATCTGCTTTTGGAGTAGGTCTTGTATGTGATGGCTCTTCTGTGTTATTCACTTTTGTTATGCTTAAAAATGGTTTGAAGATGAGTAAATACATGTTTGTGGCAGCTAAGTGAAACATCTAGGGCCTAACACCCAGGGATTTCTGGCCTCAACTTTAACCATGCTTTTAACTTCCCTSTGTTCTGCAGGTGGTCAGCAGTTCTGAAAGGCTCTGAAYCCTAAAGGTGCCCTCATATTGCACAGTGACACAATTCCTTTGCATGTGATGTGATTCCTCCCCAGCTGCAGCTGACTTAGACCCGAGGTGATGAAGCAAACAAAGACTTACTCTGCCCACAAGGTATCCAGTTCAGAACACACCACCAAATGTTAAACATAGTGGCATGGTGATACACATGAAGGAAGGTGATCTGGCTGCTTTTCTTTCTCAGTACAAAGAAGATAGTGTCCATGAATTCAATTACTTTGGAAAAATAATACCACCACAGCACCTTGGCTACCTGTACAAGCAAGAACAAAGGAGCAGGAGATCAATATCTGTCTATACTAGCACTTAAATATTACTGTTCTTCACTCTCTAGGCATGCAACTTCCCAGAAGGCATTAATATGCTATTAAAGGAGAAGCAGAAGCTCTCTTTTCAATTTTATTTTGCTTTTCAATTAAGCAGTTTTGTAAAAAAAMCCACATCTTTTAAGCAATTGCATAAATATAAAATTATCAAATTATAATTTAAGAAATATAAACTTTTGAGGAAGGGTTGTCTAATTGTTTTTGGGTGTGTTTTTTTTTTTTTTTGTTTCTTTTTTTTTCTTCTCCAATGGTGCAGTTTTGTATGTGGGTGTTTGTTTCATTTTGGGGTTTGTTTCTTTGGTTTTTTTTAAGGGTTCTATCATTTTCTTGACACAGAACAGATTTTGCTGCCAGATTATTCTTCTGAAAAAAAAAATCTAAATTTGATACTCAATACAATGAAATAAATCCTCCCCTGGAGTAGAAGTATTTTATCAGAGCTCAAGATATGTCCTAGGAGAGTTAAAGACAATTAAAACAGAAAGGATGCTTTTGTCTCTCACCCGGATATCGGCCTCCCCTGCGCTGTGGAGGTTCTGGCACTGCAAGTTGTAGCCACCTTCCCATGTGGCCAGGATGAGCTGGAACAGAAAGCAGAGSAATTATGTTCATGAACAGATGGAATGGGTTTCCCCCCTGCAGTTGTTCTGTCCTCACTGGTGGGTACCCACTCCTTCCATGAACTGATGCTCCTGAACCAGACAACTTGCTAATATCTTGTCTTTTGAAAGGGGAAAGGCATCTGTTAAGATGGGGAATGAAATGATGCATTTCTTCTCTTTCTCTGGCTTTAGAGCCTTCAAGGCATGCATTAAAATCTCTCACTATTTAATGCATCTCCCAATCCTTGCTCCAAAGCAAACACTGGAATATTGTATCTCTGTCCTGAAGCTGTATGAACAGAGCTTAACACAGCTACTTGTGCAAAGCTGTCCTTGAGAAAAATTCCCTGTTTGCCAAGCAAACAGAAGGCAAATGCAAAGTAGTGCAATAGGAGAAAYATTTCCTAATGCCATATACATCTCTTTGTCCTACACTGTTAAAGGCTGGAGGAAGTGAAGGAGAGCAGGCACAGTGCTGAATAGAGGCAGGAATTGGCACACAAGCAGTTTCTTAGATTCTGCACACGTCACATGGGGAAGCAGAGCAATGAAATCTCAGAGTACCTCACTGGGATGGAGCAGGTTTCTAGAAAACCATATGGTAGTTTTCTATATGGAATATTTTTAGAGTAACAGCCACCTAAAGCACTCAGCAGCCCTTTTGGAAGAGGGACTACCATCTCTTGCTTATAAATGCCATGTGGAATCCATTGATTTTTGAAAAGGTCTTGCTTATACTCAGATAAGTACAAAGTGGGTTTGGGGACAAACTGGGCAACCATGTTCTGGGGTGTTTCTCACCCTCTACAGAGACTGCAGAGAGTAAGGATGGGAGAAATGCATTKAAGTGTTATGCTGTAAGCAGAATTACAAGATGCTGAGAGAAGTGGGTTGCCTTCAGCTCTGGAGCTACATTCACAGGGATGATGTGTCAGCACAGAAGGGATGACTTTTCCCTCTAGTTCACACTGAAAAAAACTGTCCTGTGTTGAATCTGTGACAGTTCATACAGAAGAGAAGCAGAAGCATTCCCAGTGATCAAATTGAATTAATTCTTAGAGTAAATACATTTAAAAATTATTATTGATAACATCTGGATTAGAAAGTGGCCTAGAATGCTTATTATAAATTCATATTAAAATGCAYTTAAACCTAGAGAACTGGAGTCTTCTACTATTTTTCTTCTGAATTCAAATTCCGTGATTGTCCCTGTAATATGAACTTAGCTGTTTTAGGTGGCCAAAATAGTCCACAGAAATTGCAGAGAGAGATGACAGTACAGTGAATGAATGTTTTATAGATAATTGATAGTTAACAATTGAAACAAACACATTTCTTTACAACCAACTCATTTTTCTGCTTTGCTGAAGAAACTTGACCTCAAAATTTTCTGCTGCAGTAGATAAAATGTTGGTTACAGAAATTTGCTAGGAAAATATGCAATTTTTCWGTATTTTGATTAGTCTGTTTTACAACTTCAGATTTCTGTATGATTACAGTGAATTGATTTTTTGAAAAATCTTTTGCGTGTTGTCTCCTTGTGTATGAAACGTCAGGAGTGAGGGCTGGTTGATTGCCCAGCAGGACCTGGGTAAAGCCCTGAGGAAGGAAGGTGGTGTCTCACCACCTGCCAGGAGCTGCAGTCCTCCATGGAGATACCTTASGGATATTTTTGGTCTGGATTGATTGATACTGGTTTTCTGTTTGCCTTTTTTTAAGCCCTCTGGTCAGTAGTAGAGTGAACGTTGCCAAAGAACTCTGTTGTGCTTTCACTTCTATATTAAACCTGTTTTTGACTATACCTTTGCCAGTGATTTGTTAAATGACCTTAAAACATGTATTTGCCAAAAATTRGCATAGTCAGCAGGTTTGCAAGCAGTATCACTGACAACTTACAAAAGCATGGAAGAAGTCCAGGTCCTAAGTTCTCAGACAAATGGGCTTGGGGTAACTGGAGTGATTGGAAAGTCGAGGAGGAACATCTCTAAGTTGCTAGGGGCCATATAAAGGCAAGGAAAAATAAAGTAATTATTTGCAAAGTGTTAGATACCTGTCCARAAGCTGCCTGCCACTACAGAAAAGATAATATTAAAGAGAAACAAGGACTGTRAAGTGAGATGGAAAGCAACTGAATTACTACTGTCCTTCAAAATAGAACAGCTCCAGAGACAGTTACAGGAGGAAGAGAAAGGAAAACAAAAGTTGMAGGAAAAAGTGGACCTAATGCTTGTGTGGGCTCCAAATCCTCCTGACATTGTGCAGATTAATGAATTAATTGCATATCCAGAAGACTGGGAGGGTAACATATGGAGTGGTCCCTGAGATAACAAACCAGGGTTCTGCACCTGAGACAGGACAGCCCTGGATGTACAGACRGACCAGGCAATGAGAGGTTGGAAAAGAGCCCCATGGAAAGGGATCTGGGGGTCCTGGTCAGTGGCAAGTTGAACATGAGATAGCAGTGTTGTGGCAGCCAGGAGGGCCAACCCTGTCCTGGGGGGCATCAGGCAGAGCATGGCCAAGTGGGCAAGGGAGGGGATTGTCCTGCTCTGCTCTGAGCTGGGGCAGCCYCACCCTGAGTGCTGGGGGCAGTTTCTGGGTGCTACAGTATAAGAAATACATAAAGCTGTGAGAGAGCCTCCCCAGGAGGGCCATGAGGATGGTGAAGGGCCTCGAGGGGAAGCCTTACATGGAGAGACTGAGGTCACTTGGCCTGCTCAGCATGGAGAAGAGAAAACTGAGGAGAGACCTCATTGCAGTTACAGTTTCGTCATGAGGGGAAGAGGAGGGGCAGGTACTGATCTCTGTGGTGACTTGTGACAGGACCCAAGGGAACAGCCTGAAGCTGAGTCAGGGGAGGTTTAGGTTGGCTGGGGACTGGAACAGGCTCCCCAGGGAAGTRGTCACAGCACCAGGCTCAACAGAGTCCAAGAAGTATTTGAAAACACTCTTAGGCACAGGGTGTGACAGTGTGGGTGTCATGTGCAGGGCCAGGAGTTGGAGTCAGTATCCTGATGTGTTCCTTCTAATTTGACATATTTTATGAAACTTTCCTGCCAGCTGAACAGGTGAGCTCAGTAGTATCCCAAGGGTTTGGGTTTTCTTTTTTCCAAGTATTTCATTCAAAGGTTCCATGTTGGAAAATGAGATGAAAAAACCCTTAGAGGCTCATAAAAATATTTCTTTTCAACATCAATATTTATTTTTAACATCACAATTTTTTAATTTGGTAATTAGGAAATTTGCAGCTCCTTACAAGTGGTCACCATGCATACAGAGAGTGAGCTTTGGGGTAAGAATATCACTCTSTCTGACTGCATGGTTTTATTTAATTTCTTTTGTTTATTCTTCCATGATTTTAAAAATGCCAGATTTTTAGATCATTCTGTTTGTTTATTCCTCAGTCATTTTACTTGGCAGAAGATTTTTCTATGGTTTGTCTCCATTTCAAAAGCCACATCAGTCCAACTCCTGCCTTACTACTGTAAATGGAGAATCAAAGT
>CADDXX010000253.1:998286-1182722 GCA_902810485.1 Alauda arvensis | reverse complement strand
AAAAAAAAAAGAAAAAAAATGGGTTTTGTGGGTTTTGTCTTCTGGTGTCTGTTTTCAAGGGCTTCAAGTAATGTACGTTAACATCTTAACATTAAAAGCACTGCAGTTATCAAAAGGCTGAGAATGGGCAGTTCCCAAATAATATCCAAATAGTAACTTTTGGCTTCTGTTTTCCTCTGCAGAGGCAAAACCAAAYATGTTTGCTGAGGGGCACTGCTTGAATCCTCTGCAAAATCATCTGATACATTCAAACCTCTCTCCTGGTTCTAAACGGATCCTGAATTTTATGAGCATGTTCCTGTCTGATAAATACTCAGGTAATAATCTGTGTGACCATATTCAGCCCCCAAGCCCCACAGCCCTTGCTTTTGGATGCAGTGGTAAGTTTTTAACATCTGTCTTTTACTGTCTGACTGTATGAGGAARGCCTCTTAGTCACAAGAGCAGAAAAATAACACTGAATTGCCAATACCATAAATAAATCAGTACTTGCTCTCATCTATAAATCTATTCATGTTTAAGCATGGGCCTGGAAAAATCATTCCACAGATGGTCATCCAAATAAAACCCAATCTATGGCATTTTCATGGGTGCTGAAGGACAAGGTATGGGCATGTTGGAGCTGAGTGACTGTGGCAGATGCAAATTTATGCTTGTGGACACTGTCCTGGCAGCAAAGAGCTGTCCCCAGGCTGGACTGTAGCTCAAGAAGGACAATCAAAACATACCTACAGCTAAGATGAGAAGGGACTTCTTAACACTAAAATTATTTTGCTGTTGATTTAAACTTTCCCAGMAAAACCACCTGTCACTAAAATATTTCTGCTAAAAACTGAATCTTGGTCACCTTCCCCAGGTGTGCTGCATGGAAGAGCACTTACCTCTATGAGCATGTAGAAGGAGAGCAGTGTGATGCCCAGGTTATACACAATGAGGTGAGGCCTGAGGGAGAAAGGAGGCCTGTTCTTCATGAACTTGTTGCCCAGCCATATGCAGAGTAGATATGCTCCAGTAAGGAAAAACGTGGGAAGGTAAGAGTCCAAAAGGAACCATCCTCTAACCCTGGCATCTAAAAAAAGGAACACATGGAGCAGGCAATTAACAAAGCTATGGTAAAGTATTGCTAAAATAAGGCAGAAATTAATTCTTTTTTTCATGAAAAGAATCTGTTAAAAGTGTGAGATAGAATCAGTCATTCTTTCCTCACAAGAGCTATCCATTGCTTTCACCTTACTGAAACTGCATGCTAAGTTTCAGAGAACGTAGGCTGAAAACTGCATGGAATTCCCTAGTAATGTAAGGTAATCTAAATCACCCCATTTTAATAGTAAAGAGTAAATGAAAGAGAAAACCCCATTCTTATAAAAATTTTTTATTTAATGTTTTAACTTAATATTTATTTAAAGCCTATCTTAATCTGCTCAACAATTTGCAGATAGTATTAAATATAAAGTAGGCATTTAACATTGCCAACTCACGTGTTATTTCAATTCTGCACTTGCCATACAGGTAGGGAGGYATATAACACTGACTAGAAAATGTTSATACAAGGGGAAGACTTTTCCAAAATATGAAATATGAAAAGCAAGTGGCAAACATTTACTTTGATGTTTATTAAAGAATTTTGGCTAGGAGAGGGCTTGCTTTCTCACAGTTTCTGTCCCACTTCCCTGCTCCTGAAATGAAATATTAAGGTCAAATCCTGCTTGCCTTATTCACACAAGTAATCCCATTGGCAGTAATCAGATAGTTCACTGTACATGAGCAAAGCCTAATCCCAATGCCAAGCTGAAGGCACCACTTTGTTGTCATATGAGCAACTGGATGTCATGAGTGAAAGGGGTGTGATCTCTTTCTTTTTTCTTTTTCCAAGATGAAGCACAATCTAGAGTCAATTTTCCATAGCAACATTCTTCAGCCATTTACCTATGGAAAGAACAAGGGGGCATCATGGCTAGGTTTTAGAATGACYTATGGAGTAAGTGAAGAAAGAAGTCAATGAGCAGTCCTTGTGCAGGTCTCACAGAAAGTAGTTCTTTCTGCCCTAGAAAAAGATGGTTTTGCTCTTGGAAAATGTTTTAAATTACTTAGATTATTGTTTTACAGAGGCCAAGATTGTGTTAAAAATTGCAAAAGAAAAGCTATTCACAGTACACAAGAAAAGTATTTTACTGTTTTTATGCCTGTGTTGAAATTGAAGGAGACTGGGAAATGGATGATGCACCAAATAAATGTGCCCAAACATTCAGKAATTGATTGTAATTTTGCTGCACTGTATTCTTTCCAACAATTCCTTCCTCAGAAATACATGCATACAGTATATGTAAAATGAAATTTTACATATGTTAGAGTACCCTGCAKATGAGGCTTTGAGCACCAGTTTTCTTTCTCATTACATTTTTCCTTGGCTTCCCCCCTTGCTTCCATTGCAGTGGCTGTAACATTCCTCTGTTGAATTTGGATTCCATTCCAGGGTTGTTAGCCCTTTCRCAGGAAAGACTTTCAACCAGGCCACCACTGCCATGGAAGTCCAATGCTCTCCTGCTTTTGACTCTCCCTTTTGGACCTCCAAAAACCTCTAGGAGCARAGAGGTGTAGGATTAAAGCAGTGACAATAGCAGAATCCTTTTTATGGCAGTCTTGTTTTGTTGTGTGTTACCAAGCTGGAACGCCTGTTGTCTGTCCTCAGGTCTCAATGTTTACTAGGATCACCTCAGTGTGAGAAGGAAACACTCCCRACAAACTCTTAAAGCTCACAAGCCATGTGTGAAGCACTAGACTGAATATTTTAGAAGTGATTCTGCTCTCTTATGGGCTCTCAACATGACACAGGAGTCATAGGACAGGTAAAGGTTGAGTGTYTAAAGTATTGATGTCTTAGGAGTGCGTGTTTTAGGAGCATAAGGATTAAATTTATTTAATTGGTATCCCAAATGAAGATGTAGAAAGCAAGCATGTCAGCAAGACTGCCATCTAAGGAAAGATCTCCCATCCGAGGATTGCAATGCTTGGTGCATAAAAGTAACATACACAAGGGAAAATTGGCATCAGTAGACAACAAAACTGCATGCTTGCTCAAAGAGGAAAAATATTCAAAAGAGTTCCGAATACAAATGAAACGACACAGAATAAATTCTGCCCCAGTATGCCCTCAGCAAGTTTTCATTCTGCTGTGAGTGGCCACAAGCATGTGGGCTGATCCAGACAAAAGTAGAACTCCTGTGCTTGTTCAGGTCAGCATGTCAAGTATTTTTAAATTCTATAGTATTCCAGTTTGAAGAGAAATTGTTAAAACATGTACCCTTCCTGAATATTTCCCACCATGACCTCAATACCTTAAAGAATAAGACAGTTTCTGGCAGAAACTGGTTTATAAAGGGCAGCCAAGGAACGTGACTCTTTTGTTTCCACTTCCACTTATCCCTGAATGACAGGCAGAGGGAGGTTTTTATGTGTTGAGAGGGGGAAGGAAAGGGAATGCATTTCAAAAGAAGTTATCAGAAGAATGAGAGATGAAAAGTATTTYTGTTGACCGACAGTTAAATCTCCGTGTTCAAGTGCTATAAAGTTACACTGTCAATAGGAGAAAGGATTATTTTTACAGTATTGAACTTGCACAGCATCTGAAACTGAGACCAAAGCAGTGAATAAAGTCACAGTGGGAAAGCACTGGAATACAGCAGGGGAAGGAGCAGGCGCCCACAAGCTCTGATGGCTCCGTGAATAAGMTCATTCACGGTCACTGGCCATAATGTGCCATACCCTTGGGGTGAAATCCTGGCTCCTTTTAAATGAGTGGCAGCCTTCCCAGACTCTTTAAACCTATCAGGCTTTTTTTTATCAATGAGGTTTAGAAACATTTTGATTCCAGTCTCTGTATAGCTCTGGCCAGTCAGTATCTGAGTAGATTCAGTCCTTTTTAAAGTGCAGAGGGCAGATGGGTTTGCCCCAGTGCCTCGCTAATGAACACAGTCTATTAAGGAAARGTGCTTTTTACTTTATCATAACTTTAACAAAACACATCTCTTCTTGGCCACCTCTGTTTCTTTCACAGATAAACAACCAGTTAAGCAGATTCAGCTCCTGCAATTCAATATTACTTAATTTTGCATAACACCCAACAACACTCTGCAGATGAAGTGTTACCGTGGAAAAATTATCTCTTACAGAAAAAATTTGCTATTTTACTCATTCTCAATTTGCCTTGAGCATAAGAACAATATGGCCCAACACCAAATTGTAAGACCACCCCTCATTAAGAGATGAAACCAAYGGGCAGGTATGTGGCTGCTGTTCCCTGATCCAAAGGCCTTGTTCTGCTAGTTCAAAAGCAAATACAGAGGTAAAGTTGTCTACAAAGCCCAGCTGATACTGGTGAATGAAGGTACAAAATACACCAATATTTGTAAAACAAATTCAAATCTCAGACAGTCTGTCCTTCATTCTAGTCAGGCAGTGCTGCAGCTTGTGTTAACCTGGTGCTCACAGTGTGACAGAGATTGCCTTTGGGAACTAGAGTGTGGCTTTCTGTCTCTTCTAGTGCCCTCACACAACTGGAAATGATGAAAAAGACCTACATAGGGATACAAGTATTTCAGGAGTTACTACCTAAAACATAAACAATAAACAGGGGATTGGTTTTTAAAATAATAGAGTGCTGTTACCTATCCTTTTAATCCATCTTGCTGTGCAATGAAATGTGTACTGTGGATGAAATCAGTAGAGAGAAAATACAGGAATGGTTTAGATGTTTGGAGAAGCTCTCAAATTCATTAGATATTCRTCTGTGGGGTCATTTGATTTAAAACAGATTGCAGTTTATTGTGAATAATTTATGTGAATTAGTTATGTGAATTATTTATGTGGATAAACACACTGGAGGGATATGCTATTCAGGAAATGTATGATACTGTGTCATTATACCACCAGTTAAATTAAAGATCAGAGTGGACAAACAAAGCTATTTTCAGCACTATGTCTGGAGAAGGATGGTGATGTACTTGGCAAGCAATACAAATAATACTTGTTTAATTGAAGGGCTTTCTAAAAGACCAAAGGGATCCCTGTGCTGTTCAGAATTGGATCAACTATAGCTTATTCCTTCAGACAATWTGTCTGGACCAACAAGGAAGAGGAATGAAAGAGAACATCATGTCCATTTGGAAGAAAAAAACAAAAACAAAACATCAGAAAGTAGTGCTTTTATTCTTCAGATCACATTTCTTTGTTAATATTAAAATGTCCTATTGTAGAAGCCATTAGTAAAACCTATTCTGCTTTAACCACTTCTGCTGCATTTCCTAAGCTGTTCAGTGTTTCTTCACTGGAAATCTTTCTTTCAAACCTCACATCTACTGTAGACACGATGGAAAAAAATTTGTAGCTAGCCAGCCAGCWAAGAAAAATTAAAATTTCTTGTGGTTAAGAACACTACATCTTTCCCTTTTCCTTCCAATAAGCAAGAACTGTTTCTGAGACATGGAGAATATTACTGGGAATCCCTAATCGTGTATCCATTCCCACAAGCAGCAATTCTGGATTTAACCATGGGTAAAAGTTGGCAAGGCAATTCATGAAGTCAAAACCAGCCCTATCAACAGCAAGGTAGCCTTGAAGTGGCCTACTCTGTCTAAGTTCCTGTCTCACTCCTTTCTTGTATTTGCTTGTTTCTCTTAGCCCTTACTTTGATGCTTCATCTCACCTGCASTCYTATTTTAGGTTTGGGGTTTTTTTACTTACTTGTTTCAATCCTAATAAAGCATGACGCACMTCCAACCTACAATTATTTAAGTGACTCTTGTCCCAACAATTCTGTAAAGGAAGTAAAAAGATACATCTGTTCTCCCACCCAATTTATTAGCTWATATAAATTTTGGATGTGATCCTGCATGTTGCTTTTGCTCCAAGCATCCTTCCAAATTAGGCAATTCAATAAGTAGCYGGACCAAAAAAACTGGGTTATGAATGACAGTCAGTGCCAAACCTGATCTTCCACTTCAAGAAAGAGCCGGGCTTTCAGGCTTTTTATTCAATGTTAGGATATAAAATTGAATTTCTCTGATATTCTCAGAAACAAAGGAAACACAAATTGATAGATTTGCTGCAATAATGGTTTCTTCCTGATAATACTAGTTTACATTTTTCAATAAGAAGTTACTCAGCAAGTTTATTAGAAGTTTTTTTGGGTAATAATCTCTAAAAGTATTGTTTCCTTAAAGGGCTGTAAGTGGAGCAGCTTACCTCGAGGTCCAAACATATAGTCCACAAATGCATTTACTTCCCGGTCAAAAGCTCTCAGGGTCTCCTAAAAATATGAAAAAGGACACGTGAAAAAGACATTATCTCAGGGTCACAAAGAGAATACAGAGAGATTAAAAAAAAAAAAAACCAAACTCAAATAAACATGTAAAAGTTTATCATGTGCAAGTATTTCCATATATCATGTATACTGAACAAGCCCCAAACCTCTTTAAAAATTAATTTAGGGCAGGCTGTGGTCTAGATAACAATACAGGCCTCATTGCTGGAAGCTGCCCAAACCAGAACTCTTTAGGAAGGCAAATTAAGGTTTATGAAAATCAGSAAGTACCACAGTAAATCCATCTGTGATTGGTGTAGTTCTCACTCTGATAAAGATGCTGCTTTSTTTTTATGATGTTTCCTCAACTGAATATCTCAATGCTTTACACTTARAGAAGGAAATCTTTAAGTGATTTAGGTGAAGGTGAACCAGCTGAGACTTCTCTAAATCASGCCCCAAGTTCTATACAGCAAGCCTACAGAAGAACCTAGAGGCCCAATAATGAAGTTCAGGCCATGTAGGGTGGCAGRAAGAGGCAGGTTACATTATAGAGACACTGTATTTTGAGGTGTTTGTCAGTGACGCTGCTAAGCCAGCAGCAAATTTGTGACAGTTTAGCAAATTTGCGTCTGTTTTTGACTGAGTTGGGAGCTGAGCCAYGACCTACACAGTCCTTCCCCCAACTGGATGTGGTGATCTCTTCCCAGACTCCAGATCTGGGCAGGCTTCCTGCATGCCTGTGCCTGAACAATTCCTTGCCACAACCTGAGGTCAGCCTCGTTCTTCCCAACAGTGTCCTGCTATGCTCAGTGAGTTCATTTCAGCACTGAGAAAACGCAGCCAGGCTGAGGAGAGAGACACAGAGTGATGCTGRGCCTCTCTGCAGGGCAGGAGCTGCTGTGGGTGCATTTGAATGCCAGATATCTCCACACCAGCCTGGACTGCAGCCACCATTAACAGATTTGCCTCATGAAGAACCATATTTGCACACTGGAAGGTCCAGCCCTGGCCTCTCCATTCCTTTAGTGGGATTGGGTTGTGATCTGGGAAAGGACAAGCTCTTGGCACTCCCAAGCCCCTTCCTTGTGTTTCTTCTGCTTCYGATTTTGGTCCTCAGATTATTCAAAATGGACAGATTTTGTGTGAACATGTGGTAATGAGAGGTTCTTGTAGCACCTTAGGCTTTATACTTCTGTCTCTGCAAGATGCTGCTGTATTCATGTTTTCTTGGAGAAAAACCCAACAAAACCCCCAAAATGAAAAGTATATATWTTTCTAAATAAACAAACAAACAAAAGGATTTGCTCACAAGAAACTGAGGAACCATGATACAAAAAAGTTTCTCATGCTTCACAGCACTGAGGAAATTAAACTAGCTTTTAGGAAAGTGTCCTGGCTACACTTATAAAGAAAGGCATTTCAGACAATTACCTTAGCAGCCTAATGATGGCTTCTGTCACAGGAGGTGACTTGATTTTCAGGTGTGGGACCTGYGCAAAAATCTGCTTCCATTTTTATCTCCTTGATGTATACAGTAGTTCTGTTACTATTTCATGACAATGATACTCCCTTTTGGGAAACGCTACACTGCTGTTTGTCTGTGATGTGCTCACCTGCTGCATTAATTTGAAACAGACCTACGCCTGTGCTTAATGGTTTTGTGGTCAGACTTAACAGACTGCTTTGGAAAAAATACTGTAATGGATTTGAGTGACTTGTAGGAATGAGCATGCAAAGTTATTTGCTTTCATTCTTACATTACATAAACAAATCTTACATGTCTAGAATAAAACCAAACACCATGTATATTCCTTTTATATTAAAATACTGTAGACAAACCTATTCTCAGCTGTATTGAAATGGAAATTAGGTACTGAATGCTTCTAATGGTTAGATAGATGAACAGAAATTGTAGAATATTAAGAAAAAARGAGTAGAACAAAAGAAAAGAATCATAGAATTCGTTTAGGTTGGAAAAGAYCTTTACACCATCAAATCCAACTGTAAACTCAGCTCTGCCAACTCCATCACTAGACCATGTCCCTGAGTGCCACATCTACATGTCTTTTAAATAYYTCCAGGGATAGTGATAAAATCACTTCTCTGGTCAGACTGTTCCAGAGCTTAACAACCCCTTCAGTGAAGAAATTTTTCCTACYRCCTAATCTAAACCTYCCCTGGCACAACTCGAGGCCACTTTGTCCTGTCACTTGTTACCTGGGAGAAGAGGCTGATCCCYACCTGGCTACAGCCACCTTTCAGGCAGTTGTAGAGAGTGGTAAGATTCCCCCTGAGCCTCCTTTTCTCCAGACTAAACACTCCCAGCTCCCTCAGGTACTCCTTATAGGACTTGAGCTCCAAACCCTTCCCCAGCTCTGTTGCCCTTCTCTGGACTTGCTCCAGCCCCTCAATGTTTTTCTTGCTGTGTTCAACACTGAACACAGGATTTGAGGTGTGGCCTCACCAGTGCTGAGTGCAGGGGGATGACCACAGCTCTGGTCCTGCTGGCCACACARTTGCTGATACAGGACAGGATGCCATTGGATTTACTGGCCCCCTGGGCACACTGCTATGTCTCATCCCACTGACTGTCAACTGGCCTAGGTACTTTTCCTCAGGGCAGCTTTTCAGCCACTCTRCCCCAAGCCTGTAATGCTGCATGGGCCTTGCTGGACCTCACACCATTGGCCTCAACCCAATTCAGCCTGTCCAGATCCTTCTGCAGAGCCTTCCCACCCTCCAGCAGATCAATGCTCACGCCCAACACAGGCCATCATTGATCCATTGCAACCTCTTACACCTGGTTAGGATAAGCAGACAGCATGCTGAGTAGATGAGCCAGTCTGAAATCAAATCTACCTCCTAATGAGTGTGGTTAAATGACACAGTGAGGACTTGTACCAGCTGACAACCTTGTTCCCACCTATCTTAGCACAAAAATTCAGTGCCTGCTTTGCCTTCGTTGGTGACTTGAGAGTAGAACTTTTTCTAGGAGGTGCAGCAGAGAAACAATATCCTTCTTAAGAATGTACCAGCCTTTGTCTCTCTTTCAACATTGTACAGCTTATTTTAGTTACAGAAAGAAAAATAGAGATTTATAAGATATAGATTTGTAAGATTGTTTTAGAAAATACATTTGTTTATATACCTAAAACTAGTAGTTAAAATTTGGAAAAAAATCTTGCTTAAAAAAAGGTAGGTAATTCAGTGTGACTAGTCTTGACACCTTCCTGTCAACACTGCTACAAGAGACTGTACTGTATTTCTGGGTTTTAGAACACGTCCTTAACAGTACCTCTGGGCAGATTAGATGCAAATGTCTTGCTCAACATGATCTGTCACATTTCTAAAGAAAAGCAAATAAAACCATTCTGAACAAACTCACATGCTCAGACAACTCACTTCTCTCTGGCAAATCACTGTAATAGCCTTTATCAACGAAGGTATTTGGGTTACAAGGCTAAAGATTAACATGTCTTCCATGTTGTTTCTTCTTTTGTACAGGACATTGCTCTGAGTATTAGCAATRTATATTCCTCAGCAGGATTTTTGACAGATTTGTGGAAGATCTATTTCCTAAACCTATTAAAAAGACAGTAGGTTACCTGAGCAAACCAAATCACCCAAATGGAAAGATCTGGAGGGAACAAAGTCAATGATGATAAAGCAATAGAGATCTCCCTAATGAGATATTTCAGTATTTTTGCACAGAAATGTAAGTAAGTGAATAGGCAGCACAGTGCACATAAGTGAATTAGTTTTCATGCCATTGAACCTGAAACACAATTTCAAAGTCACTGGATATGTAAAAAATGTATCACTTCTTGCTATACATTTGTAAACCTTTGTAAGTGTTGATCTTCATTGAGAGACCAATATCTACTGGTTTTCTAGTAGTTTCAGCATAAGTAGTATAAGCTATGTAAAAATTGGGTAAATGCTACCTAAACAGTGCAGATAGCAAAATAACTTTGTCAAAAATACCAATGATCTGTCATTAGGCATTGTTTATTGTCCACTTGAAACACTGCCTCTAGTGATTCAGATTTCTTTTTATATAGCTCTATAAACCAGSCCATCTGGATCCAATAGAAACATGAAAAAACCCTCTGAAATAAACTTCTTACAGATGAATAAACTGCATTCAATCTTACTTATGCTATCTGGAAACCTTTTGTATTACTGTTGGTTTGTTCTGTTTTGTTTTTAACTCAAAAGCCTTGAATGTCATGCAGTGCCTCAAAAATCTGAGATAAGTTGCTTCTTCTTACACAGCTACATAGAAATTAGAATACTTAGTACAAAAGAAGATCTCATTTCAAACTTCAAAGAAAAAGTGGAAATGGGTGCCAACCTCTGCTCTCTGATACAGCTCCTGGAAGTAACAGTGATATCTTAAACTAGCCTGATTGAAACTACAGACATGATTTTTATTACTTAAATGGCTATTTTCCCTTGATTACCTGAAGAATTCTGCTCTGTACAYAGTCAGTGTCTGAGAAGTACTGGAATGAATCCAAATTTAGCAGCATGTTTAAAGAAACTGATCTTAGATGCTATTGTGCATATATTTACATATCCAACTATTAAAGAAGATTTTGTAGATGGTAGTGTTGGCTCTAGAATGGCTGAAATAGTGGATGAAATGAAGCAAAGTTGARTCCAACTCAGAACTGCTTATAGATTAAATTGTTTAGCTTATTATTACTTGAAGGATTTAAAATTAATCATCTTGAACAAAGATGTACAGTGAGGGACAATTCTTCACAACAGATTCCTTCAGACAACCTTCTAGGCTTTTGTCACCTTTATGTTCTATGATTTGTGTGTTATGTCTGTAGGGGAAACACATGTTTTTAAAAAATCTCCAAAGAAAGCACTTATTTAGGGATTTATATGTGAACTGCAGAGAAAGTTGAAGCTGAAGGCAGAAAGGTGAACAAGCTGTTGCTATGATTTGTGTTTGAAGCTGAAGACAGAAAGGTGAACAAGCTGTTGCTATTATTTGTGTCTAAGAAGGGAGATGTTCAATGAAATTGGAAGGCAGGACATCCAGGAACTGGCAATAAACTGCTGTTTTGTGTAATATATGCTTAATGCATGGATCTCACTACTAGATAATCTGACTGAGAGTAGGAACAAGCTAGAGTGAGCTCATGAGAGAAACACAACTAGCTGGGGAGTGAGACTGCTGCTATGTCCCATGGATGTACTGAGAGAGAGAGAGGGRAAAAAATAGCTAGAAGAGACATTATCTTAGATCWTCTTTATTAGCATTTTAGATTAATCATTTGAAGAGACAGAAACTGGAGTCCTTACTTGACATGGTAATTTCTGTGTCCCACATTCTGGGAYATTCTCCCCACCCTGGCTGACCAGGATTAGGGGCTGTGCCACAAAAGCCTTACCCAGCAGAGTGCTGCCAGAACTCTGAGAAGAAGCAGAGCCCTCTGTGCTAAYCTGGCCTGGCTAAAGGGCTCTTCTGCCAACATAAGATGGATCCATGGGAGATGTGCTTGCTTCTGTAGCAATCTCACTGCCTGAATCCTTCCATCTCTCCTTCAAAGGCATGTCATTTGGTGTGACAGAAGTGACTGAAGCCAAGGGAAGTGAGAGAAGTTCTGCYGGTGGTCTGGGTCTGGAAAGGTGCCCACATAATACGTGGACAACATTTGGTGTTGTCTATTTTGCAGAAAATAGCCAAGAATAGCCAAGAAAAGAAGTACATGTGAACCACTCCATCTAAATATATAGTCATTCTTTTCAAATTCCAAGAAAAGAGAGAGCTGTATCTTTGTTTTGAAAATGCAACCTGTGTAATACATACACACATAATGTAATGCAAAAATCTCTCAAAAATATGGTATGGTGGTAAAAAAACCAAACCAAACAAAACAAGGCTGTTCCAGCTTTAGCACAAAAAATAAAAAAATGTATGTTCTTTGTATGTTCTTTTCTCTTCCTATTTCTTCTAAAGGCTTTCACATTAAACTGTAAGCACTCCAAGAAACAAAGGTGTTGTTACTGCGGTCAGTAAATTATTTAAAAAACTCCAAGAGCATMTTTGAAGGTAGCATAGATTAGCATTGTCTATGTTTGAGAAACATACAGTATTTCTAAAAGGTCTTAGTGCAAGCCATGTCTGCTCTGAACAATTTTATTTGATTTTCAGTGTTTTTCAACCAGATCATTTTACTCCTATTAATTTTTCATACTATGCAATACATGATCCATTCCACTGCTAAAGCTTCAGGCATTTGTGCAAATGTCTGGATATTTTCCCAGTTSATATTACCAAATTCAGCACTTTTTCTGACAGTTCTTCTGCAGCTGAGGGTTMCTTTTTTGCATGTATTTGGAAATGACTGCAGGTTGGTAGCCTAGGTGAGGCTGGGAGCTCACAGGTCTGCCTGTTATCTGACAAAGCAAATTGGTGGGGGAACTGATTCACCAAATAGATTGGTTTTCTCTGGAGGAATTGAGAACAGCTGTCTGAACAAGGATTACAGCCAGAAGAGCTGATTTAGTCACTGAAGAGAGAGCTGAATTGATGATGGTGCTACTGAGGATGTAAAGATAAGGGGAAGGTAGGTGCAAAGGGAAGGCAGGCTTCCAGATGTTCCCTGAGTAGCTGCTCAGGTTACACATGGAAGAAAATGCAGTTTTCAGTGGATTCCTCAACAAGAAGACTGGCTAGCCATTTCTGATATTWAAAAAATGAATGGATGTGAAGTTTGGTAAGCATGGAAAGACACAGCTAAAYGTAGCCAGAGGTTTTATCTGGCATTTGAGCTGTCTAGGAGGCTTGACTTCAGATTCTCTTAATTTATTGCTGCCCAGAGAAATTTTACCACAGGCCTTAGCAGTGCCTGAAGGGAARCAGGAGGCTGCCAGTAGTACTTGCATCAAACCTGATGCAGAATATTTGACTGCCTAAATTATCAGAAGCATGCTAAAAGACGCTCCTTACACTGGCAAACAATTTAGTTTCATCTTCAATTTTAGTYCTGTGCTCTCTCTCTAGTCAAAGAGATCTTTCAAGAAAGAGTTGACTCATCCAAGATGTCTGGTGTGTGGTGTTGTGGTGTGTGATGCTAAGGTGTCTTGGTGAGCCCTGTGGTCCCAAGGGAGATGTGTAAGCTCCTTTTTCAAGGCACAAGACCTGGGTATCCAGCTCCCTTTACTGTGCAGATGGACAGGCTTGAAGAGGGTACAGGAGCTCCCTTTCTGGAGGATGGTAATTAATCAGCTTCCCTCTGATTGCCAGTGGCTGTTTCTGGAGCTGGGTAACTACACAAGTATTTACCCTTGCCAAGATAAACACAGCCAAGATAAGAAAGCAGTACCTGGAGACACACAGCAGCCAGCATGCCAGGTGTGCTTGTGATACCAGTGTTCACACCTGCTCTCCATTTCATCTGTCAGTGGACCTTCAGCTGCATTCTAAATCTGCCCCGAACCTCAGACTTGCAGTTAACTCTGGAATTTATTTTTCTGTAACTACAGCTCGTCTCCCTATGGAAATCTTAAGTATGTGTCACAGCAGGGACTAGAATCCAGATATTGAGATGAATTATTTCAGTTCCACGTTTTCCTTTTCTTAGATGATGGTGATGGCTGACTACTCTCAAAAAATCAGGGGGATGTGCCAGCCCAAGCAGTTAAGAAAGTCATAAAAATATGTCAGATAGGAATTCAAGATAGGCAGAAGAGTAGTTTGACCCYGAAGATCATTTAGTTCCAACCCTCCTACCATGGGCRGGAACCTTCCACTAGACCAGGTTGCTGAAAGAAGAAATTTTTCCTCATGATAATATGCCTCTGCTCTTTGGGGAGTTAGAAACTGATATTTTGGCAAACATGCACCAAAACCAAGTTTCCGTGCAGATTCCATGTGTCTCTGGTGAATAATGTCACCTTTATGCAGTTCCATTTGTGCCAATGGTACCYGTTGTGGGTGTTTCCACACCCAAATCAGACCAGAACATTAGGAATAGGAACTGTGGACCCAGCAAATGCCSCCTGTCATTGCCCACAGTGGAGAAACAGCAGAGTCAAACCAACAGCTCCCACAGGCAGATARAAACTACCACTAGAAAAGAGCAAGGCCAGAAGGGACTTGGCACAGACCTCCCCTGACTTAATTTCCATTTGCTGCTAAAGCAGCTGGTGGCAGAAAGCCAACCCCATCCGTTAGTATCTGTTCCTGTGTTATCTTTCCTTCTGGTGAAAGAGAAGCAGATGACTTTGCTGCTTGAAAGTTGAGAAACTTCCACACTTTCCTCTCTGGAGTGTGAGTTTGAGTGGCCCCCACATGAGTCAGAGCCCATGGCTCTCTTGACAAACCTTCCTTAGGCATCTTATGGCTCTCTGAGTATTAGTCACAGAGAGCTTTAAGAGAAACAGTGTCMTACTAAAGGCAGAGCCTTTGCCTTGCTGCCCATGTGGCACTTGTGAGTACAAACTGTGGCTACAAGTATTCCTCACCCTGAGGAAGCACTTCCCTTTGAGCTCGCTCATTGCCCCCAGAACAGCAACCACACTCTGCTTCAGGTCTCTGAGCTGCAGGCCAGGCTGTAGCTGGTTACCTTGGAGTGGCAGAGTGACCCAAGGAGACCTGCTATGCTTGGTCTTTCCCAAAACACACCAGCACCCATCTTGCTCATGGCTGTACACACAGCGCAGGCACACGCCCCACACCAGCKGTAATCCCTCTCATCTACAGCCTTATCCACCTTCACTGCTGAATTCTTTCTTGTTTTTTTACAGGTGTGAATCTACAGACAACCCTTCCTGCTGCTGCTTGTCTGAAAAAACAGCTTAAGGATTGGTAAAATTATCTCACACATGATGGAAAATGCAACGCATGACAGCCCAATGCAATGAAAGGAAAAAGGATTGAATTTACTTTTGGATCTTCTAACATTCACCTTTCTAAAAAATCATGATACAAAGTGAGGAAAAAACTGTAAAAGCTTTGCATTTGTGTTTTCATTCTCTCTTCCTAACTAACAAAAAATACCCTGCTTTCTATTTTTTCCTTGTTCTTCCAAATGACTGGGTTTTAACTCATGATACTGGGGTATCACAAAGAGAGCTCTTATGGCTCTCTGAAAATGCCAGCTGTTAGCTGGCAGTAAAGTAGAAGGGCAAGTTTTGCCTCATACTGACAAATTTATAATAATGCATGATGAAAGCCCGAAGCCCAGCATGTACTGCAGTAACATTTGAGTTGTGCAATATTTTACTTGGTGTAAAATTCCTAAAAATGGATCACCTGGCTTTGGGGATTGCTGCCGAAAGTGGGCACTTTGCTAGCACCTCAGTTCTGTGTGACAGGTCTTTAGAACCAGGAGATGCTGAAGGAACAGTTTTCTCACCAAGCTGTGGTTGGTGACTCACATTGGAAATGAGAGTTTGAGCTGTTCTCAGCTGGGGGGCCRACATACTCCAGACTTTTCACTTCTGATTAAAGGGCACTAATATTTAGCTTCCTTCTGCTTTGGCATTTTAAATTTTGTTTAACAAGAGGTCTATTTTCACTTGGTTTTGTAGTCCTGCTCAGCACTGCACCTGCTCATCCCACACATGGGAATAAGGATGGAGAAATAGCTGCTTTATGGTTTCTGTCAGGATTCAAATCTTAAAGCTTAAAACACCATCAATACCACAGGTGAGAAAGCACTAATAGGCAGAAAAATTTTAGTGAAAACATCATAAGTATGTGAGCTATTTTAGACATCAGTCATGTTTCAGGACCGTGCAGCCTGCTAGGAGTCATAGAAAATATTAATTGCTCACATAAAATGAGGCAAGACTTGGTTTACCAGTCACTACTGTCAGATCAGTTATTGTGAGATAAATTGCTTTTGCGAAATTAATCAGCTGTTCAAGCTTTTTTTTTTTTTTAAGTACAAAGAAAAGGAAYTTGGAAATTTCTGCACTACTATTGCATGGGTTGGAAGAAAAGTGATTTAAGAACCCATAAATATTTACTTGGTTTTACAAAACCCTTTCATAATTGAAGTGCTTGAAAGCATTCTGCCTTTTACACATTTTATCAAAGGCTGAGGGTCACAGTRTCTCCAAGTGAAAAATCCCCTTTCTTGAATGACTGTTTGCATGATTTCCCTTCTACAAGTTCCAAAATTCTTTTGCTCTGTTCTTTGTGAACATACTAAGTGGTCACTAAAATAATGCAAGCCAATTTCAGCTCTTAAAATAGATCTTTTCATTCAATAGATCTTTTCATTAAAAGAAGAGTAAAAAGGAAGAGTTGCTGCTGTGGCCCAATTTGCAATATCTGTCAGTCCCGTACGTCCCCAAGAAACATATCTTTCTAATCCATCCKCTTGCTTGTTATCAGAATTTCAAAATGAAACTGTCACCAAAGCAGATCAGTGCAATCCTTTAAAAGTAATCCTGCTCAATTCTACCTGCTACACAGGGGAACATCAGCTTAACTTGTAATTAAAGAAGATTTCTCTAGGGAGACCTCAGATGTGGCCTGCCAGTTCCCAAGAAAATGGTAGCAATTATTTACCTCATTTTCCTTTGCTCTAGCAATCAGATTTAAAATGACAGAATGACCTGAGCTGGAACATAATTCCTGCCAGTGAGGATGTGACAAGAATGTATGACTGTGAGGGAATAAACAAAAAGGAAATCAGTTAAAAATGAAAGAGTAGATAGAAATTCTGCCTCCTTCTAACAGCCTGAGTGAATACATCACTTTCTCAAGCAAAGCAACAATCCTTGGGAATGGGTTCTGCCTTGAATAACAGAAAGCTTCCTTTGGAGCAGGCAGGTCTTAAAGTTACAAGCAAAGAACCCCAATGAGTTTTTCAGAGAAAGGTTAGTTCTGTTTCAGTTGCTTTCTTAATCATCTGTTCAGCTCCTGTTGACTTTATGAGGCGTTGGGAAGACAGATCAGTGTCAGAATTAATTTTACATCAGCAACCCAAAAGCCTACACAGCTTAATTTACCTGCTTCCAACCAACTAAGCTTGGTAAAGGATGCCTAACCAAACTGCAARTGAAGAACCAATATACAGTTTCACCTTATATAAGAGCAAGACAGCCAGCTGCACTTTGAGAAGCACAGGAAAATAATTCTACTGAAACAAAGGAGGCAATCACCCTTTTAAGGCTTTGGATTTACCAGATTGTTTAGTTTTGGAACAGAATATTCCCCAAATATATTCTGGGTGTRGAGAGTTTGCCCAAAATTTGCCACATGTGCAACTACACAGTTTTTTGCAGTAAAGATTTTACATCCTACATTTAGACCCATATAATAAATAAACAAAAAGGGCACAGGGAGCAAATGAAACGGTAGGGAAAACTTACAACAACAAGTTTACAGCTCAGTTTTCTCAGTATGCCATATCTTGATAAGACTGTTTTCCTCACTATTTGCAGACAGATTTTGTTGCTGCTGAGAAGCTGATTTCAGAAGTTACTATAATGCATGCAGGACTTTATTTTGTGTTTGGCATGAACAACTGATCATTTTTCTGGAGAAAAAAGCATGGACAAGCTGACAACATATTCTTTCTAGCACTGTGAAAATATCTTCATTTTCTACTGCAATAAACTTCACAGTCAAAGACAAATAGGAGATTCTAAGCCTCTGCACATGATCTCATGGCTTGTTGGATAAAGAACCTTAAAAAAGCCCCAAACTAAAACAAAACCCCCCAAAAAAGCCAAAAGTAAGAGCTCTGCTTTTCCCACAATCCTGSCAGTGCAGGAGGACAAAGGGCACTCTGTGCCAAAGAAGTAGGTTTCTTGGTTGCCGTCCCAGATGTCTGCAACTGTGTCCCCACGGCAGGGATTAATGTGCAAGGGACTGCCTGCCCCTCCTGATACAGGCAGGGGGATCAAAAAGGATTTTATAAAATGTGTTCCCTGGCTGGGRCTTTCCCCCACTGAACACTTTTGCCTGAGTTTCTTAAACAGCTCGTACCAGTGCTGGGGGGTCCTCAGCTGCTGGCAGGGGAGACAAGCAGGAGTGTTTGAAAATCTGTGTGGGTAGCATCTCTAGTTCCTCTGGGCACACTTAAAAGTAGGGCTGTGYGTTTTTCTCTTTAAAAGTCAAGAAATTAAAGTACTAAAATATAAACGTATGAAAATTAAATAAAGCATGGTGCTTTTTATGTCTTGTAATCTTTGTCGGGCAATTGTCAGCAGSCCTTCAGAAAACTGTAAGTCAAAAATTCAACTTGTGAAATATTAAGTAAATAATTGCCTAGTTCAGACCTTTTCCAGCAGTTTTAATTCCCTTTATAGACATATTTTTGCTAAGGACAGAGTGGTAGACGACTGAATACATCTTGTGAAGCATTGAAAAAAATAATAAAGGAAAACTGTGAGAGATATTGGAAAAACTGACAGCTCCCTACATATGTGTGATTAATACTTGTTTTAAACCAGTAACAAATTCTTGTAGTCAGGAGGTATGAAGTAGAATGCACTTCTAACATGCAGAATGCTACAGGTATTGTATGCAAGAAAATAAATKAAATGCAGCAGATTTTGTTTGCATCACTTAACCATGTACAGTATATACAGTCAATMTCTTATAAATTTTTTAAATTCACTACTTTTAATTTCATTCTCCTGAAGTACTTTAAAGTTGCAATGGCTACAGGATGTGTACAGAAGCTGTTTTAAATATAAAAGRTTCTATGCATAAATAGAAAATTGTAACATGGGATACTTATTTTTTCAGGAAGAAAGAATGGTCCTGACATAATTTCATCCTCATGAGTGAAACAGTCTCCAGTTGGTGCAATTATTTAACTGCCCTGAACTCCGTATAAACATAYGGAAAAACTAAATCAGACCTAAACATCTGTGGCATTTTAAGTACCATCAAAGCCACTGTGTCTGCTGGAAAGTTGGACTGCCAGGTACTGGTTTCTCAGCTGTGCTTCCCCATGGCTGGGAATGACACTGCAGAGCTGTTGGCAGTGCTGGTTCTACAGCTGTTACCAATYTCAGATAAAGGCATTGGTTAATTGAAACTATCCAAACAGGAGCTCTTAAAATATACTGTACCAAGTTCATGTGAGCTGTGCAGGACAGTGACCTGCAGCAAAGGAATTAGTGCTGTGTGCCTGGGAGCTGGCACAGCTGGAGCAGGAGCAGAGAGGGGTTCATATCTTTGGCTAGTGACTTCTTTAGTACAGACCCCTGAATCAAACCCCGTCTGCCCTGCATTTTTACTGAACTAAGCCACCAAGATCTTGTTTCCATATATTTACACAATCTAGAAATTAAAGTCATGCTTTCAAGCTTTTCACTGTAACAGTAAAACCAGAATTATATTTAAAACAAATACCTCTAAATTAACATTTTTACTGACCCCCGTAAATTCAGAAAGTTCAGAAAGGAACAAAATGGGATTAAAACCCACAAAAGCACATCTATAATAATACTAATGTGTTTGCATTTTTTTTCTCCAAACCCTGTACTGAGTGGCTTATTTATACATTAAATCTACTAAGATGAGTTCTGCCCAACTGTTTTTCCTTTGTGGAAAATGGCACCTAGAAACATTTAGTCAAACTGGGCTAAGYACCTGCCCAAAGGCAAAAATCTACCCTGATATACACACTGTCTAACYTGCTCAAGTTGTTGAATTATACAAGGACATTGAACCAGGACAAATTCCCATCCTCTTGCCCCTGGAAGAAGCAGGAGATTTATGAGGGTGCATGTTCATAGCACAATGTATAACCCAACACATTATGGGAAAATGCCATGCTGGCTGCTGGAGAGACCAGCAGTGTTCCACACAGATGTAGCAGTCCCCTTGGCCAGACTCACTGGGCACACTGCCACGAGTGGAGCCCTTTTATCTTAATTTCTCTTCATAAACAGGGAATGCAGGACTCTGGCAAAGTAACTAAGTTTGAGGTATGTGTGTGTATGTTTTCTATCTGTTGCTCTCCATGCAGGGACTGGTAACATAGGGCATGTTGTATCCTGCTTTAGACAAATCTGTAAAAGTAACAGCACTCAGCTGTTCTTGTTCTTACAGTTCTTACTTCTTACAGGTGAAGGAGATCTGGATGTGTTCTTTTGCCCACTAGAGAAATGTTTTTTCTTGGTTTGCAGTCATTTGCTGTGCCATTTCTTGTAGTTTCTGCCCAAATGGATAGAACCTTTCCTGAGCTATTTATAGGGATGTAAGTTGGAAAAGAGTAAGGAAAAGAATGGAGGAGGGGGAGGTGTTTGTAGCATGCTGCTGAGGATTAGAGAGTTCACATCCCAGCTTCTAAGGTTTCAGCCTTAATCTTCCAACACATGCAAAGCCTTTCAATTTCACTTCGAGGTCATTACCCATGTACAAAACTGTCTAACTGCTGTGTGATAAATGTGGGCACAAAACTCAGTATAGGAAGAGTTTCAATTRGGAGTATAAATTATTCTGGGAAAGAAGCATGAAGTTTTAGGTAAAAATATCTACTTCTAAAATCTGTATGTTAMATTTTAAATCAAGCAGATTTCAAGCCTGTGAGTTGTAATGGACATTTATCTCCTAATTTATCATTTGATGCTGGATACCATTTACCAGTAACTGCTGACTGAAAGAAGAAAAGAAAAGACCTGAAAAATTCTAAAGGGGAAGCATGTCACAATAGCTAATAATAATATGTAAAGGAAATATGACTAAAAAGCATCCAGAACTTCAGTGGGTATTGCTGGTGTTGCAATACACCTTGTGCCTTCRTGATTATGTCCAGTATTAGAAGATCGGCTTTCTTGGTGGAGGCTTTTCACACAGCTAGCTTTCTTCAGCATTCAGGAAGATCATCTGATGGGATCAGCCTAAGCTGACCTGTAAAGTCAAGAGCCACTGAAGTTGGGAATTTCCATGTGACATAACAGCTCCATGAAGGCGCTGTGCCGCAGTGGCTGTCACACCCATCCAGGCTGAATGAATTGCTTCTCMCAAGAAACAGACATTATAGAGATAGAAATCATTTGGAAAAATTTTGGTTCCCTTGATGAGGTTCAGTGCTGCTCTGTAGTGGACAGATAGCAGGTGGGAGGAAAACAGAGTAGCTGGTAAGGTCAGCTTGAAGTATGAGACCTGATATACATCACAGGCACTGATCAAGTACCGCTTTCCAGAAAATGAATATCCTCACAAGCTTAGGTTTCCAAGAAGGATAAGCATCACTTCTTACTTTGCATTATATGTGTGTTGTTAGGAAGGACTACTTGAAGAGATGACAATTTCTTACAAGTAAACATGATAAATACGTTTGTTTTACAGAAGTTAGAAGCAGCACTGATGGCATTTGCAGCTAATTTAAGTTTCAGTACAGATAACCTTAAAAACACATAAAATGAGAAGCTTCTATACTCAAAAAAAGAAGAAAAAAAAGCAACCCAAAAAACACCAGCTAAAGGAGGAAAACCAGCTAGAAAACACAGAATAATTGTTTGCCAGTGAAATGCATTGGCTGAAAGAGTGGAAAAGGTAATAATGGTAAATCCAGTTATTTAATATCTTATAGTACTGAGACATTTCAGGCAAAAAAGCAGTGCTAAGAAGCTTTCCCCTGGAAAACCAAGTATAGCAAGAAATATATACCTCTGTTTAAGTCTGTGCGATCTATAAAYGTGGTGAGGGAGTAAATGTGTGACAGTTGTGAGAGTTAGGTAAGCAGGCAGAATAAAAGAATTCCCAGTATCACTGATTTTAAAGAAAATCCATCTGCAAATTATTTATGAAGGTTATAAGAAAGAAACCAGGAGGTGATGTCTGAAGGTGTCCTCTGGTACCTTCTCCAGCTAGGTATAAACACTATGTTGAGGGTTCTAATTGTAATCAAAAGCTTCCTTCATTCTCATTGTCCATGTGTCCCTTTCCTAATTTAAGCTCAGTTACCTGCAGTATTAACCTGAGGAGCTGATCAACTGTATATTGATCAAAATACATCCTAAACTGGCTTATGGAGTTAAATGCATGATCATTTCAGGCAACAAATTCTCAAACCCCATCTAATGCCAGACTGATGAATGAAATGTCACAGGTATTTAATCACCTCACTTTGCTTTCTGCTTTGTTATTGAGTTCAGTGTTCTTAATTTACACTGACTCATTATTTCAATAATATTGAATAATAATATTGAATAATATTAAGCAACCACCTCATTGCATCTAATGAAAGCCTCTGAGAATTACACTCAGTGTCTTATCAAGGCTGTTC
This sequence comes from Alauda arvensis, assembly GCA_902810485.1. Classification (NCBI taxonomy): domain Eukaryota; kingdom Metazoa; phylum Chordata; class Aves; order Passeriformes; family Alaudidae; genus Alauda; species Alauda arvensis. The sequence continues at coordinate 1,160,192 of CADDXX010000253.1, read as the reverse complement.
ATATTTGGAGATGGAACAGTGGGGGGATGCCTTTGAGAAAGAAGCAAGAACACATGAAACCCCAAATCTGCTGAAGACCTGGGGATTAGTAGGGGTTTCTCATTTTCAGCTGGTCAGGATGTTCCTTATCCTACTGAGTGCTCAGGAGCTGTTGGGTTTATTAAGTGCTTGCAGTATGCATGTCAAACTCCAGCAAGACCTGAGGTTTAACAAGCCAGAATATTGAAATGCTCACACTCCTTTYAACTCAGGAAAGCACATTTTGGGGAAAAGTGGGACAGCGCTGTCTTGTTTCCTTTCTACACCTGTCTTAATGGCACTGTTCTCTGTCTTGGCTTTCARCTTTGTACCTTTCCATCAAAACACTTTCTGATCTCAGTTCTGACATCTCCCAAAGGTGTCTGGCAAACAGAAGAAAATTACTTCCTGATTGATGGCAAAGAAATTATTTTGTGAAAAAAAAATCTATTAAATGTAGTCCTAGAAAGACATYTTAGTTGTACCAGATTTGAAATAAAATTATGCTGCTAATTTAGTAAATCTAAAATGGGAAAAAAAATGGTTCTTTTTCTCCAGGGTAGGTTATAAGGGATATTTTTTAGTTTTTCTTTAAGTTATTGTAAGCAAAGTAACTCTTATCTAGCCTTTTATCTTTCAAAGGTTTTTGCAGATACTATTCAAATGCAGGCTTTAAAAGCCTACAACTGTAAGGAAGAAATAACTGCATTAAACCCAAAAGGTTTTCATTTCAGTTTTCACTGAAATGGAGAGGTATTTCTATTTTGCAGAACAATAAAGCTAAATGTTACCTTTTCTGTTGCCTTGCACAAATTGCCAGTTTTAAAGACAGGTTTCAAATGTGTTTCAKCACCAAGAAATCACAAGCTGTATCTCAGCTTTCCAAGGAGAGCATGAAGATTCTGTGATGCYTTTGACACATATCAGAAAAATTAAAACATCTTAGAGAGAATATGTAACTGAACTTCTGCCAGAAAACAGAACYCTGGAAATTGAAAAGAATACTATAAAACTGGAGATGTGATGTACTTCATTTTTCTGGTTCTGGGGAAGGACTGATTAAGAAGTACTATCTCATGGTTCTTGATCATCAAGCTGCCAGATAAAGCCAATAGCTCCAGTATTTGAACAGAAAAAGTTTCCAAGGGTGTTTTTAAGGGTGAATCCAGATTCTTCTAAGATATTTTTCAGTGGACGTACCTAATTTTTGGAAGAAGATTTGGATTTATTATAACACATAAATATGCTGTCTACTATTTGGAGAAYGATGATCACTGCTGGCTGGATCATTTCTGCTTTCAGTAGCAGCAGGAAGTGGGAAGAAGAAAGGAACCTATAAAGACTTTGCTAATATGAACTGGTTTCTGATACACTTGTTTTCTAAGTCTCAGATTTTTCTTTTTCCTCTGCTAACTTGAAAATGTGGAGGTTTTGTCTGGCTTCATGCATAGTCTTCCGTCAGTATTAAAAGATAGATCTTGGAAAGAAGTCAAGTCAAGGTAAGTGGGTACTCCTAGGTAAGAAGGGCTGATTTAAGATTTAAATCCACAGTACAGTTTGGTGAACAGCAAAGCAACACTGAAATGCTACTCTAGGAAGATACAATACTAACAGCTGAGAGGGCAGATGCAGTTGGTTCTAAAAAATATCCCATTGCATGGGATATCACACAAGCATCTGAATTTGGGGATAATTTTGAGTAGCCAGTCATAATGTAAATTGTTTAAACTATTTCATACATAAAGATATTTAAATAATAAATTGACAAGCATATAAATATAAAAACAGACTTTATGTTTTTTCCCTCTGGAATTGGAARGACAAACTCTGGATAAAAATACACCATGTGCACAGTAAAACATGGTTCTGACAAAAATACCAACTCCTACCAGATCAGAACTTGCACAACCTCCCAGCTAATCTTTCAAACTCCAGCAGAAGTAACTTGGCTGGCTGAAGCCAGCAATTGGAGAGAAAGTGAGTGTGGATAGTAATATTCAGAACTGCCTCAGCAAGAGATGTGCCAATTTCCTGACAAGGAAATCACTCTCAAAAAGTTTGCCAACCATTTATTCCTTGCCAATTTGAAGGCACTTTGCTTTTTGGAACAGTTTTATCCATGCTTACAGAAAAATGCAAGAAACAGAATTGTTATCACTTCTAGTTGGATGTGAAAGTGCAAGTGTAATATAAGGAAATAAGAAAACAGAAGATGATGCCTGTTTTACATAGTGTCACTTGAGAACACTAACAACAAATAAAGAGAGAACTATCTTCTTCTGGTAACTGGTCCTTAACTCTTTTTTCTTCTTCCTTCCATTTCTCCCTTAAGTCCTTGAGGGCAAAACCCTGTATTTCAAATGCTAATTCATGTTTTGGACTTCAGTCATGTTTAAAGAAGACTGGGCAAGGAGAGGAGAGGAAATGACAGTTSATATTCAAGCTTAATAAAGAAGAAAACAGAGAGTATGGAAGTTCTCTTATGTCTCCACCTCCAGAACAATTCTAAATTTACCTCTTTTAAAACCCTAAATGAACTCAAAGGACACCTCTTCTTAAAGTTGTATGAATTGAATGAAAAACCCAAATAACAGAGTGCTGTCTGCTGGCACAGGATAAGAGGGTGCCCAAGCTAATTAGCTCCCTTTCTCCACCAGCCCCAACAGCGGGTATCCTGGAGTTTAATCCACACATAACTGGAATTTTAAAGCTCAGACTCTTAAACCCATTACACCATGGAAACACCCGGGCCAGCACTTTCCTCAGAATAAAAATGCTAATGACTGCACTGCGTGCTAATGCCCTAAWGATACAAAATGTCTGTAAACTGCATCAGTTATTGTCACATAGAGGAAATAACAACAGCTRCAGACCTTTTATCATGTGTGTAAGTCAGTCTGCCTGTTAGGCTGCTGYAGCACATTGTCTTTGCTGGCTAAAAAGTGTCATGAATGGTGACTACTGACGAGCATCCTGTAGGAGGTTCTTTAAGAACTGGGGGAAGAATGGTTTGGTTGTGGCTCCTAAGACCTGGGTTAAGATATTAACTTGAAACGTTGTTGCCCTATTTCTAATTTCCATTTCTTGCTGTGTTTGATTTTCAAATGATGACACAGAAGATGAACTATTTCCTGCTTCATTTCCCTATCTGCCCCCCTTATGGTGAAAAAAATCAAAATCTCTCCAAACAATGATAAAAATTATCTTAATTTTTTATTCTCTAATTACATATCTTTGTATACAAATTTCTACCAGAGGGGGTTTGATTTCCTTCAGTATGGGGAGCTGACCTTTATCACTTTATCACAGTCAGTTTTGACTGAAGAAAGGAAATTCAGTGCAGTTTAAAAGCCATTACCTCGATGAATTCAATATTTAAAATTATCACTCTGTTGTTATTAGACTGACATCAAGTCAGAGTACTCTCAGTATTAATRCCAATATAATGTCATTTCTTGAAAATGTAAAGAATTCTAATTACCCTCCTAAATCTAAATGTAAATAGTCCTCAAAAACTAAAAGTGGCTTTTGCTGTTAGTTAGGTAGACAAGAAGCCCCACAGAAGTCATAAATATTCACTTCATTTCATATTGTACTCTACTTGTCAGCTGTGCAGCAGTCCCGTGGGTAAAGATGCAGTCACTCGGATATTGTGGCCCGTGTATTTAGCATACGATAAGGCAAGCCATGGAGGGTGTATGCAGATAATGGATTTACAAGCTCCACTGTTGCCAGGCACTCACAAATTGGCTGATAAATTTGCTGTGCTCTAAGTCTGAAGTGTGGCATTTATAATATGACAGAGCTGCACATCCCAGGATGTTTCGTCTCTGTTATGGCTGGGCAATCCTCCTTGTACCTTTCCACCACTGCCTCATGAGGGTCATCCCAGAAGCTCTCTGGCAGGAACAATCACTGGTACACTAAATTCCATCATCATAATTTCCTTCCCTTCTCCACTACCTTCTTTAATCACAAATCAGGCTGCACTTTTGACATTTAACTTTATCATTGACTACAGACTTCAGACTCTGTATGAGGCTCAATAATGCCTCAGCTTCTAAGTAAGTTTTACACAGGCAGTGTTTAACAAAACTCTCATATAGCATGGCATGAACAAGTGAGGGAGAACTATGATGTTGTTCTATTTATTTACACTTTAATTTTGCTTAGACCAGGGAAAAAAMCAGCCCTTTATATTTGCCTTACTTTGGAGTTTACTAATATGTAAAGAAAATAATATTGCAGGGGTTTTTTTCCCCAACTTTTGATTGAATCAGAGGTTCAAATTTAAAGTGTTTGCATATGATTAACCTTTTTCTTGAATAAAAATCAAGAGGTGCTATAAAGTTAAATGAATGTAAAATCAAGTGCCTGATGAACAACAGAGAGTGTGCTTTTTTCACAAGTCAGACTACTTGTAATTAAGATAAAAGAATCAAAGGATCTTCCTAGAGATGAGAGGGATCAACACCAAGGGCAGCATGCAGGTTTTGGTAAGCAGGCATCTGTAACTATGCAAATGAATTGGTGGACTCTTACTTCAGTTTCTGGAAGGTTTTTTCCTAATCAATTCCACCATGTGCAAAAGGCTTCAGTGTCTCTTCTTGAGTTTCTATCCAAGTAGAGTCTATTTTTTCTGTTCTRTATGCAGTTTCTCAGCATGTTTTCTCACAACTTATTAATTCTGTGTCAGCTAGCAAACCCCTGTCTTCCTGCTCTGGTTGTGGATGGCAGGGCTGCTGCAGTCCATTCCCTCTTCACTCTGCTGGAGCTGGAGAGATCTTCTGGGTTCTGTAGCACTGGATGTTGTGTCTTCAGGTATTTGTGCTGAGCTGGTCTCTGTCTGCTGAAAAATGTTCTTTTCCAACTTTCATGTCACTTTTCAGGGGCTAGAACATTATCTTTGCAATACTCTTTCTCATGCAGTATTCAGAGAAACTGAATACAACAAACACCAATGGACAATGAGACRGGGATTGATTTTGGCCACTGTCAACAAAGAAGAGGCATTTTTTGCTCTCTCTAGGGCCCTTTGTGTCTRTTCTGCCATCAGTGTATGCCCATATCAAGGTCCATATCCTGATATGATGGCCATGATACTTATGAATGCTTAGAAGAGTTAGATGTCTTTCTGTGCTGACTTGTGATTACAGGGGTATCAAAGCCTCTGAAGGAAATGAAAAACATGTTCTAGTTTCTGTCTCTCCCTCTGCCACTGGATTCTTTTAGAGGGATAGATATTTGCACCCATTAAATACAGTCCTCATGTTTATGCTTACCTTAGTGCTACCTAGTCTCTTTGTAAGCATAAGTTGCCATGACTGTGCAATGTTATACACTCTCCTACTCCATRAAAGTGGGATTTGACCCCATGGAAAATACACTGACAAATCAAAATGTGTAATCGGTTTAAAGTTCAAGGGTGCAGCCAAATCCTGAGCCAGTGTAATTTGACCTAGATTCACTGAAGCAAGGAGAGCTTCAGTGAACTACATAAACAGAAGAACCAAGCCACTGTGGTTGCCCTCATATGGTGAGGATGCTGAGGAAATACTTAAAAGCTTTATGATGGCAGTGGTTTGCTGTTTCAGCAAAATGTAGTTTCAAAACAAACAAGTTTTCTTGTGCAACTTTCTACAAATAATAGTGACTGTTGAACACCCAGGATGCTGAAAAAACTCTCAGTTTTAAAGGGCACTAGCAACCTACACCTGCTTATTTCTATGTTCCCACCACTTGAGCCAAAAATCTGTTTGTCCTACATTTGCTCCYGATACCTTTGGTAGTATACTCTGGTGTCCCAATGACCCATTGCCCCCAAGCTCCAGGTCCATCTAGAAATCGATGTGCTGTAACTTTTAACCCTGCATTAGCATCATTGCAACAGCTTTCATCAATAGCTCAGRTTTTTGTTTAAGTAACTATTATTCCAAGGACACTCCTTCCAGCTTTTAGAGCCAAAAGTAACCTTCTGCCTTTTTACCASTTCAAGGACTTTCTCAGATTGGCAATTCTTTCTTCAGAATGCTTTTGTGTATGAGTAACAAAGCTTGGGAAATGTCAGAAACTTTTGAACACAAAGATTACTGGGCATACAGAAGAGCAAAATTTGCTAATGCAAACCCATGTGTAGCTCTGAATGGCAACTTCTGGCTATTGCTTCCAGTCATTTCAAGAAAGATGTCAAGGTTAATTGAACAGCTCAGAATGAACAGGTTAAGGATAGGTCTCAGCTATAATTTCTACTGGTACAAGGTTGCCAATGACAATGTTACCAATTAATGCTTCCTTGATTTGCACTAGTATAACTGACTTCATCTCAGACCTGGAAGGAATCAAAATGAAACACYTGAACTAGTTTCCAGCTGCCTCAGTACTCCTGAGTACCTGGGTATTACCTGTACCAATTACTGATAAATAATGCACATTACCTTCTGCAACACCAGGTATCTTTGTAACCTTCTTCCTCCATCACAAGGAAGACATTAACAATGGCTGCTATTAACTTAGGCTTTGTGCAGCTATGGTAATTTAGTCATAGTTTTTGTGTTTATATTCCAAATTGATAGGAAATAGGGATTCAATTATGTCACTCTAGGCATCATAAACTACTGCACTATTTCAGGTCTTTTCAATAGGGTYTTCTCATTTCTATCATCCCAAAGCTGAGTTGGTGGCAAATAGATTCAGACTGACAGCAGGTGGAAACATGACTTTTAGAAAGAGGACTCAATTCATAGAATGACTATTTGAATATAATTTATGTCTGGATTTGTGGGGGGAGGAAGTGTCCAAATCAATTTTTGTTCATGGAAAGCAGAATTTACTATATATGATGTAAAGACTTTTTTTGGGGGAAAAAAGTTGTTCAATCATTTAAAACAAAAACTCGGCTCTGTTGTTAATCGTGTCTCAAGCTTCTGATACAACAAGCTTTGGCAAATTATTCATCCCAATGTGCCTCAACATTTCAGGCTGCAAAACACTTCTTTGATACTGTCCTACTTTGTAAGCAGTACACTTAATGCATTGCTGTTTATAAACAGGATGAGCCCCTTTGGGAAAGTTACTATGGCTGCGAAGATACAATGTGCTGTGGGGAATCGGCATTGCTCACTAAATAGGTGACTTCATTGTTCCACTTTAACTCTTTTAAATGCTGGACTGGAATCTAAAACTCCATTGTTCATTCATTACATGGAAAAAAAAAATAGTGTTCCACTACAGATTGCATGGCTACAGCAAGAGCTTCTGTTAAGATAACAAATTAACGGGAGTAATCGGTTTATGTAACACGCTCAAACGCACCTCTGAGTAGAGCGGAACGCACCTGTTCGGAGCGGGGCAGGGCGCAGGGGACCCGGGGAGATGGATGCGCAGGGGCTGCGCATCTCTTGCTCCCTCTCTCCATCCCTCCCTCCCTCCACCCAGGACCGCGTTCCTCCACGTGCCTGTCCCCGCACGCTGCCCGGCTCCCCGCTCTGCGCGGGTGCCCCCGGGGCTGCCTCTCCCCCGTCCTTCCTCCGCCGCTCGCTAAGGTGCCTCTGTCCCTCCCTCCTTCGCTATAATGTCCCAGCTCGGCCGCTGGACGCGACCCTCGCGGGCGGCTCGGGTGCCTCGCGTGGGGGCTGGGGGCATCTGAGGCCATGCCCCCCTTTTCCCCCCGAAAAATCCCGCCTCGAACGCGGCCCGTCGGAGCGGGGATAGCGGCTCGGGAGGAGGGCGGGCGGGCAGCGGGGGCTCTCCGCCGGCCCCGCCGGAGCCGGGGCAGGGAGGAGCGGGGCAGGGAGGAGCGGGGCAGCGGCGGCCCGGAGGCAGGCAGCCCCGGGAGGACGTGTGCGAGTGCGGCAGGGGGATGCCGGGGGGACACTCACCATGGCGGCGGAGCGGTGGCGAGGCGCTGTCCAGGGTATCGCCGAGCTCGGCGCGGCTCTGCAGGCGCGGCCCCCGCGCCCGCCCTATAAGGCACCGCCTCCTCCCGGCCCCGGCGCGCCCGCCCCCGCCGCTGAGGGCGGGCACGGGGCGAGAGGCACGGCCGGGGCTCCGCCGAGCGAGAGCAGAGCCTATCGGAGGGATGGGGAGCGGTATGTGAGCAGGGGGAGAGGCTGCGCGGTGCTGTTCCATCACCCACCCAGCTGCCACGGCAGATGGTGGCCGTTTGCCTTTGTTGGAATCTACCCTGCTGGGAAGATTCCATTCACTGTCGGGTCACTTGGGGAGCAGACATGGTCACTGGRTCTGTTGGATTCAACTTGGGTTTGGCCTGTGGCCCAGCACTCGTATTTACAAGCTGAACTTCTCCAACCTGAATCTCTGAATCCTCCACACGCTGTGCCACAGTGAGCTCCACCACCTCATGGTTACCAGTTGGACTCAATTACCTCAGAGGTCYTGGCCAGTATAAATGATTCTATGATTCTAAGTGTGGCATCTCCCAGGAGATCTGTYTGTTAGGGAAGGCTGGATAAGCAAATGTGAGGCTGGCTAGGAAGGGCAAAAAAATGACACAGAATCAGAGCTACTGATCCCACCACAATTCAGACTCTGATACACAATAGAAAAAGAGTCAGGGAAGGAAGTGGCTTTGTGCTTGGTGTAAAAAGCACAAAACCTCACATCTTGAAAATTCATTTTTGTTCCAAGTGCTAACAAAGTCTTACAGCTACTATAAAACATTYATTTAAGCTACCGAAGTTGGTTGAAAATTTCCTGCTTCTTTATCCCAGCTTTTAATAAAGAAATATTTGGCATGTGAACTAAAAATAATATTTCTTAAAAACTATTATTATTTTTCATTATTTTATTTTCTAAAGGGAAACTTGTCAAGAAATTGCATATGCATACACACACACTCCATAGCTGCCTCCTCAATTTTGTGTTCATAGTTTGGTTGACCAGAACTCAGAGGTGTTTCCTGGTTTCAGTGGGACAAACAGTAGAAATAAGTTAAGGACACCATGCATGGTGCAGGACTGGTGTCATCTTCACAAACTAAAGCATATTTGATGTACAGACATGCTATATTTGTCTAAAATGCAGSACTGATTTCTGGACCTCAAGAATTCCTTCCTGATCAGTTCTTTGTCCATGTATGCTTCAGCCCTGGCTTTCTCTTTGATCTAGACACAGAGGTCCACCAAAGGCAGAGATCTTCCTAGGGCTGCTGCCTGGCCAGAAATGATGCTGCCAGGAGATTCACGTGAAAGTGTGTCCTTACATAATTTCTAACCCAYTTTAACAGACACAAACTTGTTTGCTGAAACTTCCAAATTCCAGCACGTTAGTGTACACTAACTGCCCCAATTCCTGAGGCTGACCTGTTAGCCTTTCACCTATTTAATCTTTTCCATAGGTCATTCATTTAATTCTTTGTGTGTCATTACAAACCATCTTGAAATACTGAAGGGAAATAATTTTTCATACCTAATTTTTCCTCAGAGAAATTGTTCCCTAAACATAAAATTGTCCTCTTTGTCCAAAAATCTCAGCACTCTTTAGGTGATGTAGAGCAAGGAGCACTTCGGAAGCTGACAGAGGAACATAGAAGTGATCCAGTGCATTGCAATGCTTTGGCTTCACAATTTTTATTTCAATTTCTTTATAGTACAAAAAAACCTGGGTTAGTGTGTCAAGACAAATCTAGACCTAAGAACATGGTAATATAAAGTTTTTTTTTTGTCCTTGTTCTTCTTTGTCTAAAACAAAATAAAGATATATTCAAGTTTGGTAAAGATGTCACATTTCTAATTTCTTCAGTTCCTTGTTCMTGACATATTATATTCATACTAACTGATAGTTTTCTTCCTTAACTCGTTTCCTTCTATAGTAGCAACTTTATTTTTTATAAAAACAATAGTGTCKCCAGTGAAGAAAAAATAGGATTCTGGTGGCATCTAAGAGAAGCTGTAATAGCATTATGGATATTTTTAACACCTATCTAATGACCTGAATTTGGAGATTTAAGGGCTATGTCAGGATTTGCATTCATCTGTTTTGTAGGGAGAGTGATGCCATGCATTTAGTTGGATCCCAGTCACCAAGCACAGCAGGCTTCTGCCAGACAGCTTTCAGTGATTGTTGAGCAGCACATTGTCCTGAGATAAAAGAAAGAAAAATAAGTTGCCTGGCCGGCAATGGGGTTGGCACTATTAAAATTTTGCACTGAGGAGGATTTCTCCCAGCTGCTTCTCGCCTCAAGTAGGAACTCTTGCTCCCTTGAAAGGCCCAAATTCATGGCACAAACTGACACCAGGAACCCTGGGAGGCAAGCTTTCTACACCATGGAAAAAGGCCTCCGTTCGTGGCCACTCTGCCCTGGCCGGCAATGGGGTTGGCACTATCAAAATTGTGCACCGAGGAGGATTTCTCCCAGCTACTTCTCGCCTCAAGTAGGAACCCTTGCTGCCTTGAAAGCCCAAATGCCTGCCACAAACTGACACCAGGAACCCTGGCAGGCAAGCTTTCTACACCATGGAAAAGGGCCTCCGTTCGTGGTCACTCTGCATGGACAAATAGGCTTGCTTAGTTCCAGCTGAAATCAAGCAGAGTAAGAAGAGGCAATTTAAACAGCGCTTCATTCTGGGGCAATGCTGTTACACAACCACCACTGTTCAAAGTGCAATACCACAGGGAGTTAGCTTGAGCACTGCTTCTCTAGGGCTTGTTCTAGGTTSTACTTTATCACAAACTACTTACTTTACAGAATCACAGACTGGTTGAGGTGGGAAGGGACCTCTGGAGATCACCTGGTCCAATCAACCTGCTCAGGCAGGGTCTCCTACTGCCAGCTGCCCAAGGTGGTGTCCAGTCAAGTTTTGGATATCTCTGCATCTTAGGAAAAGCACCTTTGAGTTGCAATGACTTCAGAGCTGACAGATCCCACAGGACTTGCAGCTCAGTAGAAAACAGGGTGGACAAGGTACCACTGATCAGTCAACYACCAGCAACACTCAGCTCCCACTAAGTTTCAATCAGCAGGAGAAAGTTTTAGTTCAGGAAAGACAAGTCCTTCTGTCTCCCATTACCATGGCACCTATTAGCAGTCACTGCTCTTGACCATGACCTCTTCCAAAGTTTGGAAATTAAACTCAGGACATGCATGTTTCACARAATTGTTCTGTCAGCAGCATCTATCTTACTCACAGGCAAAATGTCTCTTGTGTCTCCGAGCATCTAGCTCAGATGAAAGMGGAGATCTTTCTTCTGTTATCCATTCTTTTTCTAATTTCTTTGCTTAAGACAATGCTTATGTACCTGCAGATTTCAATTTTGCTTGTGACACCATGGGGAGTTACAAGGTCAGTGTGACAGAATTTTATAGAATCATAAAATGGTTTGGGTTGGAAGGGACCTTAAAGATCACCTAGTTCCAAGCTCTCTGTCATAAACAGGGGCACCTTTCTCTAGATCAGCTTGCTCAAGACCCCATCCAACTYGGCCTTGGCCCCTACTGGGGRTGGGACATCCACTGCTTCCTCGGGCAATCTGTTTCAGKTCCTCACCACCCTCACAGTAAAGAATTCCTCTGTATATCTAACCTAATTTTCTTCTCCTTCAGTTAACTTTTGTTAATTTTTGTTAATTTTATTGGCTTAGAACCGTCAGTAATAAAACTGCATGGAATTAAGTCTGAATAATCAGGCTGAAGTGAAAATTTGGACATTTGTTTCCCTTGTATGGTTAGATCTTTCTAAATGTTATCTTCAGCTTTGAAACTACAGCTGGTGTAATGTGTCTGAAAAGCTAAAGCTTTCATTAAATTGCCAGTGGCAAGCAAGTAAAATAGAAACTAAGTCRAAACAAATTTATACAGGCAGAAACACTGAATTGAGCAATTGTGGAGCGCAGAAGTTTTTGTAGTAAATTTTTTGTTTTAGCACCCTCTCTCGGACACAAACCAGAGCTGCTGGTGTTTACTCTTAAAAGGCTTGGCTGAAGCTGGAAAGCATTTGCAACAGGAAAAGTCCTTGGCTGTAGTCACAGATAGAATTTGGCCATGTATTTTCGTAATCTATATTAACGCTAGTAGAGTTTTCTCATCCCTCTAAGGCTTATTGTCTTTATACAAATAGCCTGTGCTGTTTGTCAGCCAAGAACCGGGAAAACCATGAGAGCTCCAAAGCACATACTGAAGGGGAGTTGTTACAAAAGAACGTAGTTCCTCACTGCTCCTTACTTTCTGCACGTCTCCTGTAAGGAGCCTGCTGGCTGTGAATTGTGGAGGAACCTGAATGTWCTCTCTGACTGACATTTGCTAGTATTTGGTGTTAGGATAGCTTGTGGAGGTCCCAGCTTGGGACCATTGTCTTGCTGTGTTGAATCCTACATCCAAGAGCTCACAGTGTCATGAGTAACAGTGTAAGGCAGAGAGAAAGGGGTGGGAGGAAGCCGTTTCTCTGTATTCCCACCCCAGGAAAGACAAGTGTATTAATGCTAAAAGAAAGTCGGCAGTGGGAAGGTCAACAAGTATACTCTGAACAGCAGAATTTGTACTTTCTGCATGAACTCTAACTACTGCCGCTCTTCTGGGGTACAACTGATAGGCARTCAMGTTCCTATAATTATTTTGGCTCCAGTAGTTGATATGGTTGCCAGTTACCTTCAGAGATACTGTATGTGCCAAGAGAAGGATTAAAAAATTAGGACACTGCAGAACAAAAACTGCCTGGATTACTTGAACTTGCTCTTCCTGCCCATATTCATTTTACTAAGCCTTATTTGCAATAACAGCCTTTGGCAAGACTCCCACTTCATCAATGCAGGGTGCAGATGATAATAAACAAACAGGAGGCCATGAATGATGCAAGGATCTCAAAAAGGACAAAAAAAAATTAAGTGGCTGAAATTCTTTTTGTATGGATTAGAATAAATGCCTTATATAGATTAATTTCTATGCTGTTTACATATAAGTTTTTACAGCTAGTCAATTATTTCATTCTTCCTTCTGCTGTCTCCCTCTAGGTAACCAAGTGYGGGTTTGTTGAAGTGCTGAGCACTTGCAGCAGTACCCAACATCAGCAACAGTGTGCTACAAATAAAGGGAGGCATGAGATTTTCCCCACATGCCAGCTCAAAAGCAGATCAGAAGGGGCAATCAAAAATCAGTTGATACTTCAAATGTGTGTGTCTGCCAGGTGAAGGAGGGATAATAAGATCCCTCCCCTTGTCTTGCTGTGCAAACACAAACAGTGGTTAACTGGCTGCTGTGAAACAACTGGTTGGTCTAGATCCATCAGCTCTCACACCCTGGAAATAAGGTTTGTGCCCTCAGCATCTGCACCCCTCTTCCCTGAGCTAAAGAGTCTTTAGCTCTCTTATTCACAGCACTGTGGGGACTTGCTCCTTTGAGGAAATGTGTCAAATACTGCTGCTGTGAGCCAGCCCGTGGCTTGGTGCACTGGTGGGCAGAGGCCCTCTGAGTGCCCCCTTACCAGTCTGGTGCTGCAGTCCTCCTGCTGCCYGATGGCTTGAGCATCCTCTTTTCCCTACCTCCAAAATATATCTCAGCRTGTCTGTGGTTGTACACACAGAGAAGATGTGGGAAGATTGATCAGTGTTGAGCATCATAGGAAAAAGTGTTAAATGTAGATTACTGAGAGTATGCAGTGAGCATGTAACTAGAGGATGGATAGAAGGTCATAATGTCATGAGTGAGATTTTTCCATCCTCCTCAGGGAATGATGAGCTATATCCAATTCTGTGACTCTGMTATATCCAATTCTTTGACACACATATACACTTAAGGAACTGGATATACCAAGATTAGATGTGTATAAGTAACCTTATATCTGAACTTTGGGGAATAGAAAACCTCATCTGTCCAACAGTAGTTCTGTGTCCTTTTCTGTTATCTTACGGGGTTCTGAAAAATAACAATGTTCACACTGCAGCTCCCCCATCCCTAAGTGCCTCATCGTTGGTATTGCACAGATTTTTAGCACATTAACACATGAAATGATACCTAGTGGGATAGATGTGTCTTTGWTCATGTCATTTAACTTTCATCTGATGAAAAATCTTAGGTAAAATGCATGTAATATCTTTGGATTTTTTTTCATTCAAATGGAGACCTGCATATAAATCTCACACAAAGTGGCTCAAAAGGGTTTATTTCATGTATTGGGAAAAATAGAATAACAAAAATTGTGTTGACCAAATTGTTGGAGGAGGAAGAGTTTCTTCTTYTATCTCATGGCTTGGTTATAGTGTAACACCCCCAGTTACCCCTCCCCTATACATCTATCTCCTATTTAAGTGCCCCAGCCATTATGCCAGAAAGTCCTTTTTATGTCTGTCCTGAGGACAAATTCYGTATGAATTTCAGACAACCCATATTGGCATTCTTCAGTCTCAGGCAAGAGATTAGAGGGAARGTCTGSAGCAAGGAAGACTTATCYTCAGTGCAGGACCAGGTTAGGGGRCAAAACAAARCTGAAATATCTTTAGTTCACAGGGCCTGAGAGGTTGTGTCTTTGACTGCTGGGAGAGCTGGCTGATGTCACTGTGAGGCTGTTCTCAATTAGCTTTGAAATATGCTCTTGACTGGGAGAGGTTCCTGGAGACTGGATGAGAACAAGCACTTCTTCTATTGTCAAGAGGAGCAAGAAGGAAGGTCTGGAGAACTACAGGCCAGTGAGCCTCATCTCAGTCCCTGGAAAGGTCACAGAGAAAATCYGCCTGGAATTCATGTGGTCTCCGGAACCATTAAGGTAAAGGTAATTGTGACTARTCAGCCTAGATTTGTGGGCAGGAAATAATGCTTAACTCACCTGATAGCCTTCTACAACCAGGTGACAAGCCTGGTTTAATTTAGAGAAAGGGACACATAAATAAGTAAAATGAAGGTTTTCCAAACTGAACATATATTGATTAGAAGGTGCTTAACCTGTACAGAAAATATGATAACTCGAATTGCTACTTGCTTTCATTTTTTACTTCCTAGTCTATTAGAATCACAGAGTATGCTGAGTTGGAAGGGACCCACCATGATCATCGAGTCCAACTCCTGCTCTGCATATGACACCCCAAGAATCATGGTGTGCCTGAAATTCCATATTGCCTTGAGCAGTACTCTATATGTTTGATCAGGTATGTATGATCCATATATATATATACACATTGATCAAATATATTTATTGCTCCAAAATTACTTGATTCCAAGAATAACTCCTTCTTCAGTTCCAAATGCTATGTGGTTCTGCAATGGTTGGGGATGTGATGTGAATGAATCTATTATTATTACTATTATTATTATTATTGTTATTATTATTATTATTAAAAACAATATATAATATAGTAAATAAATAAATAGTAATATTATTATTAATATATAATATAATAAATAAATAGTAATAGTAACAGTAATGATAATGATAATAATAATAATAATAATAATAATAATAATAATAATAATAATAATAATATCCCAGTTTGGAACCAAAGGATGACATATTTGTAACATTTTAATAGCCCTAAAATGTGACAGCTATTTTACAGAAAAGAGAAGGTAGCAGTGCCATATCCAGAGAACTTACTCTATCTGCAAATGATAAGCAAAAAAATCAGAGAAACAGAAAAGTGCAGCTAGGAGGAAGCCTACTTTTCAAAAATAATATGGCAGCAATTGTTACTACTTTGTTTTGTTTGCAATACAGAAGAAACCTTGCTTAAATATATGTAACAAGTGCTGAGGCGAAAATTGTAATAACATTTAAAGATCGGGAGTCACGTCAAAGTTAAAACTTGGAAAATAACAGAAAACATGTTTCAAATTAAATGATACTTGAAAAAAACATGCTAAGTGGTTTAATACTCTGGGCAGAGTGTTAAACAGGACTTGGAAGGCTGGGAAAAAAAGGCTAGGATCAGAAAGAAAGAACTCTAGTTYGATTTGGTGAAGTGACAGCAAATTTAAGGAGGTGGATGGGGAACCACATGTGCAGGTAAATTTGGTGTACAGATATGTTGAAATGAGGAGGCATATGGAATGCTCAGAGTCCAGGAATTTTTAGCTTTGCTTAAACGGGGAGATTTAAAAGAAACAAAGAACTGGACTAGCTTTCTCTGATGTGTCACGGCAATGGTGGCATGCCCATGGGAAACTAAGCTTCTGTAGTGCTGGATTCACACCTTTCCAGTAGGTTTRGAAACATTAACCAGCACACTAGAAAGGAAAATTATAACTTTATTGCGGTGCTAACAGCAAAGTCTGTATCACAATCAAGATTATCTCACAGTTCTGAGAGATATGATTTCCCCAGACTTCTATAAAGTGGGAAGGGCCAGCTATGATGTGCGATCATCACATCAACAAAGGGCAAGAGCCAAGGTCAGGTGACATTGGACTCACATCGGGGCATAGAATCACTTCCTTGACCAAGGCTTGGCTATTCCTGTTGTCCCTTTATACGATCCCACTGAAGGCACGCAAGGGTAGGAATAGCAAGAGCGAGAAAGAGGAATAAAAAATCAGTTTGCCACATCCCTAAATCCCAGTCATAGAGGGATGGAATCATAGAACGGTTCGGGTTGTCGGGGACCTTAAAGTATCATCCAGTTCCGACCCCGCTCTGGGCAAGTACACTTTCCACAAGACCAGGCGGCYTGGAGCCCCKTCCAGCCYGGCCTGGAATCACTCTCTCCGTGTATCGYACGGGCCCTGTGCCGCCCACAGGGCTCCAGCCGCCACCGCCACCCCTGGGCTTCACCGCACCAACCGCTGCCCCTGCCCTCACACCGTCCTCACCGCCCCGTGCCATCACCGCCGTGCCGCAGGACACACCGGGACTTGTAGTCCTCTCTGTCAGATATCGCCCTTTCTCTCCGGCCGGTGTGGAGGAAAGCGAACTACAACTCCCAGCAASTCCCGCGCCCCTCCCCGCGCCAGCGCGATGCTCCGGGAGCCTCGCCCCGCCTGGCCGCCGGGTCCATCGGCGGCGGGAGGAGGAGCAGGAGCGGGGCCGCCGCGGCCGCCGGCCCGGCCCGGGTCCTGTCGGCTCCCCACGGCCGCGCCATGTGGCAGAGCATCGGGCTGACCCTGCTGGTGATCGTGGCCACGCTGGCCTGCGTGCTGCTTTTCATGCTGTGCGGTGAGTGCCGGGGCGCGGGGGGGCGGCTGCTGCCCGGCTGCGGCGGGCGGTGCTGGTGCTCCCCGCCCGCCCTCGCACCGCCGTGCCGGGCTCGCAATCTGTGCTGGTTCCTCTTCGCTCCGATTGACTGAGGGAAGGAAAAGGGCACCGTGCCCTGCTGTGAGGGAGAGTGTGTGGTGCGCAGCGCCCTCTTCTCTTTGTTCCCGAGTCGTTACCAGGCTTGATGTGCTCCCGGAGCCTTACTTCGGTGTTTAATTCGGCGTTTCTTCTGAAACTGAGGGCTCTGTTTTAGTGATAGGACACTTTAGCAGTCACCCTGTGCGGCTTCTGTATGCACCGGTCTGAAATGTCAGTGAGTGYAGGAAGTAAACTTGGGACTGGCATCCCTCAGCTGCCGACATCTGTTTGCTAGAACGGATTGAAGACAGCTCTYAGGAGGTTTCCTCTTGTGTGGATCGAGAGGAGGAGGCTCAGGGGCCTCATCGCCCTCTGCACCTACCTGACATGAGGCTGGTAGTGAGGTCCATCTGCTGTGGCTGCAGTGAGAGGCCCAGGGGAAATGGCCTTAAACGGAGACRGGGGAGATTCAGATTAGAGATGAGAAAATATTTTTTCGTTGTCAGGGTGGTCGGGGATTGGAACAGGTTGCCCAAGGAGGTGCTGGAGTCACCAATCCCTGGAGGTGTTCAAGAGGTGTCTGGATGCGGCGCTGGGTGATGTTTTAGTCATTGAGGGGTTACAGTGGCCGTGCTGAGTGAATGGTTGATCTGGATGATTTTAAAATRTTTCTTTCAACCTTAATGATTCATTCAAGGCTTTTTTTTTTTCCTTTCTTTCTTTTAATACGCAGAGAGATGGTTTATTTCAATGGGAAGGACGACTTGCAGGTCTGTTGGAGTTCTTAGGAGGAATCAGCAGTGCAGTGTGTGAATGTTGTGGCCAATATGCAGAGCTTGGAGCTCTCAAAACAAGCAAACAAACAAAAACCATGCCAGTAAATTCAAACTATGCCATAATATGTGATGAGAGACTTGTGAGACTGACAGCCATTTATAAACCTAGCTGGCACCTTGGTGACAGGTGGGTTTACAAGTGGTTTCTGAAAAACTGAGGGAGCAAAGTGAAGGCTGATGTTTAATAGTTTAAAAACTGCTAATTGTCAAAATGACAAAGCATTGTGAAAATGTTTTGCATTATCAAGGGACTGGATAGYGAAATGGGAAGTGAAGTCCAGTATTAACATGTATGAAGTAAGGCACATAGAAAGTGTGAAATGTATACACATGTAATTTGTATGGAGGAATATAGTGGAATCAAACCGACCTGCTATTATCCCAAAGAAAGGATTAGCTGAAGTAATTGCAAGCATTTCTCTAAAATATCTCMGTAGCACTTTGTAGCCAGCAAACAGGCAAATCATAGATTAGAAGCCTGAAATAGAAAACATCATTATACTGCTATAGGAATCATCCATGAGCATGTGTCTCACGCAGTGTATTTTCATGGTTAAGTATATTACCTCATTAAAAAGAAATCCTAGTTTCTTTTTAAMAATACAGGGTTTCCTTAGCAATTCTTTGTTGAGAGCTGTGAAATGATTTCTGCGTGAAGAAACTCTAACAGGCTAGATCTGTCAAGCCTGGAARACAGATGACTGGAGAAGGGGTGATGGCTATACCACTGAATAGCATGTCAAAAGTGAAGTGGGAAGCATTGTGAAATGTCATCACTGCAGAGGAATTGGAGTATGTGAAGTTAAATGGTCAAGCAACAGGCTGAAAACAAAAAAATTGTTTGACACAACGGGGAAATAATTTGCAAGCTCATTAACAAGGAACATTTTGGATGCTGAAACTTCTGTCATTTAAAGTTCCTGGAAGAAATGTCAACATCTTGGTCATTATCTTGGGTGAGGAAATCTGTGAAATACTGATAACTGGAACTGCAAGGCTATACTTTGCTGGGTCTTGTGCTCTTTTCCTCCATGTCCCATATTGTCTGTTGTTACAGACTAAACAGTGACCTAAGTAAATATTTATTCAAGTGTCCCTACCCTCATTAGGTGTTGACTGGCCACTTTTCAACTTTTAGAAGATGCAGCACAGTAATTGCTAAGGTTTTTATATTTTCAAAGTATGCATACAAGATCTTTGCTTACTATCTTGCTGAAAGAGTGGTACAATTTTGCAACCTGCTGTTCAAACTCAGAAACAAGCATCACTTTCCTCAGGCCTTTCTGCCTTTGTCTGTATATGACAAGTGGGCTTGAAATGCTAAGCATTAACTTTGGCTGCTAACATAGTCATTTACGTAGTGCTTTCTTGGTTAAAGAAAGCAGAAGTAATCAATAACTTTATTTTTAAGTGGCTTGTAAATACTTAGCTGTTTGGAGTTACATATTGGACATTCATCTTGAATCCCAGAAATACTTTGCTTTGAATCCTTAATTGTATTTTACTTTAATCAGTGTCAGACTTTATAAAATTATTGCTAAAAGTCACCTAGATGTTAGGTGTACTGAACACAGGAAGCTAACACAGTCATTGGATTTTTTTGGGGAGGGATTTGAACTACTACCATGTTAGAAGTGACTCAGTGGGATTTGATAGTGATTTATAATATTTATAATAATTTTTCAATCACTCAGCATTTATTAATTAATTAATATTGGTTATAGCATTTATACTTCTCTTGCCATGGAAAATATTCAAGGAAAACAGTGTCAAGACCACTGCTAGAGAGAAAAAAAAAAGAGTACTTTGAACTTAATTGTTTATCTGTGCTAGTGACAGGCAGTTTCCCTGGGAAGGCTGGAAACCTGTAGGTGAGAAGATGGAGAAGAAAATGCCTAAGTGCTGTGTGTGACAGGATATGAGCAAAAGCCAGCCAGTGATTCAAACAAATTAATGGACAAATAAGACATAGGAAGGGCTGGATGTAATCTGGAGTAAGCCTGATCTGATGATGAGGATATTTTCCAGCCATCTGAGAAGAGGTGTTGAAACACCTTATGAGGTGATGTTGAAACATCTTATGAGAAGAAGGGTCATGAGCATAAAGAGCTGGGAATTGGATTTTGAGTGCCTCATAAAAGGACTCATGGTGTGATTGCCTGCAGAGAGCAATAAACTTAGATATCCATGAAACATCCTAGGGTCACATGGATTTCTGCTATCCATCCACRTATGATGTGATAGGTGCTATCAAAACTTAAATAATGAGAAAAACATTCATTTTACCATTTTTTTTAAAGTGAACAGACAAAATTCAGAGCACAAATTATCRGAAGTTACTTTGCCTGGTTTTTCAGCAATGTGAATTAGGCATTTATGTCTGTAAATGTACTTTGAATAAATGACCTGATTTCCTTTTCTTTAAAACATGTCTGGATGCTGGCAACTGCTACTTTCAGTATTAATCTGAATTAGTTAAGAAGCAGGGGAGGCTTGCAGCTAGCATTTGTAAACTGATCACATCTGACACAGAAACCACTGAGGTACTGTAAACACAGCAAATTCTCAGTCGCTCTTTTAAAAGTGGGACTAAGAKGACTTGCTCCCACTGTTTTTATTCMTACCTTTTCTRATTTTTTKGTGGTCTTATTRCTGCTTTTGTGTACTCCGTGCAGCTCTGAGATGGCAGGAACTTGTGCATAGTCAAGGAGATAGGATAAAATAAAATACCAGCCAAGGTGAACRCTAGTACTGCTTACCTCTGTGTGTTTATTTTCCCAGTGTAATAATGCATGAAGCCAAGTGAAATTGCCAAAGTGCTTTCACTGGAACAGATGGAAGCGTTCATCTCATTTGGCAAAAGAGGCTAATGAAATGCTGTTTGAGACAGACAACCTTAAAATAAAAATTTTGTAGCACTAAATCTGAACACACATCTGAAGTGGATGTGTGGTTCACATCACAAGTATGAATTCAGTTGCAGATGGGAAAACATTTCAGCCCTGAATTCTGCCTGAATTACTTTTCTTCAATGCTTTGTTTAAGCAGTTTTGTAACTCTCTTCAATGAGTGATTCTTGGGAAATACCTCAACAGATGAGGAAAGTTGTGCTTGATTAGACCACTCACAAAGAGAAAATATCCTTTAATTTGAAGTTGAGTTTTGAAACTGTTATAAATGGGAGATGAGGAGAGAGCAAGTTTCCTTTTGCTCAGTCAGCAAGCAGCAAGTTGTAGTGTTCCATTAAATGGGAACAGTTTTAAGGAGCTGTGCAGAGCCAAGCACCATGTCACCTGATGTCCTCTGTTATCCCAGTGTCAGAGTAGTGCTTCCTTCAGGCTGATCCTCTCCTTAGCAAAGCTGTCCACTAGGGCAGTCTAGTACTGCRCTGTTTCAGAGATGTGGATGAAGTGACTTGTGCATGGTTGCAGGAGTTACCTAACAGAGCTCAGAGGAGAACCCTGTTCTCCCAAATCTCAGATTAGCTCTCAAGCTCCATGCTCATTTTTTTTTTTTTTGCAGTGGTAGCTGCTTAGGATTTTCTGTGATAGACACTTCAGCATTTGAATATAGGCAACATTCACCATGGTGATACCCTGGTTCTAAATTAGAACCCATGTTCTGGCATGGTAGGATCCTATTTTCAAAGYAGTAGAGACACAGGAATTCCACAGCAGAGTCAGAACTGGAAGCTCAATCTGTGTTGTGCAGTTATTGCATCACTRTCCTGCCTTTCTTGGTTTCATTTATATTTCACATAAGAAAAATCAAGTTGCTTTTCCCCAGCACTCAATATTAACCCTGGGATTTTTCTTTTGTTTGCTTTTCCTGATTCAAATGGAAGAGGAAAATGTGCTCCAGTAAAGAAAACTCTGTTAGCTGTTGWATAGAAGCCATTGAAAGGCGAATGAGATAGATGGGCCTGAGACTTGTTATCCCTCATTTTTGGAGTGGGAGTAACTTTGTAGTTGGACCACCGTTTCTTTCCCCTTTACAAAGAACCAAGAGCTGATGTGGGAAGTAACAGAAAAAGTAGTTCTAATGAAGTCTAGTCAAATSATCAAATCTGTTTAACATCTGAATTGCATGGATGTTACCTTTATCCTCTGAGTTAGTCAATGGCTTTGACTCACAGCCCATCTTCACAAACACATTGCATYGTGGTTTATTAGAGAGGAGTTGACACACTGATGGCACAGTACCAGATGTGGCTTAAATGTCTTTGCRTGGCATCTGGCTGTGACATTTTTAAGTGGGATGATGGCTCCCAGCTTTTAATGAGTACTAAACTCTCCAGGGCTGGGAGCTGCTGTTTTGCCTTGCTGCAAAACTCTGGTAGATTAGATTTTGCAACACTGGACTCAGGTACRTGCTACATTAAGAGCTGGATCCCCTGCTTTGCATTGCACTGATGTGTGTTTGAGCTGGCTGACTGCTTTGAGAGGCAACTTCTTTTGCCTGTGAGTGTAGAAATGTTATGTATTGTAGTCTGGGTGTCGTCAGTGYTTGTTTGCTGAAGGCGTGCTGTGGGTGTGCTCTTTGGCTTCCACAATCAGGCTCAGTCATGCTAAGGATGATTTTAAAAGGTAAATCAATTAGCTAAAGAAAATAAAACGAGCACTGAAAGATTGATTCTAATCAAATGTTTTTTGTGTGGTGAAGCTAAACCAGTAGGACTTCTTTGAGAGCAGCTTACCTGAATAGAGTGGAAGTGTTAGAGAAGAGATGCAAACCAATGGTGTCAGTTACCTGTCCAGGAAGAGCTTTACAGCAAAAAAACATGCAAAGCTAAACTGAGCCACAGACAGACAAGAGTGCCTAGAGATGCCTATTTTCCCTTTTGTGTGTGTGTGTGTGTATTTTAAATTAGTTTACAATTCTTTTCTTTTTAAAATACCGTTACGTAACTTACAGTTCTTCAGTGTGGCACAGTGCCACACTTATCATTTTGCAATGTTCTTAAGAGAATGAGGAATTAATAGAAAATGCATTGTCTTCTCRTCCAGAGACAATGTGAATCTGCCTCTAGGCTTTGTGTCTGTGTGTGTGGTTTTGTTAGTGATGTATTTAGCTGATACTGTTGCTGGATAGATTTTTTTTCTAACCCAGAATGACTTATTCYTTAGTAATGTAGTTATTTCCAAGGAAATTCTTATTTATTTAGTAACAGTAAGGGTGACAGGGAGGCTCAGCTGAAGAGGCAATCTTAACTTTATTTGAACAAGTGGGTTTGTTTTGGGGTTTTTTTTTTAAACTTTCCATCCAAGCTGGCATGATAACTAGAGCAAGTGAAAGAAAGAAATCTTTCTTCTTTGAGTACTTTATACCTGAAGGTCTCTGGTACGGGCTMGGAGACCTTGTTAGGTTTTTGAAATCCTAGTTTTCCAACCTGGYTGCCATCCCACTATTACCTTTTTTTGGCTAAGCCTGTTGCAGTTTTCTTTTCAACCCGCTGCACTGAGGTTTGTTTCACCTGCCTGTTACCACTGGTCTGTTTTTTCGGCTGCTACAACCAGTCCTGTTGGCTGATTATTTACACCGTCTTGTTTGTAATCTAGGGCTAGAGAGCTCCAAAGTCTGTTTAAGGTACTTGGGGTTTTGGATACTTGGACCATTATTCTCTGTTCTCTAACTCAGAACAAACACTGAAAAGAAATCAGTGCTGTTTTTCTTGAGAGTRCAAATCAGCTTTGTTAATTCTTTAGTATTTCCCCAACACCCACCCGCGGTAAATCTGGGTGTTAAGTAGCCTGTTTGCAGTGATAGAGGAAGCATGTGGTTCACTTTATTTAGCTTAAGTTAAAATACCTCCTTTAATGGAATTTTTATTTACACCAAATATACTCAAGTCATGCTTCTGTAAAGTGCCCTAAAACCTTTCTGGGAATGCCCTGAATACTTTTGGCTCAACCTCCTCCCTCTCCCGTTTCAATGGAAGCAATTTTCAAAGAGCTGCTACCTCAATTTTTACTTTTAGTTCCAAAAGAAAAGAGAAGCCAAAYCAAGCCATTTACCATCAGGTTTTTTTTCTAGGTGCAAGGGAATGTAATGCATTTGCAGGATATCAGATTCAATTTAATCACAAGTCATTTAATGCTTTAGGTATTCTTGGGAAATACTTGTGTAGGCTCTAGGAATTAATTTAGATCATAAAAGATTGTCATACAAAAGCTTTCCTTCAATTTCCTCAGGAGCAGAGAAGTTACTGAAATTTAAAAACTGCAAGATGTGAAAAAGTATTCCAGGAAGGAGGATAAGGGTGGGATCCTGGTTTTGTCATAAGGAATGGATTGCCCTATTGACTCTGATCACAGAAGAGGAAGAAATACAGAGGTGCTGTGGTTATATAAGTGTTATTTATTTATTAATTAGGTGTTAGTATTTCTCCCCCCTTTTTAATATGTCCTGTTACCCATTCCCRGAAGTCTGCTTCTGCTAGAATCTGTGTAATTGGGAGGACAGTTTTCCCTAGGTCTGTAAAATAGGACTTTAAATATCTGAATAGGTCAACAGTATAGGCTTAAACAGAGGCAAGACCTTCTGAACAGAGAATGGGGCTATTGATATATAGCTCTGTGCAGGCCAGATGGGTGTTGGTGTTGCAAATGATGTCTGTGTAGCATTTGGTTTCATAGAGCTGTYAAAATTTTGCTCCACTTAACTGCGTTTCACAGAGAAATTGTATTCCTGTTTGGTGGGTTCTTTCAAAATGAAGATTCTGGTTTGAGTTTAGATATATTTATATCTGCTTTTTCAAGTTTTTTTTTGGCTACCTGTTATAGAAACACTTAGACAAGACAGAGGAGGAGGTGGATCTTAAGTATTTTTTAAGATAGTTTCTAGAAATGTGGCCATCTCAGCTCTTTACTTGCATAATTTTGGGACCTAGAGTATTTTAGTGGTGGAAAAGCACATAGATTTACCACAGAATGTTAATTTTACTTTAGTGGGATTTGGGCATGATGAGGGATCTCATTGAATTTGGGGGATGTGGTCTTTTAGTGAATATAAGGAAGACCTTGTCCATTTCAGAATAGGATTTATTCTAAAATATGATATTAATTTGAAGAGCTGAGCAAGTGTGCTTAATACCGATTATGTRATGCAACTTTTAACATGTGATTTCCAGAATGGAGTGTTTGCTGGGTGAGGGGAGAAATTCTAGTGCTTTCACAGTGCCTGTGTAATGAATCCTGAGCCTTTGTTTGAGGTATAACCACAGGACTTCYTTTTTCCTGACAATTAACACCTTTATCTGTGTGATGGCGATGGTGATCACTCACCTGCTTGCTGTGGCAGTTTAGTTTGGAATGTGTAGGGCTTTTCCTGGAGCTTAAATGTTGTTTCTGGATGAGGACGAACTTCATGAMGGTGAATTGGTCTTTAGAAGACTGTAAAAAGGAGTGGGTATTTTGTGGAGGGACGTTGGGGTTGGCAAATGGAGGATGGGAGCTGATCGATTTTTTTTCCCTTTTGTGATATACTGTGCCAGAGAGCTGACTTATCAATTTGTATGAAGTAACTAAGCAGTACCTTTTTTCTTTCTCCTGCAGGATGGTATGTGGTCTGGCAATTGTTTTTGTCTAAATTCAAGTTCCTGAGAGAATTGATAGGTGATACGGGGTCCCAGCAGGGAGACAACGAACCTTCAGAAACTGAAACTGAACAGGAAACTCCGCCCTCGCCTCAGAGAGGGAGACAGAAATCTGCTCGGCAGCGAAGGGCACCTACGGAAGACACGACTTAAAGTACTCCATTAAAYTTCTGAGTGACTGTGAAAGGTTAACACCTCTGCCCTGTGTCCTTCCGTTGTGTGATCTTAYTGAGAAACTGGCCTAAGAGGTAACATTGATCCCTGTGGACCTTCACTTCTGAGCTACCCATGGATGATGATGCTGTGGTAGAGGTTCAGGGAGGGCTTCAGCAGCAGGTCACAGAATACTGGAGGAATGGAGGGGTGGAGAGAAATCTCCATCACAAAAATGCTGAGCTCCTGTATCTCAGCACGCAGATGAAGAACAGGTCCTGGACCATAGGCTTAGCCTTTGCATTAGTCTGAACRTAGTAAACATTTCAGACTTGAAATAGATAATAAATTATTTTTTCTTTACAGCACTGTAACTACATATAGTGAAATTGAGTTTTATTTCCTTAGCTGTATATGAATATATATATTTTTTCAACCTTGAGAAAGTACGTGAACTAAAAAATCAGTTAAGAGAATATCCTGCTTTAGAACTTATTCTAAAGTGAGATTTTAGTTAAGTTCTTGTATATATAAAAAGTATAAATGAAATATGAAAAATCCTATTAGGTGCACATGATTTGGAGGTTTTTATTATCTCCTCTTTTTTAAAAAAAGAAGGAGATGCAAAGAAAGCAATCGAATGGCAAGACCTGTTTTCTTGGTTTTGGTATATAATAAGGATTATAGGTTTAACAGTCCTGCTAGGCTTCTGAATGTTTCTCCTGAAGCTTTTACTCCAAGTCCAGTCTGTGCTGGAGGTGGGAAGGTGCACTACTCACTGTTTARTATTCTGAAGTGTCATCCTTCACTGTATTTGGACACTGAGCACTTCTCTTAGCTCTTGCTGTACACCTTTACGTCAGGTATTTGGTATCTAACATAACATTTTTCTGAGAAGCAGTTGAGACTCTCTTAGCAGTGTGTCAGACATTGCTGGGACACTCTGACAGTGTTCCAGCAGGCAATTTGGTACCTCGTGTTTGCTGGAGGACTTACAGTTTTTTACCAGTAATCTGCAGTTGCTCCTGTTTTCTCTGAGGATGAGTTCTACAGTTGTTTTGACATTGCACTTCAGAATGAAGAGCTCCACTTCTGATTATCTAGCACTCTGAGAATTGATGCATGAGATTCTGAAAAGAGGAGGAACACGCATGTACCACCTCTGATGTGTGTGTGAGGGAGAAGTACTGACAGGTCTTGTCTTGAACACCTTCAGTTTTCTCTCAAAAGTTTGGATATGTGGTAGTGTTTGGGTCATTGTTCCATGTATAAAAACTTAATCAGGACTTTAAAATTGGTCTTGTATTTTAGCTGTTAAGAAGTTTAAACCTATGGCTTCCAAACTGTGGTATGGCTAAAAGCAGCAGCATTTAGGTTTTTTATTGAGTAGACCTACATCTAGAGGAGCAGTCTGTTAGTGCCTTTATGTTTTAATTTGTCAGTTTTGAATAGTGATCAAAATCCAACGTGGGGCATTCACTTCTTAAAATCATTTGGRTGTTTCAGTATTAAAAGACATAAGATCAGGCCTGACTTTCCTTTGGAGTCTAAAAGACTTTGTTTCATTTGCTAGCATGTATATAATAAGCATAGGGTTACATTTTGAAGCATGATTAGGCAGTGCTATGCACAAATCCTGTAAACACATTTTGAAATACTGATTGTCTTCTYCTCTGTCCTGTGTGCTGGCAAGGGAATGTCTAACGATGGTTGTTTTTTCCTTTTTTTTTTCTTTAATGAGAAAAATTCCCATTTATTCAAACTGAACAAAAGCAATCAGATCCTATTCCCTGCTGCTTTCAGTTTGCCTCACACAACTTAATGTCACAATTTTCTTGTGTGCTTATGTCTTGTCACATGGTGAGACTTCCAGTCTAGCAGTTCTGATCAAGTACTGGGACGTTTTTGTTAAGAAATTAGCATCTTTGTCKTAAGCTTTGCTAATCTAGGCTTACAAATAAAGATACTTACTCTGTACTGACATAGGATATTGACACTCCACTGCACTTCRCTCTACCTAGACTGTAGTGCACAGAAGACAGCAAAAGGCTGATGTCTGTAGTGTCCCTGGCTAAGAAACAGTAACTTAGTCCCTGCTTCTAGGAGCTGTGAAGAAATGTGAAGTTATGGCAATATACAAAGCTAGTTCATGGTAGCTCTGAAGGTGCAACAATCAAGACTCTGGAGCAAGATAATGAAGGAGAAATTTGTGTGGGTTTGAAGGCGGACACCAATCAAATATGCAATAAGATGGATGTGGAACCTCTGGGTAGCTCATCTGCTCCAGCCAAACAACTTCCTTCTCCCTTCCATGCTGTCTTGTAGGTGTACATTTCACTCCCCAAAGTTATTTTCAGTCTCTTTCTTTTTTTTAAACAGCTGATGCTATTTTTTTAATGCTGTTGTGACGTAGCTGCCRATAACTGTCTGCCTAGTGTATAGCTTTAATGATCTTACTAGTAGCAGGCCAAAGGTATATTATATAATGTGGTTTGGAAGAATTTTGAAATGCTAATGTCTTCTGTCAATGCATAATTTTTCTTGAAGGAAACTGTAGTGAAATCTTTGTACAGGGCCCTTCATGCAAACATGTAAGAGCAAAGCTGTGTGTGTAGGACTTGTGGTAAGACCTGGGTTGTGATTGCTGGCAGTCCAACATACTCATGTCTTCAGGTGTTCCTACCAATGTCCTTATGAAATGTTAGTGGTGGGTAAGCACTTAACTTTGAATGGACCCATCTAAATCTGAAACCTTATGGAGGCAACAGGTGACACAGTTGGTCTTGTTTTGTTTAGTGGGATCTATTTTTAAAACTTATTGCCTTATTGTTGCAGCCATTATCTTGAATGTATTTTGGGTTCTTATTTTAAATATGGTCATATCATCTTTGTTGCAGGGGCTGTGTAACTTTGAATAAGCAGTAATTTCCTGTGTTGTGTGTGACAGTATTGCAATTTGTGATCACATTGCTGCTTAATATCAGGTTTTACACTGAACTCGACCTGTGTATGTCCTTCTGTTTCATTTGGAAATGACCAGCATAAAGAATGTGTTCAGTGTGGTCATTTGCTTCTTCAGTGTTACAACACTGTACCTAAGGCTTCTGTGGTTGTCTCCTTTCATCATTAACTGTTCTTTTAACTGACTGCACAGATGAAAAATAAAGTAACCAGACTTGATATGAATATTTGACCTGAGTGATTTTCTGATTACTTTTGTGAATTGGATATGGTCTGTGGAATTAGCCTGCTTGTTTGAGTGTGGTGCACTTCCAAAGAGGATTTGCCAAAAGTCACATTCTAGCTGGTGTAATAACTGCAGATGACTTCATTGTAAATGGMAGGTTTGTGGATATCTTTTAGAGAAGCTGTTAGTAAAGGTGTTTTTTCTGCCTTATACCTTGAAAGTTGTAATTRTGTTTTAGCAGCTAAAAAACCCCAAACAAAGAACAGACCACCTCCCTGCTCTGCCTTTTTTTGATCTGAGATTGGTTGTAGACTCTAGTTTTTCTAAAATATGTATCTTGGTGAAGTAGGAAGTTCTTATTTTGGAAATTAAGATGTACAGGAGAAGGAAGTGAGAACATGCTTCATCCCTTACTGCTTCTGTTAAATAAAATGCATAYATTGTATCCTGGTTTATTTTATTTAATAATCAGGCATTAAAAGAATATTTTGATGAAAAACCTRAAATATATTGAGAGAACAAACTGTTTTTCTGTTGTGCAACTCTTCTCACTTGTAAAAACAGCCTACTAATGGAGTGCAGCAAAATGTCTTGTGTTATGTGATWTGAGCACCTGGGCCTTCTCATCTCAGAAAGCTGGATTTGTATGTGGTGGTGTGTGTTGGGGGCTAATTTAAGTGAGAACAATCAGTGATGGGCAACTGGTGTCAGATGCAGGTGAAACATGTGCYTGCTTTTCTGCTTTGGTGCTGCTCCCAAGGAACCCCTTTGTGGTCCAATGGGATGAATAAAGGTGCCATTGCACAAATTTGCCCCAAATTCCACCAAAACCTGTTTTAGCTGGTACTATGCCTTCCCTATGGGTGCTTGTGTGCTATCAGGGGTCTCCTGTGGCCTTGAGTCTATGTAACTAAAACACACAATCTTTATAAAATACAAGCAGTGTTACATCTTGCTTGTGTTATACTTATGTGAATATTTTTTATCTGTTATCGGATTGGAAGTTGGCAGTGTGAATATGCTGGGTTTTATGTTAAATGTTTAAGACATGAATATTGCTGTGTTCATGTCGACCAGAAGCTCATGTTTTGATCATTTGTGGGTGTTTATAGTCACACTGTTACCTCTGAAAGCTGGATGGAAGGGAGACTTTTTGCCTCTGCTTCACAGCACCTGGGAGAAGGCTCTCATCTGGTCTAGGGCTAATATTGATTTGTAGCAGTGTTGGACTCCACTTCAGGCACAGGAATTATTTTCATAAAGGGGGGCACTGTKATCAAGTTCATCTTGGACTTTATTTTCCAGATGTGTCTATTGACCGGGCTTTTCAGTTTCCATAGTGGGAAATGAATAGCACAAATGTCCCTTTAATTTTGGTAGCTGAGAGACTCTAATATGTAGGGGAAGATGGGATAGGGCCATAATGTGGCCATCTGGGGCTGTTGTCCAAGTATTGCACACATACTACTTGTGGTGTACCTGCCTGTGCTGGCTTGTTTTGTGTATACTGCCACCATGACTTGTCCCAAATGCTGGCAGTGTACTTGAACTGAGAAGGGTAAGAAGATGTGGGATCTGTGGCCTGAGAAGTACTTGMCTGTGAATCCTTCTCCCTGGGTCCGGATGTGCTGAGCAATTCAGGCAGATGACTTCTSTCCACACTCTATTAAAACATCCAGCCTCCTTTGCAGGTAATAGTGAAGTTTCAAAATGAGAAGTTACATATAACTTGTGTCTCCCTCAGAACACTTGCAAAGGAGAATACCTTGTTCTATGTCATACCAATTTCCTCTCTTCTGCACTAGAGTATTTTAACATATTTTATGGGGAGTTGAAAGCCTTCTGCCAGCAAATTTGTTTGTTCACAAGTAACACAGGCTATGGCTGTGTTTTGATACTACTGTGTGCTAAGTTGAACCACTGGGGCTGTGTCAACACTGAATTTTTGTTAAAGTCAATCTTGAACTTCCTAGCACAGTGCCCTG
Organism: Alauda arvensis; assembly: GCA_902810485.1. NCBI lineage: Eukaryota > Metazoa > Chordata > Aves > Passeriformes > Alaudidae > Alauda > Alauda arvensis. The sequence goes on along the minus strand of CADDXX010000253.1, from coordinate 1,129,212 downwards.
CTCCTTCTTATTTAAGGACTTAATCAGGAGCCTTCTGTCTTTGTGAGAACTTCTTGCTTATTTTGAGTTAATTGCAGTTCCTGTGGCAAATGAGGCTTTTGATGCCAGATGCTCAGCTGTTAGCCTTTTCTATGTTTAAAAATGTTAGGCAATTTCCTTGCCATGGTGGAATGCATCAAAATCTCTCTCCTGCACACCACTTGATTCCAACATGAGTGGGTCTCAGCTTTTAGAAGTATAGAGTTGCTCTCCTCTAGTTTTGGAAAGACCCTGCTTTGAGAACATCCTCAGGAGAAGCAGGAGATGCTGCGCTGAGCTTGGTGCAGGGTGCAGGTGTCTGCAAGGCATAGGCAGAGGATGTGCTTAGCTTGGACATGCTGGGTCTGCAGCATCTCTGCARTGATGATAATCCCCTAAAGCCCTCTCGTGTTGGTGGCTGGGTGGCACCACATCTGCTGTGACTTCTGATCTTGGCACAACTTGATTTTTGGTTTTCCAAGAACAGACCCAGTCTGTTCAATCTCAGGTGTCAGTGGGTTGGGGGCACTTTGGCAAGCATGAACCAGCATGGGTACTACAGCCTTGTGGGGAAACGTTCCCCTTTCCTCCAGGCCAGCAGAGGGACCGTGCCAAGGCAGGGAGCTGTGAATTTCACTGTGTGGCTCTGATTTGCAGGTCTTTTAATGAATTTCTGTGTTAGCCTCTTTATTTTCCAAAACCATACAATCACGGAATGGTTTAGGCTGGAAGGGACCCTAAAGATCATCCAGTTCCATCCCTCCCTGAYAYGGGCAGGGACACCTGCCACTAGACAAGATTGCTCAAAGCACCATCCAAACCAACATTTTCAAGGATAGGGCATCCTCAGCTTCTCTGGGCAAAATCACGAGGTTCATTTAWCTATTGTGACACTGACACATTGCAGCCTTGGCTTTTAAATTTTCCAAAAGATTTGAATACAAGGGTAGACTTGATTTTGATTTTGCTTTTCCTTGTTCCTGCTTCCAGGATGTCCTCACGTTTCTTCTGAGCCCTGAAGTGATATCATGTATAGTGGAAAACGCTTATCCTTGAACCGGACACTGCAGATTGAGTGAAATACTGAAGGGAGAAATAYCAGGAGGCTTTTGGAATCCAGTTTGGGTGGGAAGGGCGCTTGTCACCACTAGGTGGCACGGGCAGCCAGGCTTTGGGGACCTGGCAGGGCTGATGCTGCTGAGCTCCTCTGCCGGTGCTGTCGCTTTATTAATTAAATTAATTTATTTTTCTAATTAATAGTAATTCTGCTGTTAGCCAGTGGGTTTGTGAAGTCCAAGGGCAGCTGCTTGTAGGAGTTGRGCCCGGTTCTTGTTTGGCTGTATGCTGCAAGTCTAAAAGGCTGTGGGAATGCACAGAGCCTCGAGTCTAGAGGCACTGGTGCATTGCTTTTCTTTGTAAAGGAAAGTGACCTCGAAACTATCAGCTTCAGGAAGGGAGGTCTAAAAAATGCCAAGAGAGGTCTGCTTTTCTTAACTCTCACCGTGCTTAAGGAAAAAAAAAAAAAAGCCTACAAAATACACCCCAGCAGCTCTTCTTAGGGTTACAAACATACTGTACCAGTGTCTACAGCAGCTTAGGAAAAACCCCACATTTAATTCTGGGGTTTTCCCCSAGTCTGATGGCAAGGGCAAGCTGCCTGCTCCCCACATCTCTTCAAAACCAGTTCTTGACAGTGCATCCTCATGCTTCTCACAATTGAGATGTGACATTCCATCCYATCAAAGCTGGTCTAAATCCTGCTAGTTACTGAGCAGGTAAAACAAGGGCTCATGATCAGCTTACTTTAAGACCTTCTCCCAAAGTCTAATATTAGTATTAGTCCAATAGTAGCCTACTATTAATATATAATATTAATAGCACAATAGTAATATTAGACTTTGAGACAGAGAGCCTGTGTATCCTTTTCCTTGCATTAAAGACCAAAATTCTTGAGAAAAGCTAGGGGATAGTGATAAGGTGGGTGCCTTGTTGAGTTACRCTGCTGATGGCTCTGTATTCAGGCTAAGGGAGGAGGAAGCACTTTGTTGCACAGGGATTTGGAGAAACCTGTTTTCCCTTTATTGAGTCCCTCATTTATTACTCAAGATTTACAGTGAATCCCCATTAGCAAATCTAGCATTTACACTTAGAGGGTTGCTGGCATTAAAAACAAACAAACAATTTTTTTTTTCAGTCTGTATGGCTTGCCAGRAAAATTCAGACTTATTCCAGTTGTGCAGGTGTGTGCCTGAGGAGTCTTCATCTGCTGTTTGGGTCTGAAGGGCTGCTGCTCTTGTGTTAGAGATCTCTAGTGCTTACGAGACTGTCAAAGTCTGGGATTAAAAATGCTGGGATTAAAAACTGGGCTGTCTGTGACACCCAAGTAGGGCTGAGTGTGGCACTGGCTCTTACACGACTCCTCTGCCTGGCAGCAGGCAGCTCCATGGGGAGCACAAATGCCATTGGAAAGGAAGTGCTTGCCAATGCTCTGGACCACTGCAGCTGTGGCCACCCACCCATCCTGTGGGAGCTTGGACAGGAGGAAGAAGCCTCTGCCCTGTGACTGGCAAGAGGAACAGCTGAAGCCAACCTTTTGTATGTTTGGTGTTTAAGGCTAAAAAAGACAGGGCTTCTGTTTTTCTCTTGTCCAGATTCCAGCCCRTGGCTGACTAGCCAGGATCAGTGTACAGAACCAGGAAATGCTTTAGTCACGCTGTATTTTCTCTGTTCTCCGAGCCCTTGCTCTCAGTTCATGTTAGGTGAGATGTGCTCGTCATCAACTTTAACCTGGACTGGAGAGTGCTTCAAAAGTAATTGTGATGGACAGCCGGGTGAGCCTGTCCTAGGGAAAGGAAGAAAGTGCTGGGATGAGGGGAGTATGGTGGGTTCAGTGCATGCTGCCCACTGAGGAAACASAACACAGCAGACTAAGGACACCCTTTCAAGGTACAGGGACATGACAGGAGCAGTGTCTTTTCTAGGACTGCCAAGCACTTCAGTGGTGGCTGCAGCAACAGATTTCTTGGGATGTCCCACGTRTAGATAAACACACAGTAGGTAATGAAAACCTGCAATCTGCTGCCACAGATGTAACAAAGGTTGTGAACCTGCAGATACCAACTAATGCATACTTCCATCGCCAAATCCCAAGTTCATGGGATAATGAGAGGTTTAGTCAGTGTTGTGTTTGCTAACATCCAATATCCAATGATTGTGAGCACTAGGGAGAGTCAACCTACAAATGTACCCTAAGCAGAATGTACCCACCTGCCCCTTCAGAAATAGAATATAGGGCTGTGCTCTGAGGACTGACCCACCTTGGAAGTTCTTAATGTTCTAAAATGTTGTCAGGCTGATAGCTAGAAATGCTCAGAGAACAAAACCTGTGGAATACATGCACATCCCCTCAACTAAAAGAGTCTCTAAAGTTGAGAAGGAAGAAAACCTTCCTGTGGTTCACAAACAGCTGTCATATTTACTGCTATGAACAGTTAGTAAGAAGCCAGCACTCAGTGCAGCACATAGGAGGAGATGGCAGCCCTTCCTACCCAGGATGCCCTGCTCATGAGCAGGACCAGCAGAGATCAGAGTTGGGCTCTGCCTTTGGGCTTTGATCTGCAGCCAGCAGGTGTGAGACTGTCCCACCCTCCTGTAGCTGATTTCACCTGTGTAAGGAAGCTTGAAGAGTTAATTAGTTCCTACTTGTGCAAAAGGTATTATTTGTTCTTTACCTAAAGTGCAAGGACTAGAGACAAATCAGGCCTGGTGGACTCACTGCTGCATGTGTGGAGAGAGCTTTAAAAATAGATATCAGCCTGGTGATGGAGCCACAGCTGAGGCTTTTGTGTGTGTAAGGCTTGTGCCTTCATTACTGAGCCAGTGGAAAAGCAGCATTGCTGAGGAACAGAGCCYGCTTAAATGGCCTCCTAGCTGCTTGTCACACAATGTCCTCCTGGGAAGTCATGGATGCATTCATGTAGGAAACATTGAATTTCACTTTTCTACTTGATTGGCTTTCTAATAGCATGAGAAACTGAGCAATGATCACAGGGCAAGGAGATCTTACGCTCTGTTGCCTTGCCTGGAAGTAGAGGTTGGCATTTTCTGCTGAAGTTATTACTTGTGAATAACTTMTATGAATCAGATGGGTTGCTCCAAAGATTTTGTTTTGCTGTAGAAGTGATGCCACAGGTTCCTGTGCCTGCCTATTAGGGGAATTTTAGAAGAAAAAGTTAACTGTAGCAAAGCCCCTCTGATAAGCATCTGATCAGCTGCAGTGGCTCCATATGAAATATATGAATTATGGGATTTCCCCCCATGCTAGAACAGTCTGAAGCAGAATCAGTTGCTGGAAAACTGGTCAACTGCAGGAGTCTGGATTRTATGGTAATACTGGTATCCTGTGCTGGCCTCCAAGTGGGTGCTTTTGTTTCATCCAATAATGTATTGTTGTTTTTTGGGACAGAAGTAGCTTGGGAGTATCTTGACACTTCTCTATCTGGTTAACAGGTAATGAGCACAGTGCCTAAATAAGTAACCCTTTATTCCTGTGCTGCCAGGTGCCACTGCAGATCACTGCATAGGCAGTGCCTGGCTGATACAAGGCTTTACTTGTGTCATTAGATACAGCATTGAGAATAAGCTCTTTAGAAGGTTTTGGGGTTTTTTCTCAAATATCACGAAGAGGAAAATGAAAATTTTCCTGAGACCTCTTTCAGCTGGATCTACATACTCACCATGTAAGGTACTTACTGTTTGCAGTTGTGTCATCCTCATTCCCRTATGAGATGAAAAACAGACAAAAATGGGATGAGGTATATGTGCTGGTAGTGGAGAAGCATTCAGAGTAAATGAAAAAAGACTTCCACAAAACATTTCTAACTAGAAGAAGAAAGCAGAAAATAATTTTGAAACCAACATTTCAAAACTAAGAGTTGTTCTATCATTTGACTCTCCTTTGCCTCTCTTGGTGAGTCAGCCCTTCCTGTGCCAAAGGCCACTTAACCTGGCATCTGGTGCATGCCCTCCCTGGAAATGAGTGTCTGAAACTGCATGTTACACTTTTTAGCAAGGCAGAGATATATGCAGATTACTTATGGAGGGGAGCTGAACCTCACCAATCAACCACCCTGTGACCTTAAGGAAATCCGCCTCGTTTTCTTCTTCTCCTGTGTTTCTCTGCTCTGGGCCAGGGAAGAGCAACCTAATCCAGGAATCCTTCAGGCTGGRAGTTCCTAAGCAAGGAGCTCTGTAATCACATGTACTTTGCACTGTGACAAGAGCAAAGCTGGCAAGAAAACTGCTGGGAGAGTGGAGGCACAGAGGTGTGAGTTACCTGCATGTCCAGCTTTTCCCCCATCTGGCRCAGAGCATGTTTTAGTTTAGAGCCAGGGCTCATTGCAAAGCCTGAAGCCATCTAAGGGGGAGTTGGCAGGACTGGGGGTGCTCAGCTTGGATGTGGGTTGTGACATTTGCTGGCCCAGGCTCTAGGAGTGCCCTGACTTGCTGAACCCTCGTGCTTTGCTTTGATGGTACCAATACCAGCTTCAGGCTTGGTGGGCCAGGGGAGTCCATGAGTTTCTACAGTGTTTTAGTATTCAGGTTGTGACTYGAGCTGTGTATGTGGCCCCACCAARTTTCAGGAGGCCGGTCTCCAGGTAGTATTCATCATCCTCAAAGTTTAGGAGTATATGATGTAGTCATTTGCACCTGAGYTGATTGTCTCAGCTGCCCTTGAAGACTTAAGACCTAAGCAATCATTGGAGCCCCTTGAGGATTTATCTCATCCTAAAGTAGATTTAATCATCTAGATTGAACTCTAGTCAGTTTAAAGGGGGCTCTGATGATATTTCACAAGAACATAGACAGGCAGGATGAATTGCATCTGAGATGTCTCACACTGAGGGTAGATACAGGCTAATCCAAATTGAGGCATTTCTCAACATCACCACCCCCGTGGAGAGAAAAGGAGGGAGTGAGGAAAAAGCTTTCTTATTTGTGCATCTTGGTGTCTTTGGCAGCTCTGCTTCTTGGATGGAACAAGTGGTTCTGTGTAATGCCTGCATTTGAGAGGCCTGTGRATTTCCACCTTCTCAGGAGCAAAGGCAGCTGCACCTGCTGCTGTTTCAGGGTGGAAATGTGGTGTCCTGTGCAGTGCAGCCCTGCTCTGGCAGTGTCCATTTGGTTACTGTAGCAATTCCCATGAATGTGATACAGGTTTCCTGCRGGGCTGTTGTGCTTATTCCTTTAGCACAGTGGACAAGTGAAAGCTGTGTCTAGAGCAGCGAGGCCTGAAAAYTAACTGCAGAATGCACATGCTCATTCATCAAAAATTAATTTCTCTTTGAAATGCCTCATGAAGAAAAGCCAGGTAAATTAACTTCTCCTTCTGGAATGCAAGTTAATTATGGGTACCTGTTTCCAGCTCAAKTCACCTCCTGAGATAAAGAGGCTTTTGGGTGGGCTGCTCCTAACATCCTTCATAAAAACAAAGCATAGGGTGAAAAAACAGTAAAAGCCTATTTTTTCTTTTTCATGTTCATGGCCACTCACCCTTTTGGCTTTTGCTTTTTGAGCTTGACTGAGAATAAAGGAGGACTTGAATCACTGCACAGCAAAATGCCCTGGGGTTCTTTAACTGCACAAAAAGTTGTAAGATTTACTTTGATTCCTTTCTGTAAGAAAATTTAAAGTCGGAGCAGGCTTTTTTCTTGTCCTCTGCTCTCCTCCAGATTTTTCTGCTTGTCCTTCACTGTAACCTTTATTTAACCACGGCTAAGCCTTCATATAAATAGCAGATGCTTCTGGGACATTGTTATTGTGCTTTCCTGGTTGGCAATGGTTTGGGCATCCCTGGCTGCAGTGTTGAGTGAGATAAAGCTGGCTAAGTAGGAAGCTGTGAAGGGCCTCTTGAATTTGGTTTCCTGCAGCTTTACATCAAGGAAAGGGCCCTGGTCACTCTTTCTGTAATTAAGGGAAATTACACGCAAGGGAAAAAAAGTCCTCCTCATCTCAGAGGACAACTCCCCGCACCCAGCAGCAGGATTTTTACATCCCTCCCTTGGCTGACAGGAGACGATGCTCCGTGGGTGTGAGCTTGCACGGAACCAGGGAATTGTGATTTCTGCCTGGCCTTATGGAGTGTGCGGCCCTCTGGGAGCCCGCTGCGGGCGGGGGCGGCAGCTGCTGCTCTTGGTGCCACAAAGCAGAGGCAGCGCGGAGCAGATGAGCTGAGCTCCGGGGATCGCCTGGAGACCCGAGACTTCGTGCTCCCCGCCCCTGGCTTTACCACGGTCAGCCTGGCACGTCGAATTGCTGCGTGCTCAGAAGAAGGTATCCTTTCCCTCGAAGTTCAGCAGAGAAAAAGAAGCCCCTGTCAGGGCGGTGCTGTGGWTGCTGAGCCCATTGCAGCTGCCGCAGGGCTCCTTAGGCACTTGTTTCCCAGGCACCGGGCTTCGCCCCCGGCAGGGATGGGCGGGCTCATGGAGATGGAGAGGGCAATAGCAACAAGGTGAATTCCTGTGAGGAGCACTGACTTTGCTTGTGGGGACTAGGGCCAGAAGTTAAGCCCAGAGAGGTGCAGATAGAAGAAAGCAAACTGCAGCTCAATTGTGGGTTGAGCCAAGCCAGATACTCTCTGCTGAAAATACAGAACTCAAGCACAAACTGCTGTGGAGAGGTTACTACTGCAAATTAAACCCCAGGAGAAATGGGAAAGTGATCTTCTGCTCAGCACTGCCTCTCCCTCTGAGCATTCTCCTGTTCAGCAGTCCACAACATCTGAGAGCCAARACTGTTTCTGCAGAGACAAGAGGTTATTAGGAGGCACAAAGAGCTTTCACCCATGGGATGGGCAGCTACTGATTTTCTGCTGCTTTGGGAGTGAAGGGGAGGCCTCTACAGCAGCTTGGTAGTGTGCATGCCCATACTGTGCCCCAAAATTTTGACCTGAAACTATCCTTGTTGGTCCTTTGCTCTGGGAAGCCAACCCTAAGTGGTCCTAGCCACTGACCAAGAAGGTGGGGGGATGAAGAGCACTCTGATCTGAACCCAGGAGCTTCACAGGAGCTAAAATCACTGCCCTGGGGAGGTGTTTCTTCCAAGGTCAGRCAGCTGACTGGCTATTTCCTACCCTGCATAACTCACTGGCACTGAAGGCTAAATATTTGGATTTTTAATAGAGAATGATGTACTTGGGTTTCCTAAATGAATCMAACAGCCAATAATATGTCCAGCATGGTCAGGCCTTGGTCATGATGTGAACTCCACTCCAAATTTAGCTCTAATTTAATCAAAGGAAAATTATCTCTGGGCAGTACATCAGAGGGAAAATGAAATAGTACAAGTTGCTKGGAGTCTGTGCAACTCCTCATGCAACCTCCCAGGAAGTCAAACATCATCCCTGCTCTCTGGGAAGTCAACAGGTTTATAAGAGGRCTGGATTAGATATTTTTCCTGCTGCTGTTCACTTTATGCAGGTACTCTTAAGCCTGGGCTTCAATGCCCTCTTCAAGTCAGAAGGGTTTCTGGGAAGGACTTTGCAGCACTGTGGCTTTGCTGTGATGTTGAAAAGCCACACAGCTATCTCCAGGCTCTTAGACAGAGAAAGCTGCTGTTGTAGGTGGAATTTGGGTGCAAGTAACAAAAATAAATTATTTTTTAAAAGACACCAAGTTAATATTATCTAGACAGTCCATCTCTGAAATGGCAAAACCTTCTAGCAGAAAAAGGGTTCCATTGAGTTAAGAAAGATACACACATGCAGCTTTTGAAACTGCCAGTGTAACAGGCTAAAATGGAATGAACAAGCATAYACTTTAGAGTAGGGAGGAATGCTTTGTGTTTTCTTCTGGGACTGGCATGGCCCTGGCTTTGCCCTGGCAATCTTTCTGTCTAAATGCTGACTAAAGCTGTGGGCATCGTGAGAGGAGAAACGGCGAGGGAAGGTTAAGAACTACRTTTGCAGAAAATCCCATGAGCTTCTAAAGCCTTTAGGTTCAGACTGAGGCATGTTAAGGTAGGGCAGGCGGTCTGGAAGTGGAAGTTCAATAAGGAAAAGCTGAACTTGGATCTGAAAAGCTACAGATGCTTGGCTTGTAGGCAGAGGGGAGGTGTCACCAGTGTGACAACACTCTGAAGAGCTGATGACAGGTGTGGGAGGGACACTTCTGAAATGCAGCCCAGATGCTGTGTCAGAGAGTGCCAAAAGCTCCAGGGCCTAGAAGGTATGTGGGATGTGAAGATGCTGGGGTGTACTTTGGCATCAGGTGATGGTGTGGGAAGTGGGTGTCCATCACCCATACTGCCTGTGMTGGAGCAGCAGGCAGTGGCTCTGYYGAGGCTGCAGCAGTGCATTGSTGTGGAAAAGGCAGGAGCTGCACAACCCTGGCTTGCAAGAAATGGCAGAGGCAGCAGCAGGGGATGGTGCAGTATGAATTATGTCCTGTGTCATATTATTATGAATTGGTAACTTCTCTAAAAGTGCCCGTTTCAAGGATGGCTTTTGCCTGTTTTTCTTCTCCCTYGCTCATCATCCTGGAAAAGGAAACATTTTTCTAATAAACCTGAAATAGTAATTACTTAATGTATGGATTAAAGAGCCACGTGTGTTCTGCATTAGCCACTAGCATGAGGCAGACTATTTTCCACACTGRCCATGAGACAGTCATCTCACACTGGCCATCAACTTGGTTGCCAAACAACAGCAGTATCTTGACAACTGCATGGGGACATTGTGGCTCAAGGGAGGGGAACAAAGAGGCTCTGGTTTCTATTCTGAGCTATTTTGTTTGTTCAGTCCCTTCTTTGTTGTTGACCTTTTCAAATTTAGCAGGGGAACAAAATGGAGCACTCTGTGGAGGCAACCCTGCATCCYGAGCTGTCCCCTTGCAAGGATGTGGTGAGCCAAACCAAGCACTTTGCTCTCAAGGTTTTCATTGCTATTATACTTCCTGGCAGAGATGTCTTCCATTAGCAGCCAAAAACTGGTGCAAGGACAGCACCARCCTTGGGCTTTCTCTCTCCTCCTTRCACCCTTAGGTGTTAGACACAAGACTGAGCAGTGAGTGCCTTGGCAGCAGTGAAATGTGTAAGTAACTTTTGGGAAAACTTTGTGATCCTTAAAGCCATGGCGTTGTTTCAGATGGAACTCACWCCCACATAATGCTCAGACTGGCATGTAGTAGAAGAGGGATGCTCTTATCACTGGGTGTGGGTGGAAAAGTGCCTGTACTGAGCAAAGCTGCTTTTCCTGTTCCTGCGTGGATAATGGCTTCACCACTAAGTGCTGGAGAGAACAGGCCAGAATGGGTGGAAGGCACAGCTAACACAGCTCACAGCTATGTCCTGTGAGCCCACCTAACTGTGGGATCATGTTCAGAGGAACTGCCCCAGTCACGTGAAGGACCACTGTCAGTGCTAGGATGAGGTGGTTTGGGATGCAGCTCATGCATCAGGAATACAAACACGGAATGGGGCAGGATTGTGGCTCAGTGTACTGTAGGCCCTGATGGTTGTATTTTGGACTTGACAGCTTGTGTAGCTGAGTWGTATAAATGCTTCACCTGCTGCTTCTGGACAGGCAGAGAAACTGTCTGTCCCTTCCTCTTAAATCCCCAAGTTCTCATTTCACCCTATAAGCACTGACCAGTGAAAAGATGGAAAATGAGTTTCTCATTTTAGAATGGCTTTGATAGTATTAGCAAGCAGCAATATTTCCTTTTAATATGCTTAGAAGACTCTGAAAAGAAGAAAAAGTAAGACCAAGCTGCCTTTTTTTTTATATAAAAAAGCTAGTAATTTTAATAATTTCAAAATGACTCTCTACAAGATAACAAACTGTAATACAGRGTTGCAATAAAGGTTCTCCTTTGGAAAGCACAAACTATCAACATAACCACTACACTTAGAAACACATTTTCACTTTYTAAGAATATACAGTGAAAAAAAATGGACAGGAAATCCAAAAGAATCCCAAATAACAATAGTACAAAACAGGTTCACACAGACTGCTTTTTGGCAACTGGTTATAGGTTACAAAATCCCAACTGCCCTTTCAGGATGTTACACCAAGCCAAGCCTTGGAGCCCATCATGAGCCAGCTGGGGTTGTGTTGGCTTCCACTGAGCTTCCAGGAATGTTCTGCACTCTGGAACGTTATGGTAGTGAAGASTGTTCTTCGCTCTCAGACAATACATTAAGGCTGCAGGGTTTCACACACTGCTGAAATGGTTCTGTTACCTAAGACAACAAATCCCATTTCAATAAGGCACATGTTTAGCTACAAAATGGGAAAGTCAGGCAGAAGTGAGAAGTGCCTGTTTTCCAGGTGCTACTGATCTCAGGGCCACGTAGTTACCAGCGATCTGGTGAATGCTCTGAACACATTTAATGTGGGACTACCTTGAATTAATAAGGACAGTAGTGTTTCTGCTTTAAAAATGCCAGAATCACCTGGAATTTTCCTGAGCTATTGCTCACTTTGAAGCACAGCTTTTAGGCTGGGGGACCACAGGCAAATGGTGTTCTGTGGCTTATTTTTAGGGGGTTCACAGAAGGCAACAATGACAAATAAGCTGATAYGGGTTTTGGAGCAACCAACATACATGAAACTTCTAAAGGAGCCTAACACTCTGCTAACAATTTTTAAAGGTCTACATTGAAGATTACTAGGTGGGACTGTGCGTACTTACTGATGGAACAGCCCCATTAAAACAGGGCATCATTTTTGGCAACAGTGTAGTGCAGAAAAGGCCAGCACCTATGCAAGAGAATTCCAGAAAAAAAGCCCAGTAGTTGAATGGAAGTCAGACTTGCAACAGAAGCAATTAATTCCCAATAATATGCCCTAGAAAATTAAGTGCTATTTCTTCATTAAAATGTTTAAATATCTGTTATGTCAAATTAAGCTGTTTTCTTTCCATACGAAATACAATTTGTATGTTAATCCTCCTGAAAGGGATTGGTATTTTAAAACATTGCTCATCCACAACCTCAAAGATGAGCCCAGTGGATCCTGGGATGCCCTCAGGATATCTCTGAGTCCATAAACAATAAGGCTTTCAAGCCTGACTGTAAAATTAAATTGCCAATGCAAGGGCATACAAAGTAAACATGTATGAAATTACATTGCTGGGAATCCATCCACAGTTCTGAAATTCCATGTTGCACAGYTATTAGAAACAGCAAAATCTGAATGCCAAAAGGTATTAAATATATACAATTCTGCCTTCCCCTTTTGAAGGTCCTGTTTCTTACATGGCCTAAAAATGCTTTTCTCCCAAATGCTGTATGCCTTGCCTGATGCTCTTTGCAGCTGTGCATCTATGTTGGTCAGAACGACCAAAYGTTTCACACAACAAAGTAACATCAGGAGGAGTTAAACTTCACAGAATTAATCTATAGAAAGTAATTTCTAAGAAGGGAAYGGAGTTCTATGAGAACCATTACACTTGCTTCATGGATTGCTACAAGTAGGTTTCATAACCAAGTCCATGCACCAGCATCAAGTTTGAACGAAACAAAAAAGACTGCAGCATCCAGCTAACAAATATGCTGAGGAAACAGGCTGTATATACAAAAAGATATGCACTGTTTACCTGACACGTAATTTTTAAGGTGCTTAATTGATGTTTTAGGGAAGRTAGCAACATATACATATATGCTGTGTATACAAATCTAAATGTGTATAAGAAACACAATACAGAACCAGACAATATTCCCAGATCCCTGATTTAATTACACTCTCTCTAATGCATAAGAATGTGTTTAAAATATTTCATACAAAATATCTTAAAAAAGATAACATTTACATACAAATAGCTCCAGTTTTTTCTGCTCAGAAGAGCAGCTTTGCTGCTCACGGATTGGATTCTGCTGGGTTTCATAAGGATGCCATTTGGACCAGGGAGAGTTTGAATAACTGTGCGTGATGAGAGAGCTCTGTTACTTGGTCYACCATCCTCTGCAGGGATGCTGTGTTGGGGTAACTCAAGGCAGCTGCCTTGGTGGCCAGAACAACGCTCTTGAGCAGCTCACASAGCTGGTTGCTGGAGTTCATCACCCTGTTGCACATGTCCTGAGATGTCATTTGCCTCGCCAGCGTGTCCCCGATGAAGACGAGTTTGTGGGCACTCAAGATGATGAACTTGCTGTGCGCCACGAAGATCCGGGGGGGCTGGGAGGAGTTGACACAGCTGAAGAAGGCGTCGATGGCGTTGAGGAGGGAGTTGAAGTGGGTCTCGCACTGGTCGGAGTAGAACAGGAGCAGGCGGCTGTCATGGGAGGTCTGCAGGGCTTGCRGAGGCTTCCATTTGGAGATGTCGTTCTCTACCGGCTTGGTGATCTCTTGCTCCAGACGCTGAAACTGGTTGATCTGAAAGGAAAAACAAAAAAGCTCCCATCAGCAAGTATTCTCAGCAAGTAAGATATTATTATGTCTTACAGTTTCACTTTGTGCCTTGGGACACCCCTGGGTATCCTGCATTGACCTTATGCTAAGTAAAAAGTAACGGTGTGTTTTCTAGGATCGAGTGCTTTGATTACTGTAAATCCAAACATGTGGAGTTCAGAAGAGAGAAACATCTAAAATACATTCATTAAAAAAACCCAACAAACCTAACTCCTGCATTTACAGGCTGTTGCTCATTTGGAGTATTCTGAAATCACAAATGAGAGATGGAGCCAARTGGCAATGACTCCTACACAATCTTTTAAAATCTGTCATATCTGTGGGATTTTGAGATGAAAACCCTTTAAATCTCACCTCCTCATTGCTTGTACAATTTTATGCCATATGATATGGCAACAACATATTGAAGAATTAATATGAAGGAAAAGTGACAGCCCTCGACCTTGTGAACATACTTTTTTTAGCACTGAAAGTGATGTTCAGCACAATATTTAAGCTGATGGTGTTGAAGTTCACTGAGCAGATGTGAAGGTGGCACATATATTCAGTATGGTCCAGTGATAAAAACCCTGGATGGTGGGTCAGGAAAGCCAAGTTCTCAAGCTGGCTTTGTGACTGACCTGCTGTGAGACATCACACAAGATTGTTTCTCTTCCATGGTGAACTTTTAGAGGTTTTAAAATCTTTGCTTTTTATTGTCTGTATCCTTTGCAGACTGCTAAGGGAAGGTCCCCTCCTGCTCTATTTGACCAGTGTTCCTTATGTGTGAGAAAAGTTGCATTTTCAGGGCAATTATACACACGGGAGAACATACCTGATGGTGCTCTAGCTGCATTTTGCTCTGCTTCATGATATTTTCTCTCTCCAGTAGCTCCTTCTGTTGCCTTTCAAACTCTTCTTTCCCCTGTTTTGCATAACATAAGAGACTGTTAAATCAAAACTGCTCCTGAGSTAAATGGTAGCTCACAGGTCAAGAAAGAGGCTGCTTTGTATTGGCTTTTTCACTGCTAGTGCACCACCAAAAGTACAGAAAATGAGAGGATAGTGTGGCAGAGGAAAAGGCTATCACTATTAGAAATCCAACAGTCCTATCTGACAGGGAGTAATCACCCTGGTAAAATTACTCTCAAATATGCATTAGCACAGCAACTTTCACACAGGAAGCATATACAAAAACCACAGAAAATTCCTACATGGCCTTGTGCMGAACAAGGTGTTGGGTTTACCTACCTGCAGGTGAACATAATCATAGTCATCCATCCAGCTCTTTTCTGAGCCTTCACTGGTGGCAGTGTAAGGGTGCTGGCCTTTAGTCAGGAGTGGGGCCAGGGAGCTGCAGTGGTTCTGTGCTTTTTCTCCGTGACGCTGCATCTGAGGACTGTCATACACACAGTCAGGAGTGTTCATTATGTTCTCTGCTGTGTTTTTGAAATGGGAGCTGCCCAGTGCCTGTTTGAAGAGCAGCTCTGCRTTGACACTGATAGTGGTGGTCAGCTGCTTGGCATCGTCTGGCACTGTCCTTGCCACCATCACAAACCGATCCAGGTCATCGCACTTGTTCTGCACTCTGTTGACAGCCAGGACATTCAAAGACCAGCTATAGCTGTTCAAGTCACGACTGGTTTGGGTAAGGATCTGGTGAGAGTCCTCCAGCCTTTGCACCTCCCTCCTCATTTTGTTGAGGAGGCTGAACTCAGACAGGCAGGAAGCATTGGCTGCTGATCCTTTGGCAAACTGGAGGTATTCCAACAGTGACTGCTCTACCTTATCCACAGCAGTGTGAATTTCATTGATGTGTTTCTCCATATATCCATAGGATCGCCAGTCTGGTGTAATGAAGGCTGTGAGGTGATTGACAGCTGCCTCCACCATCTGCTGGAGGCGATAAAGCCTCTCTATAGCAGTGTCTGGATCAAGGATTAGTCTTTTGTCCTGTGCAGTTGATGCTGAATGAGAAGAGTCTTTTGATGTCGTTGACGATGTGGACATGTTACTCCTCGTGCTTCCTGTGCTGGAGAAAGACAACCTATTCATCCCATCAGTCACATCCTGTAAGCCTTTATTGTCCTGGAGGACTGGGGGTGGCACATCATAGACACCTTCTCTTCCTTCTGTGATGGGACTTTGACTGAGCCCTGTCTGTTGTCCTGGGAATGCAATTCCCCTTGGGGTATCATAAACATCTTTCTCAGGTGCAATTTGCTGTCCAAGAAAATGGTTTTGATGGTTCGTAGGGATGTCATAAACACTCTGTGTCTGTGGCATTCCACYGGGCAATAATAGGCTCTCAGGAGAAAATCTATTAAGTTCTTTTCCAGTTACTTTGGTGATGGGAGGAGGAATATCATATACTCCTTCTGGTCTTACACTGTGGCCCACTGGAGATGAAAAATCCTGCAAGTTTTCCCTCAGGGCTGTATCATCTTGGCAAGCAGATGGAGGTGCAGCATAGACCTGAATCATAGAAAAAAAMCCCATGAAACCTTTGATTAGAATAGTGAAATATTTACCATCTCCCATTTAGGATGGAAGATCTGCTATTGACTTTCAAAGAGACAGTTACTTATCTTAAGTTTGACTGAGAGTCAGTTTTAATATCTCACTTTTTATCACTCATCTCAATGTAAATTCCCATAAGCAGCAAAATCCCAAAAGGYAGCATGCTGCCACAAAAATAATGTAGGTCTAATTATCAATTTATAGTTCATAACCTTAATTTTGATGCAGTGCTTCACTTCACCAGTTTTAACAGTGAAGTGAAAAAAAAGTGTTTTTTTATAATAGCTTAAAAACATAAGGAAGTTTTTGAAGTACTGAATCTCCTTCTCCTTCAGGATCATACATGAASCCTTGTTAGAACATGTCTTTGGCACGAAAATACAGGATTTTGTGGAAACAGAGTAATGCTTACCCCTTTGGCAGGTGGTATGTCATACACTCCTGAAGTTTTTGCTTCTCCCATGAGAACTGGAAGTGTGGGCCCCTTAATTGATGTGGGGGGAATGTCATATATCTGAAGAAAGAATAAATTGATTATAGAAACAAGTCAYCTCAGGGAAAGCTCTGCTATTAGATGAATTTTCATAGTTTCTGTGTTTYCTCTCAGAAGGTTTGAACGTGACCAGAGCTCTTTAGATTTTTTTCATATGGGAGAACATCTTGGATTTGCCTAGAATTTTGGACAGTCAGGAGGAAATGCACTTTGCTAGGTCTCCTCTGGGCAATGGTGTGGACAACAGGCTGGAGAGATGAAGTCAYGGCTGACCTCCCTCCTGAGAGGTAAATCAGGGTCAGTCTATTCCGGATAACTCTTGGTGTGAACAGGGGAGCACATGTGACCAGAACTGATYACCCCCTTACATCCAGAGTGGTTGAGTTCCAGGTCCTGCCAGCATCCACTCTATAAGTCTGTGGTCCTGGGGACTGACTGCTAAGGGTGCTCCCCAGAACAAAGATATATTTCAAGCTCAGTGACATGGTGCAATCAATAGGTGGTGAAAACAACTCCCTGCATAGCAGCTGTTCATCTGGGCGATAATTTTACTCTTGCTGAGTGAATTACTGTCAACCGTGCAACAACAAAGTACAAGGGGAAAAAATGTTCACAGGCAGCAAGTTTATTCTGTTTAGATATACTCTTTGATCAAAACAGAGAGAACAAATGGGACTTTTGCGWTTGGTGTGCTGCCAATTCTTAGTCAACATCAAATAAAACTTTGAAACACGTCTGTGATCTGTGAATAAGCCACAGCATCTAATTAAAACATATTTTCTCTCTGAAATGAGAGAACTTGCCTTGCTCATAAAAGTCTGGTAGAAATTCATCACCTTTTGTGCTCTGTTGGCACTTTTATTGGTACMTACCCCTTGGAGAGGGCGAACGGGKGGGATATCATAGGCATCCTTCTGGTGTTTGGAATGGAATTCATAAACATAACCTTGTCCTGACCTGACTGGTATTATTACCTGTGGGCAAAGGAAAAAGAGGAAATGTTAAGTCTCTGAGGATCTTGGCATGTTCTCTCTGTAACTGCACAAGAATAAACAATCCAGCCCTGTTAACATTCATGCTCCATTGGCAATGTCAGTAACACCAGTCTGCAGACCCTTCTGAGAGCTGAACACCCTAAAATCAGYGCTAGTAGCTACAAATGCACCATATTTTTCTTACCAGACCAGCCCTGACATGACTGTTTGCTAGTGCTCTACACTGTCTTCTATTTGTCAGGCACAGACTGTGCAGGTCTGAGAGCTYGGTCCTTTCTTCCCACTGACATCCCATTAGCACAGACCACACGAGGTGATGGCTGCACCACCCACYTGCTGAGATCAGGGCCGTGTACAATGATCCTACTAGGTGTCCCCACTCAATGTCAGAGGCTTAAAATGCTATGTTTATGCTCTGGGAGTCTACCCTTTCCTTGTAGACGTATTTCCCACCTACTCCAACAGGGCTCCTGTGTTATTGTGCTCCATAGCACAACATCCKGGAGAACTGAGTGTAAGCTGGGGCTTTGGAAATTCTTTACATAGAAATGCCATGCTTAAACCTTCCAAAGCAGGACATTAAATTTTGCTGTCTCTGCTTGGTTTTCTATGTTAGTGGCTAAGAGATGGGAAATGTCAAGCCATTCTTGAAGTATATAATGCAATAACAGCCTCTGAAAACCAAGAAAGCTTAGAATTTACATTTTTTTGCTTCTTTAAACCATTAACTACCATAATAACTACAAATAAAATCTGATGAAAAAATAAATGCCTTAAGTCTTGGACAGCATCTGCGCAGCTGATTTTCAGTACAGTGTGGTATAAAAGAAATGTTACCTAACCCCAAAAGAGAACTGGGTTTGTAGTGGAAATGCTGACATATTAACCTCTGCTGGTGCTATTTAGCTCTAAGAAAWAAATTAAAAYACTGCAACCCAAAAGCAGAAAATGRCAAATTACATAGGCTCGTAAAAGRTGTGGCTTTGTACTCAGCTGGGGAGAATTTTATACCAGAGCTACCTAACTSTCTTTAGAAATGTATGTGAGACATACCARCAGTATTTCTACCCAAACACTCAGTAAGGATCCCGTGGCAGTTTTTGCTGTAAGGAATCCTTGCATCCTGGCCAGATTTCACAGTGAGTTTTTTTTGACTGAGGTCTTCAGGGAAAGCCTCTCATGCTAAMCCCCTACCTCCTCTCTGCTATACTAACAACACAGGCTTTCCTTCCTTTTTTTTCCTCCAGAGTGCAGCRTATGAGAGAATTCCTGCTCAGTTGGGCATGTGGTTAATAGGGCTCACACACATAGGAGTTTTTTTGAAAAGAATCTAAAAATATTACATTTATGGCAGCCTGTCCCACAGAGTCACCTACTGCATTGTAAAAGGTATCTATAAGCAAAACTTTTAAGAAAGTTCTTTCTGAAGTTACTAGAAGCTTCCCATAATGGGTCACTCCAGACCACTCTCAAGGAATGCTGGGGTTATTCTGTTTGCCAGAGAAAATTCTAACTTGTATCAATCACTTCTTCATGCTTTTTCTCCCAATGAGGGCTATTGGCCAGACTAGAATAGTTTGCTGTATATATTTTGCATCCTTTCCCTACCCCCCCAGCTGTGTACTGCCAGTCAAATGCYTTCTACCCAAGTCAAGAACACAAGGATTTGGTTTTAAGCCATGTTTACTCAGAGGTTCCTTCCAAAGGTTCCAAAATTACAACCATGGAATTGCTTCAATGAGTCATTCRGTGTGTTAAAGTGATCCTCTGGGAGAATTGACAATGTACAGAGAAAACAAAGGGCTGTTTCCTGGGTAGCCCATCTCCACCAGCCCTTCAGCTGCTGTGAACACWGTGGCATTAGGCTGCTTGGGAAATTATGCTGGGAAACTGCTTGATCATCCCAGAGCAAAAAAAGGGTGTTCATGGCAGGCAGCCAGAGGCCCCATGCAGCACTGGAAGCAGGAGGAATGGTGAACTGGTGCAGTTTGGCTCTACTTCACCTGCTGCTTCTTGCCTAGATGGACAGTGCAGGACTCAGGATGCCTCAGGCTCCAAAAACACAGATATTGGTTGCTCAGTGTGACATGTTTATACCCACTTGCTCAGTTTTCTTCTACACGAGAAACTGAATGACTGAACTCCTTCAGGATAAAAGGAGGCTCAGGGGAGACCTTATCACTCTCTACAGCTCCCTGAAAGGTGGTTGTAGCCACATGAGGGTTGGTTTCTTCTCCTAGGTAATGACTGACAGAACAAGATAGTCTTAACCTGTGTGAGGGGAAGTTTAGGATAGACAGTAGAAAAAAATTCTTCACTAAAAGAGTGATTGGGCACTGGAATCATCTGCCCAGGGAGGTTGGTGGAGTCACCAACCCTGGACATTTTTAAAAAAAGACTGGAAGTGGCACTCAGTGCCATGGTTTAACTGATGAGGAGGTGTTAGGTCACAGGTTGGACTTAATGATCTCAAAGGTCTTTTCCAACCTAATTCATTCTGTGATTCTGTGATAAARGACACCACCACTCTCYTCTTGCTCAGAGAAYTGATCTCCATGAACAAAGTCACAGGACTCCAATATAAAAAAGGGAGTGGATCCAAGCAGCACAGGTAATAAGGCGTAGRATCACAGAAGGCTGGAAAAGACCTTTAGGATCATTGGGTCCCACCATAAACCCAGCACTGCCAAGTCCACCACTAAGCCATGTCCCTAAGCACACTCAAGTAAAACCACTTATTCTTACAGGTTACCATGGTATTTTGCTTTTGTAACAACAAGCCCTGGTGACAAAGCAGATGATATCCTTGCACCATGGAGCCTGCAACATGCACAGAAGAGAAGCTTGCTCATGCCCAGTATGTGCAGAGAAATTCTCCCTCACTATGCATACAGGAGTTTCATGCAGCTGCASTTACTCCTGTACCTCATTTTTAGAGGCCTTTCCCACTCTTCAAAAAATCCTGATATATCAGATGCCAAAGATTTACAGTACTACAAGGCTGCTGGTTTTATTTACTGTACTGTGACACAATCCTAAAAAGCTACACTAAAGCTAAATGGGCCACACGAAGGAAGCCTGTTTCACTCAAGCACTGCAGGACTTTTTATATCATCTAGACAGTTCTGTTCTTTCCCAGACCCAAAGCAGTGGTCAAGCAATGTCACTCCTTTATCTGGCTGAAACAAAACCCTGCTCTGGGTGTGCCTAGCTATTGTCAAAAAAAGTGAGAGATTAAAGCACAAAGTGCTTGATTCTGGGTATTCATGAGTAATGTCAGCCTGCAAGTGCAACTGTGGACAGAAGACCTGGGCTGTCTGCAGGGCTGTGTTTAGCAGTGCATTCTACTTGTGGTGGCATTTATTTTCCAAATAAAAATGCATCAGATGCTTTTATGTCTCCTCCTCYTTAGGCTTTCAAAAAAGCTRTAAGAAAGGCARAAAACATGACTTTAGGAAACCCAGCAACAACCAAGGTTTGCTGATACCATGAAAGCCAGCTTTTTTTCTCCCATTGACTTGGGTATATTTTTCTGTGCRGAGGATTATTATCCAGTAACAACATGTCATGAGCAATTCCACAACAAAATCCCCTGCAGATGATAATCTGGTCTGCACTGAGTACAAGAATGTTTCCTGTTGTACCTCCACTCCTCTTTCTTTCCAATGCTTTTCATTAAGCTGAACATGCTCCAGACTGCTTATTCTTGGTCAATTCAGAACAGAAGCAGCTCATCACCAAAGCTTATGTTGAATAAGCATTTTGTAACAGCAATTAAAAGAATGCCCACACTACTTGACAAAGGGAAAATGTAGGGCATTTGTTCTTACTTTCATGACCTCACATGGGACATCAGGACACAGGGTTGTGCTGCTTCTTCTGTCTAAGGAAGACAGGGATAGCTGGGCAGATGAAGTACGAAAGATACCAAACCCAGTCAGAAGTAACTTTTGATTTTAGATATTTACCCATAAATATATAAAATTAACTTGCTGCTTCTGAATAGGATGTTCAGTCCTTCCAACGCACTGTTGAACAATTTTTTCTGGTTTTATTTTTGATGGCAGTTTACTTCTGAAGATGAATTCAGAAGGAAGGAGGTGACTGCAAAGGAAATGTTCCACATTACCCACTTCTGTAACAGGGACAGCAGCCCCATCTGGCACTCACAAATTTGTTTTCCTACAAATGTCATTGCACTTCATACCTCACAAGGATTATTTTTCCTTTTACCTCTTCTCTTTTAAGAATGCCTGTGGTCATCCAAGTATAAAAAAATAATCCTGCATTTCAAACCAGCAATTTTCCTTGTTTACGTGTTAAGGGAAACAGATGGTGTTCCCACAAACTATCTAACCCAACATTCTCAAAACATTGTTAACCACTTAATCCATGCAGAGCAACTAACAGCTTTGGCTCTGGTGAAACATGTAATGAGCCTTCAAACTTTCAGTACTGCAAAACAAAGACAACTGAGCAGAAAGTTTGTTCCATTCTTGCTGAAGACCACGCTCTTCCAAAAGCAATTACTTGGGCCTTTTCCATGCCAATGGCATGTCCCTAACCAAGAAAAAAGAGCTGAATGTGCATGTACTTAACAAAATATCCAGTCCTGTGGTTCATTAAATCCTGCYTTCCTAAATATAGGGGGGGTAAAACCAACATTCAATTTCTTCCAGGATTAAAATGCATGTTAGGCTGCAACAGAGAACATTCCTAACTACGGCAACAAGGAGACCATTCTGGTGCTTACAGCAGATACACAACRCTGTAGTTTACATTGTTTCACAAGGACAAAGAGCAAATAAACCTACTGAAGCAAACAAAATTACTCTGAATTTATAGTGGTAGCRTGGAGGGCGGAATTTGGCCTGTTCTCATGAACTGCAATTCCTGATATGCAGAATGATGGGAAACAAGTGAGTTTTACAGGTGGCAGAACTGATCAGACTTACGTTACATCCCTGCAACATCTTGCCCCACTCAAACCACAGGAAGAGGGGAGCTAAAAAGGGCACYTTGGTATTTCCTAGTATGGCCTCTCAGCCCCAAGAATCCACTGATGCCTGCTGACTGCTTTTAAATCAGATTTTAAATAGTGCTTTTTGAAGGTGGGAAAGAAGGGGCATRTATTTTAAATCGGGACAAAGAACTGTATTAAAACATACTGCACCCCTCAGTGCTTTTTCTCTGCACCCCATGGGCAGGGCTCAGCAGCTGATGAGTTACTGCCATCCACTGCTTACCCTGGGAAGGGTTCTGCCCTGGAGGAGGCCAAGTGGTGGTGTATGAAAGGGGGCTGGCATAAAGTCTGGGTGTGGGAAAAATGAATCAAAGTATAAGGAAATTTTWAAAAAGATTATTTCTTTAAATGTAATATGAAGCTGATTGTTGAAATTCTGTTGCTGAGCCCCKTAAGTGGATATCTAACAGCCACCTGGGCTCTCTTAGGCTCGTAACAAGTACAAGACAGACAAAGAGAATACAGGGAAATATCAGAGAGAATTAAGGGGAAAGAAATACCCTATTCTCTTGAACTCCTAGACTTTTGCAAGGCAGTGGCAGSAGCCATTGCATGACGTCAGAGCAGACCTCTTGGCCCTTCTTTCTGTTCTCCTGCATGTACTTAGTAAGCCATGTGTGTCTCTTTAAATGTTTGGAGGGTTTTCTTCCCCCTTGGGAAAGGTTCAGTGGCTAAGTTGAACTGCAGGAAGGTTAGGYTGAAAAACAGAGTCTCTAAGGTAATTTGGGTATTTGAAAGAGCCTGGCTAGCTCTTGTMATTTTTACAAAGAGCACATAGTGTTTCCACTCATGTCTTCTGCAAACAGCATCRGGATTTCCAGTGACTGATAATAAATTTCCTGACAGTAATACCTAYTGTATCACTTTCTGTTGCCTGCTCTGAAAAAGATGAGCAATTATGTTTTTATGTATCTATCTGCTGTATACAATAACAYGAACTGTTATGCTGCCAACCAGTAAAGGATGGAGTTTCACATGTGCTAAGGATACTCTTATCAACATTCAGGTTTGTTAGTTGCTATAGGTCTTACATTATGAACTCATAACACTTTATTTTAACCCAAATAATGCATGAACATTGGGCCACTATAAAATGTTCTGGTGTAGTATTTTCTGCCAAGACTGAGCTGCTGGAGAGCTTTGATCAAGTCTCAYAAGCTGCAAGAGAGGGGAGGAAGGCTGTAAAGGCATTTCTTCAGATCCACTGGACTTGCAGCTTAACTATGAGCTGTGTCTAGTGCTGAGGCCCAAATGTCTCTGCCAGTCAAGAGGGAATTGTCAGAAATGACTGCATTGATTTCCTGGGTGGAGAGAGTTATCGGCCACAGCGCACGGCAGAGAGAAACGCGGCACCAAGGCGCATTGTGACACCTCTGCTTGCCCCTGAGYGGGTGCTCACCACTGAGATTTCTTAGAATATTCAGATGTGTGAAGGTAAGAACACGTGACAAATACTACCCTGATACAGAACTGATTTATTTCTTRATTCTGCTTTCATCTTCAAAAAACCTGCTTATTTTCTCTTACACTTTATCTCCATTTGCTGTCCAATACCTACACCTRTGAAGATTCTGCTGTAAATGCTCTCAAAAGCTAAAGCACATCCAGATGTCACTTGTTCATGGTGTGTTAAATTAAAAATGCTTACCTCTGCAGGCTCAGGCATTTCAACAGAAACTTTTAAATGTGCCTATGAAGTGCCTCACCAGTAAATGCCCAGTCTTAGAAAAGGCCCCTGTGGTATTATCATGTAAAAAACTGTATGTAATGAAAATGGGGGTTACAATTCTAAGGTTGTATTATTTCAACAAGACATACAGGTTTTGGGTTGAGAGTCTTGAAGATATAGAGCATGACTTATGAAACAAATTTAAGATAAAAAATGTAGCATCACAAGCTGGCCTGGATTCAAACCTTCACTGCTGGTCAAAAGGGTATAACCAGCTGCTTTGCAACGAACTGCTAGCCTAATCCTGATTTTTTAATTTTTTAACTTCTGGTGTGATCTCTTCCATTAAGCAGTACACAAAAGCAGGGTCATTACACTATTTTTTTAGTTTTGTATTTTTCCTAAATATGAGGTGCAGGTTTATTGTCTTTGCAAACATTTTTTTTTTTTTAATCTGTGGAGTTAAATAAATGTCCTAAACTCTGATTTGAATAAAATGACAGAGCTGTATAAAGTGTGGTGGAATAGTCCTGAACTTGCATTAGCTGTAGCTTTAGATGATAGTGTTGAACTTTTTCTCACTGATGTTCATGACTGCAAACTAAATGCAGATGAAAAGGTCTCCATCTCCAGATCTTACCTAATGAGCTGTACAAAAGACAAAAAATGAAGTTCAACAGCTTCGTCACTGGTGAGATTTGACTGGGTAGTTTCTTTTTCTTTATTTTATGATGTTTTCGTGACATGATCCTGCTCTCTCTCACATCAGCTCTGGGGCTTGATGCCAGTTGTGTTATGAGCAACATTTCTGCTTGCTTCAGTGGAACAGGCTTGGTGCTGGCTGGCCTTGAATTGCAAGGCTGACTGGGAAGGGGTATTTCCAAGATTCTGGTAAGTCATTCTTGCTTACAAAATGTAATTAAAGACAGTCAAACTAACACTTCTGAGAATGTCCCACTTTTGAGAGGAGAGGAAGAGAACATGAGAGATAGGCAAATCATACCATTACTATTAAATTATCAGCATTTTTAAGAAGAGTGTGAAGAGGATAGCTGTCCAACATTCTTGAAAAGAGTTTTACCAGTGTCACATCATCTCCATGACAATTACTCATCTATAGGCAGACAGAGACATCATCATTTTTGCATGCCAACAGAGCTATAAAGTTGATGTGTTACAGGACTGGTGATAGAATAGGCATGAACTCTGAAATAATGTCTATAGATGGGTCTTCAAGAGCGAGAATCCCCCCCAGTTATTGTGTGATAAGTTTATTGGAGAAATAYGCGTGTCTGCTAAAGCATTCTCTGGAAAACTGTGATTAAATCTGAGCTGCAGTTCTGATAAATGAAAAGTATGTGGCAAAACTCAGCACCTCAGCATTCAGGTCTCTTGTCCATGACAAAAAATATTATCTTCCTTTGGTCATCCCAGCCTGTCTAGTCTCCCCACTTTAAAATGTTGTCACATGAAGAACCAATTGCAAGCCACTGCTTGTGTTCTGTGCTGGTAATACTATGACTGTCTCTTTTCAAAGACAGARGCCCAAATTTAGGTCAAGTTTGGCAGAGGAAAGAAAGAAAAAGGATGAGGTGTTAAGACAGGTAGGACAGAGAGTGTCTTGTTGTGAATGACATTAAATTCTGAATGCTCACAAACAGAAACCAGTTTGGTTCAGTTCATATAAGTAATTTTAATTTTTTTGAGGTGTTTAATATTTTTTCTGTTATTTCTTTTCTCCTAGATTTAATTTCTAGATTTAGTTTCTAGACGCTTCATTTGGGAATTGTTGTAACAGGGTATTTCCATGACTTCTTGTTTCCCTTCCTTTAAGACATTTCTCAGAACAGATCCTTCCCTGTCAACAATTTCAGTTTTTGTGAATCAGAATTTCCCAGTGGGCAAAAAAAAATGGTTGAGATGAAGCATTGCCAGAGAGTTTCAATTCCACAWGAGTGTTCTCAGAGGTACACTGGGGCAGAAACAACGGAAGTGCCCCTAAATCATTTAAGCTGGGAACTCTGCTACTCTGAGAGAGAGAGGCAAATAAACCTTCCATGAGGAAGAAGCTTGAATTGATTTGATTTGATTTGATTTGATTTGATTTGATTTGATTTGATTTGATTTGATTTGATTTGATTTGATTTGATTTGTAGAGGTTCTCTGGCTCACAAGTTGTACTGGCTCCATTTCTGTATGGGTATCTCAGGGCAGCTGTGCAGACAAGTGCTTCTAGTAAGTGGTGTTTAGATTAGCACAGCTTGCTTTGGCAAGTTTATGGAAGGCATAGACACCTTTTAAACAGATATAAACTCCATCCTTAATTGCTTGTTGCATCTGTATAATAATTATACCAGACCTCAGTCATGACTGATTGTGTATACGTAGAAATTGTGATGATAAGACCCACTGGGAATATATTACTGTCTTTTAAGGATTAGGGATGGACTGGCTTATGGAAGGTTCCTGTCTCCCAGGAATTTAACTGCCTTAATTTCACTTTGCTCCCATTTTAACAGTCTGTTTGGGGAGAAAGATTAATTTAGATTCATGTTAAAAAAAAAAAAGAAGCTATACTGCCACTGTTATATAAAAAAGAAAAATTGAAATGTTTCACGCAAACATATGGAATGATGATATTCTGATGCTAATTAGTCATCCTCCAAATCAAAACATCTAAAAAAAAATCATAGAATGCCTGCCAAGACTTTAGATTTCACTAGAACTGATGCCTTTTCTGATGGCCAGAAACCTGTCTTCATCTACCCATTTCCTATCTCCAGAAACCACACTTCCCCCTCATGATGAGATTCACTTTCTGAATAATCAGTTTTCCACACATGTGGAATATTTTTTTCTAAAATACACAGCTCTGCTGCTGTGCTTAGGTTTGAATACTTAGAGGGCAATTTAGACAACCCAAATTTGGTGTTTTGTTTCAGACATAACCAAAGGTTCAGTTAGGTCTCTAACCACCAAGAAAGAGCCCATAAGCTTGCATTTTTATTTTATTAATACTATTACTATTGTTTTACTTCTTTTAGCAAAGGTTTGATCCTGCTCTTGTGCAGACAGATTTGTGTCCCTGGAGACCTCAGCTATTGGATGAAATTGCAGGACTGGCTTTTTTTTCTGATATTCCAGGGGAAAAATGCATGGCTCTGGTCTACAAATAGAACTGATGAAAAAGAGCCCTGTGCTCAGGGAGGAACAGGGAGTAATGCTGAGCTCATATATTTGCTCAGCCTAATAAAATGCAGTCTTTTTCTTGAAATACTTCTCTACAAATCACATCAGTGACTAACTCCTGCTTACTCTGCCTCGTGGATGAGGGATTAACTGCACTGACTTTTTATCAGTAAAAYGGTTGTTCTCCTATTAACATCACATGGAAAGTTACAAGTGAAACTCCAGAGCCTAAGAAAAGGGCTGTGKGCTGCCTTAACCACTGAGCTTGCATTTAATCTGAGGTATTTTCACCCTTTAGAGCACACTCTGTGAAAGCAAGCTCTGAGTGTTGAGGTATGTGTTGCCATTCCTGCTGCACGCAGCAAACTTCCCGTGTGTTCAGCACTTTTGACACTGAAGCAATATTTTGTTACGAGGGAGTAAAAAGTAGAGTTTGTAATGTGAAAGCAGAAGAAAAGAGGGACTATATSATCATTGTTTGGGCCATTTATGGAAACCCCATCACAGGAAACTCTGGTATTTCAGGCCTGAGGGTAAACGAGGACATTATCTTGGAATGTAAATACATTTTACCAACACACTGCAAAACACTAGATAYGATGCCATTCTTTCTGATAACAAAATAATCTGTCACACAACTCTTGACTGTACTTAATGTCTTTCTCTTCTTACTTTATAAATGTGAAAATGGGCAAGAAAAATAGGACAATAATGTAAAGGCGGGCTTATTTCTGGAACAAACATTTTAAGGAGCCATTTGTTTCTTCCAGCTAGGACAGTACTTGTGTAATTGGAAGGAAAAATGTCATAATGTGGCTAACTGGCTCCTGCTACTGAAGTTTGTGCCAGAATTGTCAGGGTGGTGCTGCTTGTGGGGTGGTGTTTCTACTTTCTCGTGCATTGAACCAGCATGACTCTTAACATAAATAAAAACCAGGGAACAAGGTCTGTTCCCATAGTCCATTCCCAAACCTCCTGCTGAAGGCAGTGACCTCTTTATAAAGGCAGAGATAGTAGGATGGTGGGGTGTGAAACCCTTGATTTGTCAAGGACATGTTTATACTTGGAAATAGGCCAGGGATGGAGAGGAGTTCCTTCCCTATTCTGCTCTATCCACTTTTAAACGGTGGAGGACAAATCTGAGTATTTCCTGAACCGCAGAGTTCCAGTTCAAACAGACCAACAAACAAAAAAAGGTGATTTGTTCCAAGCTRGCATTCATCTCTATTTGCCTGAGTTGGTCAGTGCCTTGTGGGAGCTGTAGCTCAGGGCTGGTAACTCCCACAGTGCAGTCTCTTCCCTGGTCAAACATCAGTCTCATTCTGTTTTGTGCGGGGTTTCCATGATCAACAGTTCTCATGAGAGCTACTGGTTTCTACAGAAAGCTGTTTTCCAACAAGGAAATAATTCCCTTATTTTTTTTGGCCAATGCTATTTTAAGGATGGCAGGGACAGCACAACAGATCAGCCAGGGGAAACACTGAACCAGAAAATGAGTGTTTAAATTATGGCAGTGACTTTTTTTTTTTCAGGTGTTGCTTTCCCTACTTCAAAGCTTAGGTGTGAACTATTGATTAATCACAGATGCAATATAATCTTTGTGCTTTGACAGCATCTTTCCCAAAGAATGTTCTCAAAGCAATCTGTAAAGAATTAGTTCCCTCATAATTAACCCACATATTTTGTAGACAGGATGCAAAAGCACCRCTCAAGACCATGCAGAATTCTGCGACAAGGATAAAATCCAGGTTTCCTGAATCTCAGATTTGTCTGAAGGTTCTCTTTGCTGGCTGCAGCATAAGAGAGTAAGTTCTAAGGCAGAGCACAGAAAGAAGGAATAAATTCTAAGACACAGCTTCCACCTCTTTACACTCCTCAGATGATCTCCACACTTTGGGGTAGGACTGTTCTGTGACTGAACTTGCAGCAGAGCWACAAAAGCCTGGGGCTAACCACCCCTCCTTATCTCTATCATTGGTAGAGTGAGTTCTAGAAGGTGCTGGTTTTATTTGATAGAAAGAACCAATACAGCTTTGTTGTCAGCAACCAGTTTGGCCAGAATCAATTAATCACTGTAATTACCTGCCTCAGGACTCTTTTTTGACTCACTCTGCCTTGCTGGCTAAGGAGATGCCTTACCTCAGCACAGCTTAATAACATGCCTGCTGTTGATTTACTGCTGCTGSAGGCTAGACAATTCCTGCCTGACAGCAGCTCCTAAGCCCTGCCTGCAAAACCTGTAAGGCAGCCAAGCCACACGTTTGCACTAGCAGACACGTGCAGAAAGGGATGGCACAGAAACTGCTGCTGATCCCACTCAGAGTGGGGTCCAGAGGWCACAGTTTTCTTCTCTAGCTCCTGCTGTGGGGAGGGGGAAGACTTACAYAGATCAAAAACTTGCAGCAAAACTCTCTAACATCCTTAAGACTACCAAAACACAGAGCTTGCTGACCAGGTGATTCTGCAGATGGAAGGAGGCAGAGTGGCTCCTTTAAGCCTTTGAAGCAGGTGTTACAAGCCTGAGAAAAGATTTTATTCATTTTGGAAGACAAAGCAAAGACACCCCAAATCAAACCTTCAAGATACCAAGCTTTTCTTAATATTAAGGATTGTTCTCACTGATCCCTAGAGGAGGAGGATTTGGAGGGCAGACTGTTTCCTCTTACAAAGGAGACAAGTGCTAAAGTGCTTCCCTTTAATTAGGCTTTTCTTTCACAAAGGCATTAGCAGAGAGTTGCAGCTGTAGCAGTAAAAAAGCAGCTTAGCAAGATCAGGATGATAAAGAATGGAGCAGTTTTACCTCAGACACCTCCTTCACTAATAAGTTGTCTCTTGCCTGCCATGGTTTCAATCCCAATGGGCTTCTTTTAGTGTAGAACTGAGCAATTCCAAGGAGCAAGAGATACATCTACCTCTSATCAAAGCAGGATGCTGCCATGAGGTTTGCCAGCCACTAATACAACACAGTGAATACTGAGACCAAGCATTCTTATGCTAAATAAATTTAAGTCAGGACTAAAGCAAGTAGCAAATATTGGCTAGGGCTAAGCAGGTTGGTATTTACTTTGACTGAGGATGAAATGCTTTATAAACATTCATGTTTAGTTATTTTACAGTGAGCAGCATAGGAACTGCTGCTGGAAGCCAGCCTTTCATGGGTTGCAAAGAATTAAATGAAAAACAAGTCACAACTCCAACAAATAGATAATTTTCTAAAGGYGACATGAATTCAGAAAAATTCAAAATGAAGGTTGCTGGAAAAATTTCTAGGCAGAAACTTGGAGAAAACAGGTGCTTTACAGTTTCTGATTTTTGTATCTCAAAAAGAACTTCGCACTTTGACTAAAACAAAGATTTCAGTCTYTTAGTGTTTCAAGGGTTTTAACACAGTCCTAACAGCCAACAGGTTTATGCAGAATGTCCTGTTACTTTCATTGGAGCTGGAGAGGGTGGGAGGAGGGAGAAGAAACTTCTAATCAGTCAGAAAATTCTTTCTGTGAGGAGTAGAAACACACATTCATTATGCTAAGCAAACTATCCTAACAGTATTTAGGCAAGGCAGGTACTAAATGAAGGTACATAGTGCTCATTCCAAACTGATACCCYGGGCTTTCCTGCAGACCTTAGTGCAGATCTGCTGCCTGGTGCATCTCCTGTGCCCAAGCTGAGGCATCTCTGAACAGTGCTGTAAAATGTTTCCTACAGCTATACCCTAAAATGAGATCYCTTCTGGGCTGCCCCATCAATAGGCTATTTACCAGGTGCTCAATGACTACCTTAGAGGGTATCCACCATGGACAGGCAAACAATAYTGTCCCTGGAAAAGATTTCAATGTATGTAGTCTATATGGAACRAAGAAAATGAGTGAAAATACATGGGACTTATCAAGAAAACCCACGTAATTGCTCCAACAAAGCTYCTATCTCTGCCCGTGCAGCAAGTGCAATTTTCTTGTATTATCTTCCTGCACAGCCTATAAAACATAACTAYGGAAAAGCTGAGCAAGCAAGCCTCTTTATAAATTGACTTGGAATGCTTTCACAGATCTTTCTCTCTTGCTCAGAAGGCAAAAAATCCATTTGTTCTTATCAAGGAAAATGAAATTATAACAAGGAAATAAAAGCATTAGAAGATGTCTTCCAAAGGCCTAATATGAAAAAGGCTGTGGGTGATGTGGGGGAAAAACACAAAACAGATGGTCTTGCCAATCTAAATTAGATGAAAGTTTAAATCAGTAAAGAACTTCCTGAGAGAGSCATCATCTGCTCACATAAATTGGATATTAATGCTGTGCTTTAAGCTCTAAAGGTAAGGAGGATGATGATATCTGGAGCTGTTGAACTGGGAATGGAGGGACTRAAGAATTTCTTTTTTGGCTTTGTAATACTTCCTTCCTTGGGTATCTTCCTTAATCCTTTTAAGCCACCAGGGTACCTGGCAGGTATCCTGTGAAGGTACAATGAGGGAGTGGCAGAAGATGGGGAGAACTTAAGAAGAACAGCAGGAATAAAGGGAGACCCACATAATGCAATAATGYAGTAATGGCTGCGTCCTGGAGCTGCTGCAGCTCTCACTTTCAGCCAAGACATTTACCTGTAGATAAACATCAAGTGCACTCCTAAAAGATTTAGGTTTAATATTAAAACATCCCTCATTATCACCATCCTCTTGTTTCCTCACCCTTACAAGTATGGCCCTTGTCACATCAATCACTGATTTCTCTTTGTAGTTAGACCCACTGGGACTGCTCCAGCAAGACAGTACATAATTTTTAATTAAACAAATATTACTTGGGCGGATGATGTAATTGTTCATTAATAAGAGGGAGAATTTATCTTGGTGCAGCAAGAACACACTTTGAACATACAATGTGAGAGCGCCATAGGCCAAATGYGCTTCAGCCTGGGAGGAACCTGAACCACATTCTTCTCTCAGCACAAGTGAGCTATGAAGTAAAAGCGAATGCACACACCTTGTTAGTCACAGCTGGACCATCAATACACCTCTGTATGGAGGGTGGCACCTGGTAAATGTCTTGTGCCACCAGACCGTGACCGGTGGGGATCTGGTAAATTCCCTGATTCTGGTGGGAAGGCGGCACTTGGTAGACRGGGTCCCGTGCTGAGGCGTGTGAGCTCGGCACTTGGTAGATCTTTTGGTGCCCGAGGGGCTGATTCATCAGTGCTGAGCTGGGCACATCCTGGCCAGAAGGGCTGTCCTGTACCACGGGCCCGATCAGGAGCTTCACGCGGTTGCCCGGGACGATGCCTTGGCGGCCGTGCAGGGAGCAGAGCCACCATCCCTCCAGCCCCTCGGTGTTCTGCTCTATCACCGTCAGGATGTCACCCTTGCGGAAGGCCAGCTCCTCTGCACACTCGGGGACRTTGTCGTACAGGGCTCTGGCCATAAGATTCTGTGGAGAAACAAAGGCAAGAAGAGCAAATCAACAAAGAAGCCAGAATTTCTCTGTATCTTCGAGCACATTCTAAGTGATAAGCACTAAGAACTGGACTTGAAAAAGAAGTGTGCAGGAAATCGAAATAACATGGAAAAGCCATACAGCACAGGATTCCTCTGTCCCAGGTTGGAAAAAAGAGAGGTTTAATCATTAGCAACACTGCTAGTGAGAAATTTTCCAGCAACAGTGGGTCAGATAGAAGCTCTTTATATGGCCTAGTCACCTGAACAGACAGAAAGTCAGGAGAGTTCTGCTCCTGGCACTGAGGGGCTCTTCCTGTGAATGAGGGGCTTGTACCTTCATCTCTTTGACACTGATTTCCCTATAAATGTTCTCTGTGTACTGCTACAGCCAGCTAGCAGCCATTAAAAATAAACCTGAACAAGACTCACAAGGAGTGAGTAATCCAGGGTAGGTTTTCCCAAACATTTTTATGTTTGTGGGGTCCCAAAAGACTTTCCATGGAGGTGCAGATCCCATTAGTGTAAAGAYAGTGGCCTGGCTTTTTTTAGCTGATACCTGCATGTGCCCTAAAGTGATGGATCTCTACACCACCTGGTAAGAAGAACTATCTAAAATACAAATTGACAAAACAAAACAGGTTTTAGCTATGATGCTCATCTTTGCGTGCAGCTTCGTGCCTTCTCACTCTCTGCAAACTTCTTCAAAGGCACAGCACAGCACAGCATAGCAGTAGCTTAACAGGTAAAAAGCTTCCTCCTCTGCTGCCTCAAAACCACCACCACAAAAAAAGCCCCCCTCCAAAACAACTTCAAAGAACACGGTTCCTCTAAGTTCCMCCTTCTGCAGAAAGATCTTAAAGAGAAATACATAATTTTAAAAACTAATATGCCCAGTGACCCCAAGTGGGGTCATGCCTGTGCCATGAGGAAAGCAGTGCCCATCTCTGTGGGCCAAAGAATGTAAGAATGCAGGTATCAA
This sequence comes from Alauda arvensis, assembly GCA_902810485.1. Taxonomy (NCBI): domain Eukaryota; kingdom Metazoa; phylum Chordata; class Aves; order Passeriformes; family Alaudidae; genus Alauda; species Alauda arvensis. Next base: position 1,095,517 of record CADDXX010000253.1, on the reverse strand, counting down.
CCAGCACCATAAAGAGCCTCTGTGTGTAACTTAAGGGGAGTCTTAGGGCAGCCAAGGAGCGTCTTTGACTTGTGTCAACATAGTTTAAGCACTCTTAGATGCATTTTGCTTGATTACGTCAAGTGGAGCAGTACCATTAACACCAGGAACTTCACACAGCTCTACCCCCAAGCATTTGCCCAGTGTTGCAGGCAGGCTTTGCAGCTTGCCCTGACTTCTGTCCTGTTGGGGCTCTACTCCTAGCAGTACCTCTGCTAKGAAGTTTTAAGCCAGCTCTGAGCTGATGTAAGATTGTTGGCTGTGATGTGTTACTAACAAGTACCACCTCCTCTCACAGATGGAACTACCTCCCTTTCCYCTTTCTTTGCAGGCCTCTATGGCACATCCAGTTCCGAGGAACTGGCCAAGATATTCAATGGAAAGTAGGCAGGCTGTCTGCACTAACATTCTTGGATCCCTCAAAAAGGCCAYGAAGATTTAATTTCTTGGCTCCAGTGATATTTCCAGACGTGTTGGAAACAACTCCAGCTCCATGACTGCCTGATTTTCAGTGAAGGCAGTCAGCAGAGATGGTTATAATCTAATTGTAAGCACTTGAAGGAATATACAGAGCCCTGGATCTGGAGTGTTCAAGCTGAAATATCTGGATGCAGTGCACAAACTGAAATGGTGCTAATCCACCAAAAAGGATATGCAGCTGTCTTAATGATTTATCTTTCCTATGTCAAAGGAATAGTGTCAAGTACAGTTTAGTGTTTTTATCTGTCATATTTATCCTCCTCCTTGGACATATCAGAACTTTTTTGTTTTTATCATCCCTCACTTGTTGTATCTTCCCCTGTTGACACACTGATGTCTTCCCRTCATTCCTGTGCTTCCTCGAGACAGAGACTTTCATTTGACCTTGCTCAGCATAGCAGGTTGTGTGYAGGGCTGACTGGTGAATGGAAGGGGGATCAGCTCAGATRTCACATAAAAGGTAGGTGAACTTGCATTTCCTGAGACATGCAGTGTTGAAATGGGGTGCACGAGATCAGTTTCCTCTTCTCTGAATGGGAGATCAGCTTTCAAATGTATGAGAAACACTGGCTTTGCCTTTCATCAGCATAATTAGTGATGTTGGTACAAATTAAGCTTTGGCTTGGAMAAGCAGGATTGCCATTTTGAACTCCCCTGTAAACAGCAGCACTGGGGCCCACCATTCCCTCTGATGTTTGTCTACTCAGCTCATCAGTCAACAACACTAAGGTATCAGAATACAGATAAAGCAGGGAGCAATTATTGTCCATGCCTTGGCAGGACTGTAAAACTATTATTTAGAAATATTAATAATATATTTATATAYCATTAATATTTATAAATAATATTATATTATATATAATTATATCTATAATACTATAAATAATATTAAAACTATATATAAGCCTGGTCAAAACCAGTGATCTCTTCTTGAGCACTACCTCTATTCTCTTGCTGTGTCAACCAGGCTGCTTACAGGAGYCCATGAAGCTCAGAAAACAAAAGCCCCTGCCTAATCTGAATATTCAAATTAATCTCTTATCTTTCCACATTTCTTTCTAGCATGTATCTCACAGGGGAAACCTACTAATGGGACTGGAGCCTGTGCAACTCAAAGAAGGCTTTCACAGAGGAGTTGTTTAAAGGAGGAAGATTACAGCTGGGTGGGGGAGGCACAAACCAAGCAGCCTAAATCAGTGATACATGGGTATTCTTCCATACTTTGCCGTTTAAAGGTATTTGAAAAGCTTGATTAGCTTCTACAGCAAAGCTATTCTCAGAACAAAGCTGAAAGGGTGGTAGAATWAGAGCAGATGAAAGTTCCCATGTGAATTTTTTTTTCCAGTTGCTCATTATCTCTGTCCCAGTGACCCTCTCACCACCTGGCATGTAGCATGCTGACACTGTTTGGATRTGCTTCAAGAACTTCTTTGCTGCAAACAGCTCCAGATTCTCATTGTCAGTGTTAACTCAGGCACCAGTATGTGAATTATACTAATTGGTTGCCACTTGTTTTACAGCCATTTCCTCAAGGCCTTTTAAATAGCCCAGAGCCATGCCACCAGCACCAGCCACTGATGGAGCAGTGAAGCAGGCAAAATATTCCTCCAAATAAGCACTGGGACCAGTAACACTAAGCCTGTTGCTTGGTGCCAGCAGCAAAGGCACTGCTCCTGCTACGTGTTCTCCCTGATTTCATTCTTCCTTCACATGATTGCTTAGTATGAGCTTCAGAAACAGTGTCACAGTCACTTTCACAAGTCAGCAGAATCAGCCTTGAGAAAAATGAAATTGTGACCACAGAAGGAAAGCTTTTGGAAACCACAGAGGTACCTTTAACCTGCTGTGATCAAGAYGGTAGTCTCTACTTTTTCCCACACAGAAAGAAGTTCTGTTCAAAGACATCTTTCAACACTTGTGGACCTTATCTCCATRGATTTGACAAATCTGAATAATTATTTGATTCTGTGGGCATTGTAGCCCATGTATCAATACTCCTCATTGGTCTCATCAGCTCAGAGAGTGGGGACAGTTACATGAAATTAACTGGACTTGCTCTGAAGAGGCATGGATCCATCCACTCAGCTGTCTGAGAACCACCACTAAGGAAGCACTACGATCTGATACCAGAAGACCAAAGCAGAGCAGTGACCTTTTTTATTCAAAATGCTAAAAAAACCTTGGCCATTTCTTAGACAAATCAGCAACAGAGAAAGGGCAATGGGAAAACTGTCTTGGAACTTGTTTTCACAACTGGTGAGTTGCACAGAAGTCCCTTTATATTCCCAATACAAAGGAAAAAAAAAAAAAAAAAGGGAGGGCAACAGATGCAGAACTACAAATTCAAGTTCTGAAACACCAGGGCAAAAATTACCTGATGCTAGGAAATTTAATAATAATTTAAACAAGAATTACTTTGTTATAGAAATCAGCTGCACTTCATAAAATGAAGATACTGGCAGCTACCAGCTTCTTTAAATAAGACAAAGACTAGAAGTGTCTGTTGCTCTCCTTTGGTCCAGGTAAACTAACTGCATGACAGGTGCAGTGGTGCCCTCCACAAAATCCAAAAGTACCTGTGGTCTCYGTGCAGCAGCTCCATTCTCCTGAGCTCCCTGTGCTGTGGCAGCCTTACTTCAAGTAAAGAGTGCTTCTCTACAACTAATGGTTGGTTGGAAAGACTCAGTTCAGCTTTTGTGTCAAGCCTGGCTAGCAATACTGGGATGTCTGGAAGCTGAATCCAGGGTCAGGTCCCCGCTGTGTTAATGCTTTGTACAAGCAAAACAAAAAAACCCCACATTTGTTCTCAAGAAGCTTAAATTCCTCTTAACCTTGAGCTCATGAGTGCAATAGAAAGCATCTTATGTAAAAATCACTGAAAACCGGAAGTTTTACAGTCTTCTGTTAAACGAAGTGCTATCTCAGTTGTCAGCAGGTCAGAATGAAAGGGAGCCTGACCCTAATGATTGCTGCCTGGGGATTTTAGCTGGAACATACTGCAGGAAAAGGCTCAGCAGACTTTGCTGATGCCATGTGTCAGAAACTGTCTAAAAGAAATGGAACTGAAACGGATACTCCCTAGATCAAATGCAGATTACAGTGCCCATGATCCCAACTTTCTATATTGGCTGAGATAAAAGTAAAGCTTTCAAGCTCTCWGTAGGTGAAGTCAACCTGGGATTTGAAACTTCTGTCTGAGGTTTCCTTTAGTGCCATTTAAAGTCCATGAGATAAAAACTGGAAAGGTGCAATTTGTATTCTCTGCAGGCTTTAGACTTTTCTTTCTTTTGCACCTAGGATGCATGACCCAATAAGCCAAAGATGCTGCTCAGAAAACTGTCATCTGTTCTACTTGCAAAACCCARACTTAAAAAAAATAAGACTCTGTAAACAATTTTTCTTCTCAGATGTTGAAAGAACTACAAGGCCAAATTCAGCTGCACAAATGAGGTCTGTTACAGAACTGTCAAAGGTGCCTACTCTCTCCTTCARTAGCAACTGATGGCTCACACGTCTRCAGCTGGATGAMGACRCATGAAAATACTTTGAAGACCACGATTTGTTTTGGCTGCCCTTCTCTGCAGTGAAGGCAGCTGATACAATTCTGTAATTCGTAGTCTGGAGGATGAAGAGAGTGTTTGTTGATGAGGCTAAGTGGCAGAGGAGGGAAAAGGCAAGAGTTAAAGAGAGTAGTGGAAACATCTACCACTACTGTTAGAGTAAACACACRCAGTGACGTGGGTAGTGAGAGTGTGTGAGGTGGCCACAGCCATGGAAGCAAAGGCAGGAATAATAAATTACTGCTGCGAGATTAAACACAATGGTCTCTTTAAAGGCCGGGTGTGGCGGTGCCAAGCTCCTGGCACAAGGCTCCCGACCTGACTCCTCTCAGCCAGCTCCACAATGAATGAATGCTGGAGGAAAAGGCTCAACCAAGCATAAGCCCAAAGAACTTCTGCTGCATCCCTCAGAGGTGCAATATGAGGATACTGATCCCTGCTCTGTGCTTGGCTGCTGAGGCGCRTTGCTTTGTTCAGCTTTGTCTTGTTTTATGATATTGCTTCCTGTGTGTAGGGTTTATGTCCAAACAGGACTGGGAAAATTGCCTCTGCTCTTCACTGAAAGAGGGTGGGACCCCTTTTTTCTATTATTGGACAAACTCTTTCTTAAAATGAGAAACAGCTTCTATGTTTAGCTAGCTTGGGAGTAGGAAGGGAGGAACAAAGGAAGGAAAGGTGGGGGCAATGTCTGTGAACAAACCAGTAGCTTAATTCTGGTTGGATCACTTTTAGCTATCCATCTCATTTTCGATACAGATTCCCATCTTTTAGAYTGCTTAAGAATGAATGACTGCTATTCCAAAGTAAGCTTAAGCATTTACATACCCTTCTAGGGCTGCATTAGGCCCAACAGTCATGATCTGCCTGTGAGATAAAAGGATCATTCTGAAAACCSTGTAAAAACTGAGTTTTATTCTGAGAGACACAGTTTGCCTCCAAGCAGGACTGGTAGAAAAAAGAAAAATTTTAGCTCTACTGTGCCTTCTGACAGAAGGGTTTCAGTGCAAGAGTCATTGGACAGTTTAACTTCAGTTCTTTTCAGCTCCTGTCTCCTTTTCTATTTCTCACTATCACTGCCCCTGAAATAAAGCATTCATTGTGCTGTGTTGGCAAGGAAGGCAACTTGAGGCACAGTAGGTAACAGGTCTATCTATAACAAGCAACCTATCACAAAGGCAACTTAATAGAAGTTGGCAGAGGTCACTGAATAAGACACTCAGCTATGAAATGTCTTTTGCTGGTCTGCTCAAACCTGGAAGAAGGCAGTGTGAACARCAAAGGCAGTACTGATACACACAAATCTGCACTGGCATGTTCTGAGACAGGTCCCTGTGGGCAGTGACATGGGGAGTGGACTAWGAAATGGCACTGCTTGGCCATAACAGCCCCCATCTATGTGCACACYTGAAACAACTCATTGCCAGCAACATGCTGTGTGTAGACTTTTGCTCRTTATCTCAAGGTGATGTCTACAGCTACACAGAGGAGGCAGGAAGTGCTACCACAGCACATATCAAWGATGCAGGCTGTTGCAGCCTACTGCACCTTCAGCATGAGAAAGGCCCTGAGCATCTAAGCCAGCCTGCTGCAGGCTCTGGGAGCTCTGAGCTCCCTTGACTCTCAGATGATGACAAAATAAGGAGCCCAGCTGCAAATGCTCATCATGGTAATGCTTCAGCAAAGCCCATAGTTCTACTTTTTAGGCACTCTATTGCCTTTCTAACACCAAAACCCAGAAGTTTTTGGTTTAGCAAAGATACTTCTCTGGTCAAGCATTGCTCACCCAAACAATTACAAGTCTTGCTGGATGGAAATTAAGGCAGTTTTCCATGCATAGATTTGGAAGACTGGCTTCACAGCTAACAAGAGAGCTATGAGCCAACAGCCTAAGCAGAGCTCTAAGGAGGACAGGTCTTCATCCACCCTAAGTATCCTTACTCTCTGGTCCTGTGCATCTCTGGAACAGCACCTGCCAGTCATGCTAAAGTAGAGCCTGGAGGCTGAGATGTAGAAAACTTTCTTCCTGCAGGGCAGAGAGGCAAGTGCCTTGTTTCAGTGATCCACCAAGCTRTCCTAGTCCCTCTGTCTGCCTGAGAGGCAGAGACAGAGAAGCAGACTCTGATTTTCAGAGTTTGCCCTTGCTGGTACTTTTTTTTTTGGTAGTGAGACAAGTTACACAGAAAGTTAAGGAGGAAAAATGGGAATGTTCCCTTTCTTACAGGACAACCCTTGGATAAGCCAAAATTGGCACTATGGCTGTCATGCTCTGGAATATTCACTGCCAGTTTRTGCAGACACAATACTCCACCAAGCAGGGTGAGCAAGCAGTGAGCAGATCGACTCGGGCTCAGGCACTTCACATTCGTGCCCAAGATGCTGATGTCGTCTATTGGTTCACCCAAGACTGGGATTCAAATGTGACAAGCATGTGAAACTGAAAGTGCTCTGGTCTGAGAACCACTTTTGTTGCACCACAACTGCTCCATTTTCATTAAATAGGAGATATTTGTGTATCCAGTTTTTTTCTTGTTTTTGGTTGGTAGTTGGTAAAGCAGTTTGCAAAACTGAGGCACAGCAGTGAACCTGCAGCATGGGMGGGAATCCAAATGCACGTCTATGAAAGAAGGAACTAGGAGGCTAGAAAAAGTGGGTGGAGAGAAGTAAAAAAAGAAAAATGTGAAAATGAAAGTTAGAACAAAGATCCTAAGTGGTGCTCTGGCCAGTGTAAATAAAATACTTCACTATTCTGCACTGAGTGCATCAACTTATTGCTATGCCTGATGTTTCACAATAGAAAAGTGAGTTGAAAAGAAAGATGTCTGGCTCCGTATCTATTGAGAGCAAGAAAATGATAATTCTACATTGGCAAGAAGGAAAAAAAAACCCCTCAGTCTGTCTTTGTTTGCTCAGACAATATTCTTTTGTATGTTGACTGAGTTTTGATTTATTGGCTTGACCAGTTTAATTTCAGTTAGAGGGGGAGAGAGGCATTACAAAGGTAATCACAGAACCTTAATAYCCTGGATGTTAAATAAGCTGCTTCTGATGCTGCGGGGCTGTAGCGCATCCCAAACCCCACGTGAATGGCACAGAGCAGGGCGAGTGTGGCGGAGCGGGGCCGCTCCCTCTCTCTCCGCAGCAGCGCCGGGTCCCTTTCCCGCGGCGCGGCGGGACGCGGGGCCCCCGCTCCTCGGAAAGCGGCACGGCTGCGGGAATGCTGCCGGCACAGCCCTGGGAACTCCCGGCACGGATACACGGCGCTGCCGGGCTCTCAGACCACACACCCTGCTGCTGCCAGCACAGGAGTCACGCACGGCTGGCGACAGAAACATCCCCAGTGAGGCAGAGCACGGATCCACTGATCGCGTATTCCTCTTGTTCCTCTGTCCCCGGAGCTCCTGGGCTTTTACAGAAGTGCCGAAATACCGTACTCTTTGCTTTTGGGAATCCAAACCACATCCCCGGATTTACCTTCAAGATCTATTAATATTTTGGGAAATTCCACCACACCTAAGTCACTAAGCTTTCTGTATATGTTTCACCCTCGTAACCGGTTTCCTTTTCCCCCCACCCAAGGAAGGGTGTGATCTCGTTCCATGACTTTAAAAGGCCTTTTCAAATCTGCCTGAGGGCTGTGTGCCTTTTGTGACATCAACAGGGAGAGAAGAAAAAAAAAAAAAATCAAACACGCAAACAATACCCTTAGAGTAAATATGATCTCACTGTGATTAAACCACAGTACATCCGAATCAAAAAGCAGATGTAAAACTTAACCTCTTTCCCTCAGGCAAGCAATTAAAAACTTAATGAAAGGAGATCGGATGTTAAATGCTTAAGAATTGAAGAAGCAGAGCAGAAGGGGGAAAAAAAAMGTACGGAAAGAAAGAATCCCAAAACGTGTGTTTTGAGTTCTCAGTTTTCATTTTCTGGCATTTGTGAGCRGTCTTCTCCCAGACAAAGTTTCCTTAAAAAAAATACAAACCCAARCCTCCTTCTAAAATTAACCCTTCCTTCTGCAGCTCTGGGGAAACAATTACAGCTTGATTACCAAGAAACCATAGCTATGTAGACATAGAACCTCAATATTGCCACCAACTTACTTCTTTGATGTCTTCAGCTTTGAAATGTTTTTTTAATTTTTTTTTTTTTTTAAAGCTAGAACTTAGATGAACTAGGACATGCTATTCCTCCCCCAAGTCTCTCAAAAAAATTTCATTAGAAGGGAAAAGCCATCCTACTCTGTCAATTGAGTGTCACCATCTGGGATACTACACAGCAGCTACAACTTGGGATGCCCCGGGAGTCCAGCTAACTAAAGAAAAACAAGCTCAGGGACTCCTCTTTCCAGGCTCCTTCCAACCCTCAGCAGGCTGGTGGGACAGGTAGCACATTGCCTCTGAATCAGAATTCCAGGGAAGCCAAGCCTGGCTGGCAGCTGATGCTTGCCAGGTCCAGTCAGAGGCACCTCCATTCTACAGGGCAGGGGCCAAAAGTCAACAAGCCTCCCAGAACAGCTCGATTTTGGCAAGCYGACATTTTCTGGGTAAGTGTACCCCCAGAGAAGAGGGATAATGAAGGTGCGGGTGAGTTTTAAGCAGCTCTGGTTACTGTGCTCAGTCTCAGGCTGAAACACAACTTCAGCTGTATTCTTGATCATGTGAGAGATTGCTCTGGGCAGTTCCTGGGCTGCAAACTAAATAAAGCAGTATAAAAAGAGAGACAGAAAACAAAAGAAGATACCTGCTAGTAAATAYGCCCTTCTGTAGCAGTAAAAATTGGTTTATTACCCTAACCATTTTAACTGGATGTAAAGTCCACAGGACAAGGGCAYTCATGACCCTTGTTATGTTAAACAGAGTGCACACTTCTAGCTGTCTTGCACTTAACCCTTTGGATCAGAAACTTGTTTAGAAAGAGAATTACTGATTCATGGTATTGCTATTGCTACAATTTTCAACCTTGCTGTCAATAAGGCCTGCTTAAGAAAGGGCTTCTGATACGCTGACTGCATTCCTGTAGAGTAAACCCATTCCTATTACTCCTTCTCTTCTGGGCAGGCTGATCCACTCTGACTGTGAAGAAAACGTTCTCAAAACCAACACAAAAACGGAAAGGCTAGAATTGGACTCATCCCTATAGAGAAAAAAAAAATACACCATTTTTGTCATGCTTGTGTTTCTAGGAGGGTGAACTATAGCTTTAGCAGCCCTGTTTCACGTCAAACACAAGCTACGTCCAAATCTGCTGTGGAAAAATGAGCTCCTTAAAATTAAGACAGTTTCCACTACTGTAATGTCTAGACCAAAAGGCAAAAAGAAAAGCGCACTTGCCAAAGGCAGGCTGTGATAATCAGACAATAATATGCAGAGGCTGCACTCTGAGCTGCTGTAAAGTGACCCAGATTCACTGATGCTGAGGGCTGCAGCCGTTTACAGGCAGAAGTTCCTCTACATGCAGCCTTACTTAGCAGCAGCCTGACTTAATAAACATTGCTCAATGCCTGCCATAAATACTGTTTTCATAGTACAGTCCCAGACAAGTGTCTGATCAAGCCTACTGAAGGGTTGGCACAAAGCACCTTTCAGGGCCCAGAGTACTGCTCTAACAGGAGATGTCCACTACTTTCATGGATGCTCAGAGAGCATCTGTTAATTAAAGAAGCCTCTTGAAAAGTGACYTACGCATTTGTGATTCCAAATGTCACTGAAAGCGGGTTGCTACAGAGGCGTGTGGACTTCAATGTCCTAAGAAGTTCAGCTACTTGTTTCCATCAAGTGCAGCCAGAAATGGGAACAGTTCAAGATAAGGGTCCTCCACAAGTTTTGCAGCCAAGGCAGAGACTGTGCATACTCTTCTTAAGCACTCATGTTGCTTTAAAATGGAAGTAAACTCTGGACCTTGGGAGACAGGTGGTTCCTAACTGCTGTTGGTATGAATGGGATCTAAGTGCTTAAATCTGTGATAAGTTAGTCCAAATAAAAAAAGCAAGGCAAAAAGTGACTTCACATTGGTCCTTAAGTGACCTAAGTGCATCTATTGCATGCAGAAGGCACTYCCATGCCCCTAACACCTTTGATAGCAATATGACAAGTAGGAAGCTCTGTGCTCCTGTTTTTTTACTTTTTTGTATGCACTAGATGCACCTGGCCTTGCTGCAATAACTCTGGTACTTATAATGGAACACAGGCAATACACTAATACATATTTCTCCTCAGACTCCACAGGAGTTCAGTGCCCAGGTGTCACTGCAAGTATGTATCTTCTAACCCCACCTGTTGCTGGGCTTGAGATGGTTAGACTCCAAAGGTGAGTTTGTCTGCAGTCTTAGGAACTGTGCTCCAACACTTTAACAAGTTCTCAATAACACTTCAGGAGACTTCTCCAACATCTAGCCTATATTTGCAAAAAGCAGCGTTCTGCAGCCTAAGACAGTAACCACCAGGATGTGCTTTATTTTTCCTTTGCAGAAGATGTCTCCATAAAGTCCTACCATTAGACAGTTTTCTTGCTCCCTGATCTKAGAGGTCCCCCTCGATGAGGTATTTTGATAGTATGGCACCGTCTGGAATCAGTAGAGTTGAGTCAAGATACCTCAAGGCCAAGAAACAGTCTAACATGCAACCTGCAACCTCTAGCAGGACCTTAAAGTAAGAGTAAAACCCCTCAGACAAGTATCTAATGCCTCTTGTACTATCTAGATTCAAACTGAATTTGAACTATCAAAAAAAGAARGAAGGCTGTTCATTTAGTAGTTCTGCTTTCTATATTTTCAAATACTAGGAACTACTGGACAGAAACAGATTAAGCTACCAGTTTCTGATTAAATAGATTTACAGCTACATTACTCAGGAGCAGCTGTTAGCATAAAAAGTCACAAGTTTGGAGATCGGGCAAAAAACCTGCATGCTGTTAGCTGTAATGCTTTGTGATGGCTCTTCTTCTTCCTCTGAAATGAGCCCTGTAACATCCCTAAGCCTCAGCAGCTCCACCTGTAAAACAGAATTAAAAGCATCTGCTACCCTATCAAGACTTTGGTTGGGCAAATGGACACAATTGCGGGAGTTGCTCAACTACCCTGAGGTACTGGGACACTCACCTCTATATTAAGTATGCAAATATAAATCTACAGGGGCRGTGTAGGAGGGGAAGGAGGGCACACAGAAGCTACAGCCAGAACCTGAGAATTGCAGCAGCCCTCCAAGCTTTGTGAAGGGGACAGTGCTTCTGGCTGCATCTCACTGGTGCTGCTGCTGACTTAGGCCTGACCCCGAGACCTCAGCCACCTCACCCTGTACATGCACAGGTGAGAGAAAAATCATGAAACTTCTATTCTGAGCCCATGACAGTCAGAGAGATGGCACAAACTTGGACAGGTTTCCCCCTTGTCGGTTTGTTCCCCTCCTACTACATTTTACAAGGCTTTACAGTTCCTATTTACTTCTGAATTTGATTGCCACCCTCTGATTGCTGAGATACTGGAAAAAAAAAAAAGTGAAACGAAGAGGAGCGAGGAATAAATGAAACAGAGAAGACTTGGCTAATAAAGTACAGACAGTTCTTTTCCTTTTACATGGTCCAATACTCAAAGTCTTTCATTGCCAGGGTTACAAGCAGCTTTTCACAGGCACTTCTGGTTGGGAATATTGTATTTCTTCCCAGGGACACTATTTTGTTTGTCTTGGCCTGCAGACATTGTAATCAAGTCTATATATTACAGGACTGTGCCTTAGCACAAATGGCAGGCATTTCGAACCCTATTTAGGTTTCTTCCTTGCCCAACAAATTATCTAAAAATAGATAATCAAGACCTCATACTTTACATCTACGTCATTCCTTTTGGCTTAAATGAGGTAAGGAATGCAGGRTTTTTTCCCTCTCCTCTTTCACTGTTTGGAAGTTTTAGTAAACAGATAAGTCCCCTTTTCTTCCTTCCTTCCCCCCTCTTATTTTGTCTTGCATGYGAACAGCCACCAAGCTACAAAAGCCTTRTTATGATAATGTCTTCTCCCTTTTGCTTCTGTTGCACTTTTATTGCCTGAGATAAGAGCCTTGGAATTGGTGGCTGGATATACCCTCTCCCATCCWTGTCCTTCCYTCATCAGGGTAACCCRCTGGTATTTCTGTTGCTACAGAGTATATTGTAGCTGTAACTGCCCCATCCTTGGAATCATAGCCTGGGTTTGGTTTCAGAAAAGGCTGGCCCTCCCTCCTGGATTACAGAATATTGGAATGGAGTCCTGMGAGAACTTGATGGGATGCAGTTTTGTTGTCCATGGCAATTTAGCACAAAAGCAAACTGTTGCCATCAGAGAACTAAGGTGTTGCCCTCACACAACTGCACCCCTACAGGAATCAGTTTCTGAAAGTTGGACAAGTAGGACTAAGAAATGCTCCAAACCAACGTAAGTATTTCTTATGCTTAACCTTTCCCATCTTTCCACAGCTCAGTTAAAATAACTTCTGTGTTCTCAGGCATTTAAGCAGTACATGGAGAACAGGACCTGACTGGGRTTAAATATCTCTTTGCTTTACACAATCACATAATCACTGAATTTCACACAGTGTGCCAAAGATAGACAGTGGTGTAGAGACATATGTACAGTAAAATTCTGAACTTGCTTAAATCCAAGGGATTTTCCCTTTCAGAGGGTTCAGACTTGAGTATTAAGATGGAAGAATGCAATGGACAATAAAAGAATCTGAGATGAAGGAAGAGGAAGGGAACAAGTTTTGAAAATGTCTGAATAAAAAATGTGTAGATTGTGTAGCAGAAAGGATTTCTAGAAATGACCTTGGGTTTAGTCACACTGAAAGCAAAGTAATGAGTGATGGAGAGACATATTCAAGGTCTCACCCATGAATCAGTTCCTGTTCTGTCCTACTGTTAAATATCTGAATTAAACKATAATAAGCATTTCCATTATTTCTTTAAATGAGGCCTTATGGACTATCATAATGAAGGTAAGGAATGACAGGCCTCAAGAACACCARGAACAGTTAAACAGGGCCAAATCTGCACCTGCATGATAAGCCTTCTCTGAAGTGATGGTATGTCCCCAGGCATGCCATGAGCATTCTCTGTTCCTTTATTTAATGTATACAATTAAAAAAAAATAAAGCTTTCCTACAGGAAGATAAAAGAAGAGAGAAAATACAGAAAGAACAAAGACTGAATGTGGTCTTTGGTATTTTCTTTGTGTATTACTGTAGGGATAAGAAACAGATCTAAGAATGTTTGTCCCAGTTAAACAATGTAACGACTTCACATTTCTCTGTAAGTAAACACTRTAATCCAGCAAGAAGGTTTATGAGGCCAAACCCCTCAAACTTCTCTTTTTATTTATTTATTTATTTTTAATGGCTTCTTCTTTCTCTGTCCATCCTCTTCTGTCTAAAATGACGTAATTACAAACCAAACTCAAAATCCTCATTCCCACAAGACAGGGCTAAGGAAACAGAGCAGGGAAGACTTCCCCCCTTGGAGCCACCTTAYCTATCCCTAATTTCGCAGTGCCACTGGGCTACGTACAAGAAATSAGGAAGCTGTATAACTATGCAGGAGCATTATTTTGGTACTGGGATACAAGTGTTGCTTGGCCCTGGGCAGCCTGAAAGCAGTTTGTGAGCTTTGGACTAACAGTGACACTGCTCTTCTACCCTCGAGTGCCGGAYGTTTTCTGCTCAGAGAAACAGCTTCCCTAGGCAGGTATAAAGTCTACCTGGACCGATCAGAGGTGGAGTAGATAGAAAAGATGAATTTTATCACAGACTTCAGATCAGTGAGTTGTTAGAGACATGATTAAAAAAACAAAACCAAAAACAAACAAACAAACAAAAAAGCAAAAACAACGAGATCCACATCGAAACTGTCAAAGCCATGGATAACCTTTGTCAACCCACATCTAACACAATTTCTTTCTCCCCTTGTCTTTCCATGAGATGGARAAACTGGCAGTAGCTTTGGAAACTAAACTCTGACCTTTCCCAAAGTTTGGCTTGAGAGACCTTGAAAACTTGGTCTGAGGTCACAGATGTATAGAAGAGCTCAAATCCGTGCACATTCACTGGGTATCACACACTGCCACAGCATCAGCACTCTTTCACACCATGCTGCAGAAKTTAGGACAGACATGGACTTCACTTCCAAAGCAACTAGGTCTCCAAGTAAGTATATAGTGTGTGACATTTCCAAAATCACCTTTTTATTGATGCTGAAGTTATTTTTGGCAGAGGAAGGAAAGTTTTTCCTTCCCTCCCCCTTTTTTTCCAATCACACAAGATTACGGTATGTCTGTACAGTAATCTAATGCCCCGTGGGCAATTCTGTACCTTGCCCAGACRTTTTTGAGTAATATTAGGATTAAAGGCTCCATCCACATTTGTGTCTTCTGAAAAAAAAACCAAAACCCAAACCAAACCAACCAACCACCCTGGTAAAAGGTCGCTAAAACTGACTATTTAATAAGAGGGGATGATAGGAATTAATACGGGCGATAGGCTACCCATTTTTAAAAAACGTTAGGGGTTTTTTTGCCCCGTCCCTTGTGATACATCAAACAGACCGCACCGTGATAAGGAAACATCCATAAGCGGCTGGGAAGGGGATGAATGAGCTCCCAGGGAGGATCGCGGTACCTGTCCCAAACGCGCCTAGCCATCACGCACCGCCACCTTTCCCGCGATCCAGGGCCGGCACCAGCGGGAAAAGCGAGGGGAGCTCCTTCTCCCCCCACCGCCAACACGGACGCRGCACCCGGGGGATCCCCGCAGCCCGTCCCCTTCGCTGCCCCCTCGCTTCCCACTCCCCGCGGACACCTTCCCTGCGGCTCTGCGCGGGGACACAGCGCAGGGGAGGGCAGCAGGGAGAGCTGGCGGCCCCGCGGGCGCACGGCTCGCCGTGAGGAGGTGCGGAGGGGAGCCCCGAGCCGCCCGCCCCCCGCCCGCAGCCCGGGCCGAGCGCTCACCTTGTACTTCATGGCTGCGGCTCCGCGCCCCGCCGCATCCCCGCGCGCTCTGCGCGCCCCCCCGCGCGCCGCCGCGCCAGCCTCCCGCGTCATTTGCATAGCCCCGCCCACGCTGCGGCACGAACACGCCTTATTTGCATAGCCCCGCCCACAGCTGGATGGCGCTCGGGCACGCGCCGGTCCCGCCCCCGCGGTGGCGCCGCCGGGGGTGCAGGCGGGGGTGGTGGGGTGGGGAGCGGGAGCGGCGCCTTCAGCCGCTTCCCTCCGCCCTGGCCAGGGAGAGAGAGCCCCGCACRGAGCGGGGAGGGACCCCACGGGACCCCGCCCCTGCCTTTTCAAAGATGCTTTTCCCGAAAAGTCGACTTTTCCCGAAATCGACTCCCGTCGTCGACTCGGGGGCACGGGTSGACAGTGGCTGAACAGGAGCCAGCTGTGCCCAGGCATCCTGGCCTGGATCAGCAGGACCAGGACAGTTATCCTTTGTATGGGGCACTGGTGAGGTCACACCTCAAGTCTTATGTGCTCTTCTGGGCCTCTCACTGAAGTGAGGTGCTGGAGCAGGTCCAGAGAAGGGCAACGGAGTTGGTGATGGGTCTGGAGCACAAGTCCTGTGAAGGGAGACTGAGGGAACTTGGGGATGTTTAGCCTGGAGAAAAAGAGGCTAATAGGGGACCTTATAGCTCAATACAACCGCTTGAAATGAGGTTGTACCTGGGTAGGGGTTGGTCTCTTCTCACAGGCAGCCAGCAACAGGATGAGAGTTCTATGTCCAGGGAATGCTCAGGCTGGGCGTAAGGAAGAACTTCTTCATGCAAAGGGTGGCTAACCCATTGGAAYTGGCTGCCCAGGGAGGTGGTGGAGTCACCAACCCTGCAAGTGTTCAAGAAACAGCYGGACGTGGCTCTTWGTGCCATGGTCCAGTTGATATGGTGGTRTTTGGTCAAGGGTTGGACTCGATCTCAGAGACCTTGTCAAACCTAATTGACTCAGTGCTTCTGTAAACTTTTTCCATCCATCCCCCCCTAGGCATTTTTCTTACATGCTGCTCTTGGAGGGATTGAACACTGATTTGTTCCTGTCTTTGAAATTATTTTTGTTCTCATTTGTCCTCAGAAGATGATCTTTTTTAACTACTACTGCTCAAATCAATCTGCCAAGTGCTCACTTTGCCTGGCTTCTATTTTAACATTGATTAGACACCAGAGGCCAAGAATGCTTTAATGGCCTGGAGACGTCCATTATAAAGAGTGACCATGGTAAACAAGGATTATTTGGAAGAKAGTAATAATTAACTCTGGTATCTTGGGAACAAGAAAGAGCAGGGAAAATAGATGTGTGGTGATCCTCCATGCTTTTCAAGTTAGATCTCTTAATCAGGCATGATTAATATGGTGCACATAATAGGAATCTTTGTGTATGGGACATACTCCAGCTTGCTGAGAGGAACAGGAAATAAATTCTCTCCTTTTTGCCCGAGCTGGATCTTACCCAACATTTTTAGGTCACAGATGGACTCAAGGCTATTTCTAGTGGCCTAAGGAAAAAGAGCAAGGAATAATCTTGTACTACCAGATTACAAACATAACTACATTCCATTGTACAATGTTATCCTTAAATTCTCATGTGACTAATCCTTTAGAGAAGGATCCTATTGCTAAAATGGCTTCTTGACTGATAAAGAATGTCATACTTTTAGCTGCAAGCTCCTCTGTTCTCCAATTCCAGCATAAAATATGTGTCTGTACYGTACAAATTTACTAAATGAATGCAAAAATGCTTTTTTTTCTCTGTGCTATCTTCTTGACGGCACATGCCCTAATAGCTCATGGGTGTGTGTCCTGGTCAGTACAAAGCAAGTCTTGGAAATGAGTGAGAAGAGTGAGCTCCTGCTTTCTGCAGTGCAGAAGAACCACTGTGGCTGTGCTGTAGCTTTGCTGCTCCAACCCCTTGTAGGGGTTTTTCTCTGGGCCTTTCTTTCCATTTTTGTTGTTGCTGTTGATGATTCTGATTTCCCAAGAAGAAACGTGAAACAGATGATATTTTATATGCACTGGTTTTAGGGCAGCATTGTTTCAAGTGCAGAATCAAAATAAATTTGGCTAGTTTCAAGAGAATAAAACTCACTTGTATGCTGTGTCCTTAGACACTTTAATTAAGAAAGGAATTCTTCCAGTGATTGTGTATAACCAGCTCACAATTAGGAGAGTGCTAATCTCTTTGGAGCATTTCTTAATTGAAGAGTTAAGAATCAAAGAACACTGTTTTTGCTCTTCATACTCCAAGTAGAAAATTACTTTTAAGTACAGAGGATGCAATGGCTAAGGTGTTAGCTTGGTATTGGACTAGCATCCAGATCCTCTTTCTTGAATAAGCTGTGTATAATCTCTTCCCATGGCATCATTTCAATGAAGATAAATGCATTAAGGATTGTAAAACCACATCAGSAAGAACCAAATAAGTATTAGAGACAAAAATAAGAAAAGTAACATCTTGTTTCTGACTTCACCTATATTTAAACTCATAGAACATCTGGTTTCCAGTCATCCCACCAATAGTGGTACTTTTCTTGTAACTGGTGTTTTTTCAGAATGCTTTACAATCACATTATGAAACCTAAGCACAATCGAGAAGCTGTGCCTTCTGCTATTATTTTAGCTTGCATTGCTTTGTGTGTAAAAAGTCCCTGACTGTAACAGATGTGTTAATATGAAATTCTAGTTGGAGTGTTCCCGTGTGTGTATTGTTTTGCCTTTATCACTCTCCATAACTCTTATTAAATACTTTTACTTAGATGCCACYGGAATGACACTTTGGGCACAAACCCCCAAAGTCTGTCAGAGTTGTACACCGTACACAGTACTTTACAACTCTGAAGGAGCAGACACAAGAGCTGGTRTTTCACAGGGAGAAGAAGAGATTCCCATTACACACCACTGCTCAGGGAAGTCCCACTGCTCATTTATTCACTCACCCTCCCTCCTCCTCTCTCACCTACTTCATTTCCCCTGAGGGGGTTTTTAATTTCCCCCAGGGTGAAACACTCCCACTCTGAGGGACACCTGGAGCAGAGCTGGCAGCATGGCGGAGCTCCGTAGTCCATCACGGATATCAGGAATTAGATATACCTTGAAAGACAGATTTGTGAACATGACCCCCTAAGCTCCCTGTGTTGCTGTAAGAAGTCAGGATTGCAGCAGGCATGTTTGTGGTTAGTGCAAACACTCTGCTGTTCCTGGTGACCTTGGCTGCAGCCGTGCCTTTGCTATGTAATATTGTATTTCAGGCACAGCCTAGGGAAGTTTCGAGTCGGCTGCCTTGGATAATCAGCTCAATTATACAATGCAACTTGCTGATGAGGAAGCCGGGACCAGGCATTACTGATGTCTGTGTTTCAGAGGCAACTTGAGCTGTATTGCCAGGATTTATAACTACAAGGTCCTATTGAAGTTCTCAGGAGGGTAATTCATGTAATGTGCCTTTCTTGTTTCACAGCACAGCAGTGGCTTGATTCACTGCCTCATATTTATTCCGCTGCAATTCTAGCAGAGTAGCAAATGGGTTCTGTGGCTTCGTCTTATGCCTCTGTCAATGGCTTTTGTTTGTTTCTTTGCTTTTGCTGAGGGCAATTAATATTACTCTCTGCTCATTTGGGCAACCTACTGCTTGTCTCCTGCTCTCATACCCCATCCTGCTGAGCTTATTGCTTGCTTTATTTCTAATCATGTCTCTGCTCTGTGTCTTCCCGTTGCCCTGCTGATTGCCAGCTGGGGTGCTGAGGTGTTTGGGAGGTGGCAGCAGGTGAAGTGATAGGGCAGCCAAGGGACTGCTTGTCAGCTGGGCTCKATTGCTGGCCAGCCACAGCCCTCGGCATAACCATGGAACAGAGCTGCCAGCAGGCTGGGGAGGGAATACCCTGCAGCACATCAGCCAGCTATCACCTTGTGACAATTGATAGGGGAACATGAGACAGATATCCTGCTCCGAAAGGTTACTCAAACAAAAATCCCCTTGTTCCCGTTTCCCCATTGACACAATCTGAGAAAAGAGAGACACAGCAGAGTTGTCTCCCTCACAGTTGAGAGAGTCTTTTCAGGAAGGGTCTGTGAGCTCTGTGTTTGGGAAACATTGAGCTGTCTTTTATTTTTCCCCCTCTTCACAAAGGCCTAACTATCTCTTGGATAATGTTGTGTGGTATCTGCATTTCTTCTTGCTGTGATACTTGGCCAGGGGATTTGGATTAAAATTAATTTAGTTATAGTGCCACTGCACTTTCTGAGCATAGGAGTCATAATTAGCTTTGTGTCCTGTCACCTATTTAATGTTACCCAGGCTGGTTCAGCGGATATGCAGTGGATGGAATTTCTTCAGTGCGGAATGGTTTTGTACACACACTCAGAATGGTGGAATTTGCTTGCTTGGACAAGTCTGYTAAAAAAGATGAAACGCTGCTGTTTCCTAAGAAGAACGTTAACAAAAGTTCACCACTAACATGGGCAGGATTGTGTGTCTGTCTGCATGGAAAGGCTCCCTCTCCCACCTCACTAGGAGATAATAAGAAAAAGATTTTGTTCTCACCCAAAGAAGGGAATATTTTGCATTTCAGCAAACCAAAACAAAGTCTGCTCTGTTTTTCTTTGACCAGTGATGGGAATCTTTTTTAAGCAAGCGTTCTATTCCATTTAACAGTATGAGAAATCTGTCCTGGCAGACAGAGTARTGGGTAGCAGTCATTGTAGTGGTGAGATTTAAATGCAAGGGTCAGAGTGTGAGAATAAAAATTGTGACACAGAATTATCTTCCTAAATTTGTCTGTCCTTTGCCATTTTACCTAAGATGTCTTTTAACCACAGGGTTAATTTACTCGCCTTGCTTTAGAATGCTACATTTACTTTAATATATACTAACTAATCTTACAGGCATCCCACCTCCTTTCACAATAAGGCACAAAAGCTGTTCACATTCTTGAGAAGGGCATTTTATGCAGTGTTTCATCAGGAATTGCTCATTTAACTTTGTAAGTCAACCATCAAGGCCCTGTTTAGTGACCCTCCTTCAGATAAGGGGAATAAATGCAGCTCCTTCTGTCCTCTCTGTTTTGCTTCAAATGCCAGCCAGAAAGAAACATACTAGTGTCCTCCCACCCAAAAGGTTTTGAAAGTGAATCCAGCCTTTGTTAGCTTGAGAAATCATGGAAGGCGGTTGGAATTTAGATATTCTGGCACTGGCTGTCACTAAGCCATCAGCCTGACCCAGTGAATAAAACCTGAAGTTTGTTCAGTTAAAAAAAAAAAGAAAAAAAAAAAAAAGAAAAAAGGGAGGGGTACAAATACCACTAGAATTTTCATTTGTTATGAGAAGCAAGCAGTCAGTTTCTCAGTGGAGAATGGACATGGGAAAGGGAAACAGTGGAATGACTATTAAAACAGCATGAGGGACACATCTTACTCTGGAGAAAAGTAAAAGAATGTAAAATTGAAAAGAAGTAAATTTATCTTTGTTCCAGCACTGGAAATTATTCTAATCAATGGCAAGTTGAACACGAGTCAGCAGTGCCCTGGCAGCCAGGAGAGCCAACCCTGTCCTGGGGTACATCAGACACAGCATGGCCAGGTGGGCAAGGGAGGGRATTGTCCTGCTCTGCTCTGTTCTGYTCTGGGGCCACCTTACCTCCAGTGCTGGGGGCAGTTTTGGGTGCTACAGTACAAAAAGAAAGGGCATCCAAAAAAAGGCCATGAGGATAGTGAAGGACCTTGAGGGGAAGCCTTACAGGGGGAGACTGAGGTCACTTGGTCTGTTAGATCTTATCCTGGAGAAGAGGACACTGAAGGGAGACCTCATGGCAGTTACAGTGTCCTCATGAGGGGAAGATGAGGACACTGTAACTGCGTGGTTGCTCTCTTTGCTGTGGTGACCAGTGACAGGACCTGAGGGAATGGTGTGAAACTGTGTCAGAGGAAGTTTAGGTTGTATATTAGAAAAAGTTTCTTCACCCAGAGGGTGKCTGGGCACTGGAACAGGCTCYCCAGGAAAGTGGTCACAGCACCAAACSTGACAGAGTTCAAGARMCATTTAGGCAGTGCTCTTGGGCACATGGTGTGACCTTTGGGGTATGCTATGCAGGGCCAGGAGTTGGACTCAAGGATCCAAATCAGCAGATTCTGTGATTCTGTGAAAAGCTTTTCCAGGTCCTGCAGCAGCTCCCCATGGAGATGGCTGGTGTAGAGCACTTGAGTCAGGGGGACCTCATGTTCTCAGCAYTGTTGGGAGGAATTTGTGGAGGACAGCACAAACTGCAGCTGAGCTGTCATGCACCCTGTGCAGAGCTGAGGCAAAGCAGGAGCTCTGGGAACACTGGCATGTGCACTGGTGCAGATTGGGTGCACCATTCGTGAGAGCAGAGATGGCAGAAGCCCATGGCTTCAAGGTGGSTGCAAGGTGGTGGCAGATTGGGTCTGCAGTGCCTGCTTGCCTTGATGTTACTGGGAGGGGAGGAAGAATGTGAGGTATGCAGGGAAGACTGGAGAGAGAAAAGAATGTCAGCATGGAGCACGCACTAGCGTATTCCTTCCAGAGATACTGTCAAAGGGTTATTCATTTCCCAAACAAACAAACCAGTCTAACAGTCGTGCTCACAGACTACACTCCCTTCTTTTCCCCTCCAGCACAGAATATTTTTAATACATGGGTTAAAAAATCCCGGCTTGCTTCCAGACATGTGGCGTGCATGCCATTCAACCTACTGATGCCAGAAGAGTTTTTCTTGTTTTTCCTAAGAAAAACTGAGAAATAGCACAACTATGGAGACTGCAAAGGACTTCTGTTCTCTCTGGTTCACGATTGTGCTGGATGAAATAAGACAAATGTAATATAGGGAGGTTGCTCAAGAGGAAATGTATGTTTAGATACCACAGCTTGTTTAGGGTGAACGGAATCCAGAATTGGRACCGGAATTGCCTCAGACTAGAAACTTGGGCACAAAGCTTAGGCATGTTAACCTCTTCATACAGTTGTAAGAAGTCATAGTGCTGGCATGCAAAAGCTCAGATCTTTACCTGAACTCTCTGCTTGAACTTTCCCCACTTTGGGTAAAACTCCAGAGCTGGGATTTTATTCACACGGAACATCCTACATTATTCCACTAGATATTAAAACTTYTAAAATGGGAATGAAATGAGTAAAGTATTTATTTTCTTTTGAATACATGCATCCAGCATACTAGGTTTGTGGGAACAAAGTCCCGACTCAAAAAGCACATAGCTCACCTGCAAACGAGTTTCTAAATGGAGTGTGGACAATTAAGTAGGAAACAGTGGTCAGGAATAAAAAGGTTCACTTTCCTGTGACACCCTGGAAAAGTAAGGTCTTGTAGCCTAGGATCAGCAAGTTTTCTCTCAGGTGATAGGATCTCTCTCACCTCCTCTCATACACACAGAGTAATATGCAGCAACTCTCATCCCATTCAAGCTTTCTCTTGAATACAGTAGCACACAGCTCTGCTCTTTCCAGTCTGTGGTGCCCAGCTCCTGTCTACTTTTCCTGCCTACCTCTCCATCCCCTCCTCCTGCCTTCCCAGTCCTGCAGTTGGCAGGGTGGAGAGGCCCAATTCCAGGCACATATGCTAGCACTTTGCTCTGAACTTGTGTGGAAGGAGCTTGTACAGACACATGAAGTTACAAAAGTGGTATATAAAGAGRGGTGTGTGCTGAACTCCTCACACAAATATTAGAGAGATTTAAAATACTGCAAAAAACCCCCTTGAAATCTCATGAATCCTCTGTGCTAAGTATTTGTGTGTCTTAACCCCATTTTAGAAATCAGGACCAAAGCCAACCTTGTCAAAATACTCTCTCCTTCCTCCAATTTGCAAAATGCACACTACTTTAACTTGGCAAAACATCAAAAATGACCCAAAAATACAATCTCTCCTGACCATAACTTGTCCATCAGTTTTACACATCATTCAAGGAATTGTCCTGTGRCTAGACTAGCCAGCTGTGTCCATTTTGCTTGCAAAGATTGTTATATTTGTTCTCCCTGTTTTTAAGAACCTTTTGTTGCAAATCTCCCACACTTCTTTTAGRAAAAAATATTTGCTGTTGCTGTGTTTTACATATTCATTTTCTCTCTCCCCATCTCTCATCAGCAACTCTTTCAAACCAAAAGCATTTCTCTCTGGTAAGGCCATCAGCTCAGTGGTTGTTCACTAGCCAGCAGACAGTTTTTTCCAATAGGAGGAGAAGCAAAAATAAAACTTTAATAAAATGCAAGTTTGGGATTTAAAAAAAAAATACTATGGAGAAAATTCTGTTTTGTCTTTACTGCCAAACTTCCCGTGAAGTCTCAGCTTAGATGTTCTTTGAAGCTAGAGGAATTTCAAGGAAATTTCCTTTTTTCGGAGGTGGTTGGAGGGAGGATATAAGATAGGAAAGCAATYRTCTTCTCTGTCTTTTGCTTCAAACAGATTTGTGGAGATCAGTTGATATCCATAACAACAGAGAACAGCATATGAAATGTCTCACATTGTCTGACTTATTTTTYTCTTCTTTGGGTTTTGGTGTTTAAGCTCTCATCTCATACTCAGTGTAAATTTGCATCTCCACAGAACTGCCAAAAATGGTTTTCTTTGCTGCCATCTAAATCTGTTTATGGTCTACTCTCCCAAAATCATTCTTTAAAGGAAAATGACTGACTTTCAAACCCCTCCTCCCCTTCTGTTATTTTTAACAAGCATTTCAGTGTGGTGTCGTTTAGAGAAAAGATCATTGCATCGCTGTGTGTTGCAGGACTCTCAGCAAACAATGCTAGAAGAGAAGGAACGTGGGAACTCTGTTCCCTCTCTGTTCCATTTGCAAACTCKGAATGCTTCCAGCAACAGGGTAGCCAGAGACGGGGTGAAAAGGACAGAGCAATGCTCCCATTGGCAAAGCTTCACTCATCTTCACTGGGACAAGGCCATGCCGTGCAGCAWCCCAAGCCTCGGACTGAGGACTTCACTGGCTCCTCACTGGCTGGCTCTGCTGAGGGAGACAGCTCCTGCAGATAACTCAGCCCTCACAAGTATCCACCMCAGTTATTCTTCTGCTTCCTTGAGTCTGGATACTTGCACAGGTGATGGAAGCACCAGTCTCAGGATTATATTGAAAGGAAGACTCGGCACAACTCCCCCTGGCCTCACCTTCAACACCTCTGTTGTTGTCTTTGCCCTCTCCCTTATACCCCAGCTGACTCATGGTGTTTGCTTCTGAAGTCTGATGAGGGCTTGAGTCATAATTTGACACTTCACATCCTCAGAGTTCAGCCCTGTCTGGGAGTTGTAAAGATCTGTSTCCCTGTGTCCTTACAGGTTTTGAGGAAGGGTTTAGCTCTTTTGTTGTGTCATAATACTGTGGAGTACATTTGTCTGGAAGCCATGAGTCAGTACTGGAGAGAGAGACTCTCCTTTATCTCCAAGTTCTGAGACAGAGGGTGTTGGCTCTGGCCCTCTCCACAGTAAGGGTGCTCTGTAAAAGGACCTTGGTCRTGCTTTCCCAGTCACTGTAGCACCACAGTGAGCACAGCTGCTGTGGGATGGCTCCACAGTAGCTATTCCACAAGTTGCTGCCTCCAGTGAAAGACCATGGTATGCATGGCTGAGTGTTTGCCCAAAAAGAAGACCAGGGAGGACACAGGTATGCAATCCCCTCTCTTCAGAACAAAAGCAGTGGTCTGATGTGACTGTCTGGTGGTGTAAATGTTGCTGCAGAAATGAAAGTCAAAGGTGTGCTGGGAGAGCAGGTTTCAGAGATATATGTGTGGATATACACATCCAAAAGGCTTGGACTGAAGCTGGAGGCATAGGCTCCTTAGACTCTTCTTATAATTTCATTTCCTTATTTCTCAGAGATGGATATTCTGGTGCAGAGATCAAAAAGTGGGATGGCATAAGAAAAGCAAGGACCCCAAATGCTGACTCCTGACCTAAGCACATAGGTGAGGGRGAATTCTGTTGGACCAAGCTGCTTTTATAGGTGCTGTAACCACTCCAGAGAATAATGGAGGGAGACATTTCCTTGAATTTGTTGGGAGAGGGAAGGAGRGCAAAAAAAGGAAGATAGATAGAGATATAGACTACTATTAATCAAAATAATAGGAGTGAAATAGTCAGGGGGATCAGGGATACAAAGCACCCCACACTTTATGTGTATCAGTACATATTATGGCCTTTTCTGTCTTTTGTCCCACTTCTTACTTTGATATTYAAAATATTCTACACTTGATAAATAACAAAAAGTATGGTCCTTAAAGAATGAACCATATTCTGGTAGCAGCCAAGATAACTTTATGAAGACAGACAAACTTGTGTTAAATTAAAAAAAAAATGTCACGCTAGAAAGTTATGTAAGATTCTATTTTAAAATCATCTGGTCCTAATTTACTAAATTTACTGCCTCAAAGCTAATGCCAAACTGCTACATTTGATTTATAGAAATACTTTAGCACATTTTTCCATCAGGCTATTGTAGAATATATTTACTGTCTTTTTATTATAGTTTAAAATGCAGACTTTTTAAAGGAAAGGAACATTTTTGAAGAGCCTATTGATAGTTTCTCACTGGATGCCAGGAGACATGCAGATAGTAAACAACGCTGTGTGCTTAGGAACATTCCACTCGATTTTCAGCTCCTTCACCATCTTTTTTTTTCTTTGTAATTGAACAAAGTGATCCATCTGGTAAATGGATGTTTGAAAATGTCCAGTTTGTGCCAAACCACTTTTCTTAAGCACAGACTACATTTTTTTCAGGCAAATATTTAAACAGCAGCCGTGCTGTGATGCATTGCTGGCCATTAAAAAAACACACACAAAACCCAGACAGCAGGCAGGGGGGAGTCAGGGTGGAAGAAATCTTAACAAATATTCCATTAAAAATCTACCTAAAAATATCATGCTAAACAACCCTCCTTCTTCCCCTTTCTCTTCCTGACAAGGGTTTCCAAATGGGAAATGACTGCTAGGAGTAGAACCTACACTCTYTGATCAGCAGAGCAACTGAGCACATGCTTAATTTTACACACATGCTCAAGTCCTTCTTCATTAATTTGTGTGTGCTTCACAGAACTGGGTCCTTGATGAGTCTCTGTCTGCTTGTACAACAAAATTCTGTTTGTTAAGAGTTAGTTTTTCAATGCTTTTGAGAAATTGCTGTGCTTTTTTTCTCTCCTGCATSCATCTCCCATTGAACTTATCCACAAAGTTTGATCCATATGCAATGAGTTCTCAAATACATGGATATTGGATAGAATTCTGGTTCAGATCCTTCCCTGATTTTTATTCATCTCTCTGTACTGATCATCTGAACTCAGAAGTGCCAAAATGCCACAAGCAGAGGGAATTTTTCTAGTATTTCCAGCTTGAGCAGAAGCAGTTGGTACAAGATACGTCCTCTTATTCTGAAGTAAACTCAGACTTACTCAGATCTAATCTAGCAGTCATACCGATAGCTCTTTTCAAAAATCCCCATGCAATTACCCAGAACTGGCACTGGCTACTTTCATTTTGATATCTCTGTTTCCTCATCTACGTCTACAAGCTCTCTTTTCAGTCTGAGATTCAAATTCAGGGTCTCCTGAAGTCACACAATCAACTAAACATCTTCAAGGACTTTTAATTTCAGCCCTGTTTTGAGTCCAYGAACTCCCTCCCATTTTAAAGCTCAAATCTCTAAGTAATTTTGCAACCGAAGGGATTGATGCTTTTTTCCTTGATGCAGCAAGACATTGGACTCCTAATGCTTGCTYCAAAAAAAGTGTCAGGGCTTTTAAAGAGTTTAGTTTCAGTAGCAGTACTTCCAGATAGGCTGGGTTTGCACAGTTGAAGAGGCTGTTACTCCAGTAAAAGATTTAGAGGGTGTAATCCTGATCCTATCAAAGCTGGCCCAAGTGTGGCTGTGACGCCACTGTATCATCAGTTTAATCTCAAGGTAGAAAAGACTTAATCAATTATCACATTTTAACAGTGCCAAGACAAAATGGATGTCTATTTTGTATCCAATCAATGATTTGCTGCTCTGTAGCGTCCCAAGATTTTGGTGCCTTGCACTTTTGTGAAATAGGTTACTAGGCTGTCCTGACGTTTGTGATTGTTTCTGTGGTGGTTGCTATGGTTGTTGTTGAAGGGCTGTCAGAAAAGGGGCACTGTGTTTGCTGCCCAGCATGAAAGGCTCCTGGTTGAGAAAGTGTCCCTGCAGCTCYTCAGTGCAAACCCACCAATTCTTCCCAAATGCTTCTGTGACACAGATGCAGGAGAGCCTCTCATGAAGAAATGGTCTGACATGAAAGGGAAGGGGGGTAAAAAGGTCGCAGCTAGGAAAAAAAATGATTCAGCACTAGTTTTTGCGGGCTGGCATTTGTGTCTGCAGGTCAAAGTCAGTGTAAATTTGTAAATGTTCTTCTGTGTTCTGCTCTGGAAAGGAGGTAACAGTGCAAGACAAGCAAAGCACTGAAGYCTAAATTTAATTTGACACACCATGAAAATGAGACAATTGTGTGCTGGCTGGTTGGGGTCCAGAGATGTCACCTCACATTACTATCATTTGTTGAGTGGTTGCCAACATTTGTCCATTTTCACAGCCCTGTTCGATATAGAAGAAGATTTCTGGGGCTCCTCAGCAGTCTGAGGAAGAGTGCAGCTTTGTTTTTTGGGAGCTAATCCCCTTAAAACCACTTCCTCTTCCCACTGGAGTGAGGTTTTCTTAATGCCTTTTTGTGTGTTTTGTTTTGTTTTAATGACCAGCACTCTTGGGGCTGTTTCCAGGTCTCCCTAAAAGGTCAGGTCTGCTTTTTTCTTTGCTTGCCATTCATATGGTGAGTAGCAAGTGCTCCTCCTGCCCCCTTCCCTCAGGCTTTGAGGCTGCTCTGTTTRCTGACTTCAGTTCTCCTCTTTGACAGTAGATGTTTTGTTATTTTACTCTCTAGAAAAATTAGAGTTCCATAAAAACTTGTGATTTTGTGTCACTTTTTGCTGTTTATCGCCACCCAAAAATCTGAGCGAGTAAAAAGTGTGTCTGCATCTTTCAGCCTTTTCTTTGCATGGTGAGACAATGAAAGACACCTGGTGCAGAGAGGAATTTTTCCACCTGCAGCTCTGGACAGCTTTCAGCTCAGCTTTAGCATTTGCTGTTTTCTCTCATGGGGTTTGTTCTGCACTTCAGAMCATGAAAACAAACATGCGTGTGACATGTTTATATAGTTGTGGTTCTAGATTTTACAGATGTATTGTCTGTAAGCAGGTGCCCTAGATAATCTAAACTATATCAGGCATGCAAGTTTTAAAGATGTGTGATATAACTGCTTYATTAAACTAGCCATACATTCTAAAGATGGTGTCTGTGATTGCTTCAAGAYCTTGGTGCTGCTGAGAACCCACAAGCCACACTGAAGCTACTCAGTTTTATGAGTCATCGCTGTTTCTTGGAACCAGTCCAGTTGATAAAGCTTGTGTTGAACTAGCTGAGAGTTGCATTCATATGTGTAGGTAATAATTCTGATTAGGTAATAATTACCTATAGATGGGGCTTCTGTATTTTCACTGAATCTCCCCCACTATGTCATTACCTGTGTTGTAGCGCTACAAATAGCACCAGGCTGGATTTTCACCTGCTCTAGGGCCTGTGTTGTCCTTGCTCTCAAAAATCGAAGTGGTTTGGATGTTGGGTTCATTTAGGCATGTGAATATTGAGGGCTAGACTTTCAGGAGTATATGTGGGTCCACATATATCTGTGAAAGGAATGGGACTGGGTTACCTGGGCATGGAGTCTGTGGGCACGTCTGTCTTGGGGTACACCTGCTGACACACAGCTGCAGCTCCAGGAAGACAGTAGTAGCCAATATGTCCAACTGCATCATACCCACCCCTACATGGATAGTTGAGGATGGGGGGCCTTTTGAATCCAGCCCCTGAATGTTTGTTGGGATCATGGCCAAAATACCTAAACATCCTGGCTCAGCAAAGCTGAGCTGGAGTTTGAGACCTGCTTCTCAGTTTCTTTAAATAATTTCTTCTGGCAAGAGCCAGACATGCAGAGGAGAAAACACATAAAATAATAATCATCACGTCTTCAAAATATGTTTGAGWTGTTTCCAGGTAAAAATTCGGTCCAGGAATTCTGGGAACAGGAAAGATTTGGTAGTCAGAGCAGCAGTGGTTGAAAAATCGGGACCAGTTTCTGGTCCCTAAGGTTCAGCCAAGTGAAAATTCATCCATTGTGAAGTTGTCACAGCCTGCTTGCTTAGGCGACCACGACCTCTGCCACTTTGATCCTTTAAATACAAAGTGGCCTCTTCCCTGGTTCAGCAAGGAACAGAAAATGATTCATTGCAGTCAAGCATCTCAGTGCTCAAAGTAGCCAGTAAGTTTTTCCCAGGACTTTTGAAAAGCCTGTTCATTTGATGGAATGCACATTCAAGGCAAAGACACTGTAGAGGGAAACTACTCTCTCTGGGTATCTATCTGTTCCTACTAATTTGTGCAATATGTAAAAGACCCTKAAATCCATCATGCATCAATAGCCTGCTCTGTACATCAGCAGTCTGCCTTGCTAGCTGCCATGACAAAATGTATCTCTCTGTTTTTTCAGACTGAAATCACACCTCACACCGCGAGTTTCGAGGCCATATATTCACACTCGGGATGTGGTTTGCAGCTTGCAGTACAAGAGTGACAAGAACAAAATGGACTCAGAAAGTTTGCTGTGTAGTGCCAGCTGTGACCAATGCCTTGCCATTATTCTTTACAAAGAGATGAAACCCACTGTTTTAGTCCTCTGAACTGCAGCTAGCCTGCTGGGAAGGCTAGACTCAGTTTAGCTTGCTCTCTGGGTACAGTAGGGCAATAAGTAGGACAGGAGGACAAATGAAAAATATGCAGCATGATGATTCTTGCCCAAATACTCAGTACAACTGGCCCTTACTTTTTGCTTTGGCTTCTGCTTAAATTGAAGGTATCAGCACAATAAATCTCGACTTTTTCATCCTCCTAGGTGGGTACCTAATTAGAATTTGCAGCCTAGCTTGACTCCATACCTAAAGCTACCCTGTACAAGGAATCCTTATATACCACCTTTTTGGTTGCCAAGCATCTGCCAGGTCCTTGCCAGTGTTTAAGACTCAGCCCTTTGGGTTTGGAGTCTGCAAAGGGCCTCACTGTGAGGAGCTTGTGGAAGCTACTTTCTGCAGCTAGTTCTTGTTCAACTGAGAGGCTTAGCATGGATGAAATGTAGGGAGAGACATCCACGCCTTAGACCAAATGACAGGGAAAAGAAAATGCAGTGGCTGTCCTGAAGCTTCCTCTAAAAGGGCTTGTTTCTAGGAACACAGGACTAGTTCAGCAGAGACTAGCTGTGCTGCTGCTGAAGCTTTATTAATTTACTCAACCCAATCCTGCTGTATGTCACAACACTGGAAAGAAGACTGTCTTTCCTTTTTTCTGGCAGGCAGTCATCATTCCCCATCAGAGCAGTTATATCTTCAGGGAGGGATGTGGTCTTTGCTGGGAGCTCAGCAGTCCATGGGTCTTTATACAGGAAGACCAAAGGTTTTCTGTCCTCCTGTGTGACAGATTTGCTATTGAATTGAGAAGGAGGAGGGTTTGCCACGCTGATGACATTCCTCCACTCACTGGCAAAGAGCAGAGGCTGTTTGTGCTGTGTGCTGAGGACAGCCCTGSTGTGACCAGGAGATGTGCATGGCTGTGCAACATCCACCCTCATCCTGCGGGCATTTGCCACACTTGCCTTTTGCCAAAGGGCCAGGGCCTGCTAATTATCCCTGACAAATCTATATCAGCTTCACATTTAATAGAACTGGAGCTGCAGAAGATACTCAACACAGAATCATTTTCTGCTAGCACTGGAACCATCTTTCTTCTTCTTTAGAGGACACAGGAAAAAAGAAAAAAAAGCGGCTTTACATTCTAAAACCACTCAGATTCATGGATTGAAACTGCTACCCAAGAAAAGTTTGAAGGAAATGTTTGCCCACCAATTAGTAAACTGATCTTTAAGGACAAGGTTTTGAGATTATTGCATAGTTTGTGGTCTCTGACCTCATAATGAAAAAAGCAACGCGTCTCTAAAACCACCACGTAGCTACAAATAATGACTAAATTTCAAAGAAGAGCTATTAAAAGAACATGACCAATTCTATGTATGACATTCTAAAAAACTTTCAGACTATCTCATTTTTGCTGGAGTAGCTTCTCTTTTTCTCAAAAGAAAATATGTAGAGCATAATCATCATGCAAGGAGTGGGTTCCTTTTCCCATAAATATGTTTTGAGTGTGAAACACAGGCTTCACAACCGCTTACTTTTGGTCTTGATTTCATCTGGGATTTTAATGAGTTGCACAATTATATCAAAATGGCCTAAGCAGCTCATCGTTTCACTGGTGTGGCAGGAGACCATGCAGGGGAACTTAAGAGATGCTAATTGCTGGTGGATCTCATACAGAAGTTGTTACTGCAAAATATYGGCCCATACTTAAAAAAAAACCCCATGCTGAGTTATGTAGTAGTGTGGGGATGCAAAAGTAAAGGGCCAGTTCAGGGCATGTTTGCATTAACCCAAATAAACTAGATACATCCTCCAGTTCTTTGTTTGTTTGTTTTGAAAAATATAGCCTCAGGTCTACTGAATCATTCATAACATTTGAAGTTTCTAAAATCTTGTATTAGCTGGATTTTCACAGTGCATCTTCCAAATCTAGCCATGTCAACATGCAACATTTATGTTTAATTTAATATTGCAGCCCTGTTCTGCAACTGTGAAGATTCTTCCTGGAGCAGTGAAAGAGCTTCAAGGGGGCTCACACTCATGGGTGGATCTTGTGGTCATTGAGCCAGGCCCTCAGTTTAACAGCAAAGCTTTTGATATGCTAACATGTGAACATGCCTCTTCTCTAATATAATTTTCTAAGTTCAAAGAATATCAAACACAGGTGAAAATGGCCCTGACCTTTCTACCAAGCAGCAGAGTTGTTCCATATTTGCAGTACGTGGTTCTAATAATCTGAACTGTGCCTGATTTTACGTACATTTAGCTGTGTTTTGTTCTGCTAATAGTGTAATTTATTTCATGTGGAACAAGGTTTGCCAGGCGTATTGGATGCTCTTCCCTTTAAATAGCGCTCTCAGGATCTGCTCCCAGGCCATTCTTTTCTCTGAATATTTTCTGAACACTTACATTTCAAATCGTTCCTACCAGCCTGGCATACAAATATCTCAATGGTGAGGACTGCAGCAGCTCTTACAGAAGTTTTACAGAAGTCCATAGGCCAGATTATTAAAACTGTCCCTAGGGGAGGATTTTTCTTCATTTGTGAAGTGTCATGACTGATCTCAATCTGCTGCTCATCAACCAAGTTGTTTTCAGTCAGGATAACCAAATATTAGATTCTGTACCTTCTGAAAAGAATAATTGCTTTCAGTAATTTGCTTCCCTATTGATAATGGATATTAAAATATCTGAGTGTGTGAAAATTATAGCTACATGTAAATATTCTCACAGTTATCCAGTTTACAACTAATATGGTAAAATTTATCTGGTTTTTAAGTACCATAAGTGTACCTTAACACAATCAGTAAGTACTGAATGCATGCTTCATTCAAAGCACTGGTATTGGGCAATATAATTCATTTTAAGTTGTCTGTCTCTTTTCATAAGTGCAAGTGAAAAGTAAATATTCTGGCTGAGAAAGCGTAACCAACTCTGACCCAAGCACCTCTGATTAATGTAGTATGGAATTTTGCAACAAGCACCTCAAAGAGAAAGGAATGCAAAATCAATTTGACTCATTTTTTCCTATTTTATGCCATATTACAGCCATTATTGAATGATTGCGTTGAAGAGCTGGAGATTCCAAYTTAAAAGGTATCCTCCTGAGTAAGGAAAAGGAATGGCTAAAATGATTTTTTTTAAAATTTCAAACAGCAGCCCCTGGAACCCCGTTTATCTGAAACATAAAGAAATCCCCACTTGGTGTCAAGTGCAAAAAAAGGAGTCAAGAAAAAGGAGGGCAAAAATTTCAGGTTTCCCCTTGGCTTAGCACAAATCATCCCAGATGCACTGATTTGAATGAGTCAACAACATCTTCACTATCAGGGACCTGGCCTTTGAAAATGGTTGTGTGAAATGAGCTCTACTTCCACAGTTGTCATGACTGACTATCTGTTCATTTCCACTGGATCAAGGTCCAGTATCTTTCTACTAGACTGCAAGAGGTACATGCTGCTTCCCACCTTTTAATTTCCTATTCTAAGAAAATAAAAAAAAAAGCTTCCCTTCTACCTTTATGTAGGTCATTGACTTCTGTAGTTGTTGTTAGTCCTCTGCAAAAGGACAAAAATCAGCTCAATAAGAAACATGAATGCTTCTGGTTGGAAGTTCTCTCTATTTCTTGAGGGGATGGGCTTCTGGGTGGCTACTGAGAAAAAAATTGTCCCCCTTACCCCCTTACTCCCTTTCTGAAAGCTCTATCTAGGAATCCTCCCATCATTCTAGTTCAGCTGAAGAAAAACCAACACCAGTAAATGGACATGGTAAATGGCCCCCTTCTGGGTGACAGAACAAGGAAGATGCAGAAATGTCAATATCATCATTATTTTCCCTCTGTAGTTTTTCTCAAAAACTGAGGATGTGTTTGCTGAAAGTCATTGTTCCCTACCTTCTGGGGTGTCTTCAAAATAGGATTTAGAATTGCAATTCTCCTAGCAGAAGATTAGTATTAAGGAACTTGGGAATTTCCTCTTGCCTCTGCAGGTGTTTTCAGAATGGGAAGCTTTCATTTCTCCTGCAATACAAACCACTCACATCCACTTGCTACATAGTTTTGGAACTACGTATATATGTGTAGTTATTCTGTACAGATTTATAAATGGCTGCTAGTTTAGGACTTTTCATTTTTCTTTATCTTAAGATATTTTTCTATGAGCTAAATTAACTTTATAGAAATTATTTTCTAGTTTACTGTTGAAGGAAACCTTTCAGACAATGAAGAAAAATGTCCTTTTTTTCCCTTCTGTTCCATCCTGTACCTGTGAATATTGTATTGCCCACTAATGTTGTCCTCATATATAGAAAATGCAGGTGGATGAGAGCCTAGCTAGAGACTCTAGTGTATGAGATTTTTGGTATGTGAAATCAAATGAACATTGTATTCTGAGAATAGTAACACGATGGCAAATAAATTCTGTGTATTCAAAGTAATCTGTTTACTGCAGATAATGATCTGAGGCAGATTGAAAAAAACTGCATGCCTTTCTACATGAAATTGTTAAAGTTTTGGTGGCAGAGATTTTAAAACCAAGCCAAATTACCTTTGTTTCAATGTAATTAATTTCTGGGGAGAGAAACTTATTTTTTACACAATATTTTGGGGTATTTCTGACTGATATATCTCCTTTTTCTCTCATGTACAAAAGGAGGGTGAAACTTTGGGGTTTCTAGTCTGAGGAAGTACCCTGTTTCCAATTGTGGATAGAGTACAGATGTGTAAGAGTGTTTTATTCCCTTTGCCTCCTAACRTTATAAAAATAATTTCCTGCATTTTTAAGTTACTGAGAATAAAACCTCTGTTAAGTGCTGGGGAGGTTCATTTTTATTTTTACTTTGTTTAACATGTAAAGAAATTTAAGCTTTTGATCTACTTCTCCCTCTTCAAGAAGCACTTGGACTGCTAACACTTCTCATTCCTTTAGGCCAGTATTTTTATGGGTGTCCATTACTGTAAACACCTTCCACTAGAAGACTAAAAGCTTCATGTTTATTGCTCATCATAGTTTTGCTTACAGCTGAAGTAGTTTATTTATTCACATAAACAAAAGAGGACTAAGGCTCTGCCTGGCTGCCCAGCAGAACAGTTCTTGCTCTCCTCAGGTAGTGCTGTAAAGGACTTGTGCCTGTTGTGAATAAAACCTCCCCTAAAATCCAGGCTGCCATAAAGGAGGTAGCTAGAAGCTTTTGCAGGACACCATAGTATCTGGAACTCATCCACAGAAATGCAGCAAAGTATTTTTAAATACATATGAATCTCTCAAATCTTTGGAAATTTGAGCAGCTTGCTTTGAACACGTCCATAAATTAAATGTCTCCCAGACCTGAAAACCACATCTGTTGCCAAGTTTAATCCCAAATACCAAAAATGAAGAAAGAAGCTGTCTCATAAAGTGCAGAGACACTTATATGTGCAGATGGATCATCTCCTTTTGTGAAATCACTGACAAATCCCCAGAATTTTCAGTATGCAAAATCAGTTTGCAGCTGCATATCTGCTACAAAGGGGAATTTCTGTGCTGCAAAGAGATGGTTTTCTTGGTGGTGTTACTGTATCTACATCAAGGGCTTCACTGGCAATCTGGAATTCCATCTCACTGGGATAGGCTGTGGGTGAGCTACCAGCCTTGGCTCCCTGGATGGAGCTGGGAGTTTCTTGAGTTTAGATAAATGGTCATCTGCACACTGAGTGAAGTTTCTAATAAATATGCACATGTACATCCCTTAAGCTTTCATTTCCTTAGGAAACCAGGGACACACACGCTCCACCCCCACAGGTGCACACACACACACACCCCCAGATGGGCATTTTGGAGGTCAATGGAAGGATCACTTTGMCAAGTTTAACAAGCTGTGCTGGTCCCTCGAGTGCTGTTTTGTCCTGTGGCACATTTACACAGACTGCACTGGTAACTGGCTTTCAGAAAAGGGCATTAGGCTACGTGGGATTGTTGTAATGCTTTCAACACACAAATATCGACCTCTCTACATGTTAACTAGGCTTGTGGGTTTGGGAGTGCTGTTGCATAACTTCTATTCATGCAGCTGAAAATCTCTCCTCTCTTTGCATAAGCGAGCCCTGACCATTAAAATCAGATCCCAAAGAAAAAGGTCAGCTTTTAACAACCATCCACTGTGTGAATGTACCCTTTTTTTTCCTATTCCCACCCTAGATGACCACAACGATTCTTTGGGTATTTTTTGCCTGTCGATTAACATATGTTCATCATATAGTTTGTGTCTACATTTGAAAGTTGACTTATTGACTGCTTTTCTGTAATTTATTTGATGTAAAGAAAGGAGAGTCAGGCTTTTCCACTGGTTTCTCAATAACAAGCTTGTTCTCCTGTTGCTGCTAGTGTACATGGCTGCTTATTCTGCACTGGGGTAAGACYGAGTTAGGCTGGTCAGAGTTAGAACTGTTCAACTACTGTTTAATTCCTCAGATCCCTCCAGCTAGTGAGATGTGCAATTCCTCAAGCATTTAGTAGGATAACATTATGAAATCATATATTATTTTTTTTACCAGCTAGCAGATGAAATGACAGCTCTCCCTGTGCTCTGGAATGTCATTGTGGTGGCCTCTTTTACAAGTTTTGTCAGCTTAAGAAAAACAAATACCCTACTCATTTGCCTGAGGTCACAAAATAACAACTAAGCACTTAGTGTTGTTAAAGAGAACCATAATTATCATCAATTACCAAGTATTCAAACGTATTTTGTTTACTCGATGGATTTAGACCTATTTTCATTCCAGTCTAATTAGAAAGCTACATGGTAATCTCCAGCCTCAGGCTTTTCCTACCCATCCTTGACTGACTGCTTAACTTATCCTTTCAAAATAAACAAAGAGCTGCCACATCCACAGCACAGCTCCAAAAGGAGGTTCCATATACAGTGACACAGCATTAAGAGATGACTTTTTTTAGCAATTCCCTTTCATTTTGCTTTGGAAAAATTGCCTATTAATTACTGGCTTCAGTGGAGGAGATTTAACTTCGAAATTTGATTTCAGTATTTTTACATCAAGTTAATATTTTCTTTCAGACRTGTTGGGAGAGGAAGAAAATAATTTTGAAGCAAAGATTAGTTGGTTGACAAACAAAATAAAATCTGTGAGTACAAAGTAGTGAAGTGGGAATCTGAATGAGTTTATGGGTTCTCCTTTCTCGAATGCCTTCCAGAGCATGCTAAATAAATATGTGTTGGGGTTAGCCCATAGATATTAKACCCTGCCTGTGGGCAGAAAATGATACTAGATGATCTCAGCAGGTCTCTTTCAGCCCTAGTTTTCTAAGATAAATTTCAAATTAGACAGGAGGCTGAGCTGTATGAGTCACTGAAGTTAATCCACTGCTGCTGGAAATCAGAGTGCCCTCCATGCACCCTGAAAGGGAGGAACAGACCCCTCATTTGAGAACAGGAGGGGGACATGGGGACAGGAGGTCGCTGCAGTCCCTCCCCAGGGTGGAGGCTGTGAGCAGCACCATTCACAGTGGGTCACTCCCCTGGCCTCTGAGACTGGCAGGGTATTAGGGGAAGGGTTCAAAGGGAGTCTGCCCATTTTTCCCTAGGGAAAACAAGGAACTGAAAGAGGGGTCCTTCGGTTTAGGTCTCCTTCTCCCTGCTGGGATGTTGTGTCCCTGAYGTAATTGAATGTTGAGAGRCAGCTTGATGCTCTGCTTCCAGGTGAGCATCTAACTTGCTGGATTACTGATGTACACTCTTACTTCTGTGTTATCTCTGTCCCAGTTCASGTGAGGGAGCAGAGTGGAATAAGTCCCTCTTGTGAGACAGTGGGAGGATCACTCCCAGATAACTTGTAACATAGCTGCTAAGTCATCCTCCTGAGARTTTGAGAAACCATTGTCAAGCTCAATTTTGTTTCGCATCAGGCAAAGAAAGATTTGAGCTCTTGCTTCTGCTGTCCCAGAAATCAAATTTAGCCATTGGCTCTCTTTATAAAAGAGTGGTGCAGTTGTTGTAGTCTGCACTTGGGCATGTGTTTTGGGGGGTGTACTTAAGAACCCTGCTGTAGGACCAGTATTTAACATTTRTTAGGCACAAAGCAGTTTGGATCTAATGGAAGAGAAAACAAGGTTCARTGTCTGCAGGCAGAGGTTCTCAGGGTTGGAACCACAGGCTTTGTGCAGAACATGGCAATTAGGCACCCAAACCACCCACACAAATCTCATCCCATAAAATTGTGGGTGTTTATAATTATGGTTGTATTTATATTTAAACAAAAATACAAACAAACCTCTTTAACAAAAGAAAATATCTCATTGCACAAACAACATTTCTGTCAGGAAGAAGGGGCCCCATGCAGTAGAGATGGTCACACCACCAGATATGCAGCCAGGAGGTGTTCAATACCACAGCAGTGATGCTTCTGTGAGATTTTGGGTAGTTTAGAACAGAAGTTTCAAGATTTCAAGCAAAGGGCAGGTGGGTGTGTGTATCCCCATGTTCACTGATGTGTGTGTGACAGCACATGTTCAATTGCTCCCATGTTTCATGGGAGAAGCTGGAGTGTSTCATGTCCTTTACAAGGTTAAGTAGCCAGACTGGCCAACAGTCAGACTCTGTCCCTCTCTACCACATTAATATTTCCACTCAGGGATATAGGGTGGCTTTAGGACCTCAGGAACAGATGTTTGTGCAAATTACCRAGCAATTCAATGGTATGTGCATTCCAAGAGCTCATAACTCAGGCAGAAAAAAAACATATCAACAAATTCCTCAAAGGATCTTGTTTAGGGTAGCAATTTCCTTGCCATATTTTAGCTCTCTGTCTCCAGCTATTCAGTCTGCCTAAAATAAATCACTGGGTTCTTTTCTTCTTCTTTTTTTTTTCCTGAACAATGGGGTAAGTGTGATMATTTTGTTTGTGCTAACTCTTCTCATTAGTTCTCCTTTTCCCTAAATCCAAACAAAACCTGTGACTCTTTCTGTTGACAGGTCTACTCTATGACCCAAACATGCAAAAATTTTYAACAGGCTTAAAGTAGTATTTTAAGCAGGAGAAATCAAAATATCTCAGCTGGTTTACCCACCATTGGAATGTAACACAAGCTATGTGGACAAACCAGCCCTCACATGTTAAAAAACATTAATAATGAGTTAGATCCATTCCCTCTTTAGAAGYTGAGGATTTCATCCTGTGCTGGAAGGATGTTAAGTCCAGACTCCTATGAGGTGGCCTCATCCCAGACAGTGGTGAGTCCATAGGAAATCATAACCAGTTGTAGGTTGGGGTTTTTTTCCTTGCCAAAGCTGTATGTATTTCCCTTTAAAGTACTATTGGTGAGGAGCATGCTTTATTGTGTAGGGTATTAACAGCAATTCTAAATTTTAACTCATTTTTCACAATAAAGTAAGAAGTTGTGTCCATGAGAGCTTCAGGCCAGCTTTTTAGCTACAAGCTGCATTTTTTTTTTTAATCTCAAATGAATTCAAGGCACTGCTTGTGAGCAAGAGACCAAAGGGATGCTTCTAAGCTAAAAGGCAGACAGAATAAGCTTGGCTTGTCACCAAGTTGCACTGAATTTGACAAATGAAATTTCATTAGAAGTGCAGGGACGGTTGTGAAACTGCCAGTAAATAACTGTCTCCCCAGAGTCTCACACTTTTTCCAGAGTCTATTTTCTTCTTGGACTCCATTCTGCCWGGGACAATATTTTAAAAGGAAAAACCAGAGTTAAGCATCAGAGTWAGAACTTAGTAGATAATAAAGGTCAAATATATTTCTTCCAGGAGCTACTGGAATTTATGCCATTGTGTTATCTTTTCTTCCTCCCTTGTGCTTTTGCTCACAACTGTTACCACGAATGGGTCCAAGCCAAAACCATGAATCTAGACAAATTTGGGAATGATTCCAGAGCTAAATTGTGTAGCTGACAATTTTCTCTCCAGKGATCTAGAGCAAAACCCAAGCCCCAGGCCTGTCACCCCATGTTCTGCAATGCTTAAAGCTGTTCCAGACCTGGATCTGAACTTCATGGCTTATGACCCTCTCTAGTCATCATTCTGCAGTAATCCAAAATATGAATTAAATGCACATCATCATTCATGCCACCAAACCACATCTGTGCATGAAGCTACTTTTGCCCTTTCAGGGCATTACAAAACCATGAAGTATCTCTCTTGGCTGTTACCAAGCAAAGAAGAAGGGTTCTTTGTCTTGTTTCTTACTGCTTCTGTGAGGAAGGTTTTCCACTCTTTCTGGCCCGGGGATTTAAGACACTTCAATTTCTAAACAGGAGGCCCTGTCATGACATTAGGTTGTTTTCCTGTAAGGATTAGCTCTTGAATTTACTCCTCTGTACCACCCCTCACTGCTCCTCAGCCAGAACCTTGGCTGAGGTGGCCCTGACAATGCAGYTTCTTTGCTCTGAAGCCAGGACAAGATGCAAGGCCCAGCGATGGACAAAGTGCAGAAATGCAACTTTCCTGCATGTAGGAGAAGGGATTACAGGCAMCCTTGCCCCTGATGAGTCACAGCTGTGTTAATTACCAAAAYCAGCCTTGCCCTCAGTAGGTCACWGCTATAKCCAATAAGGATGAATGTGATAAAAGGGTGGGTTGGCTGGTCAGGGGAGATTCCTGCAGAATGAGGAGCTAAAGGAATGATCCAGATGAAGGATGGCCCAAATGGGAGAGAGACTTGCTGCTGTGAGGTCAGTCTGAGTCTGCAGTTGGAACTTGCAGTCRGAGTCTGCAAGGGAAGCCTAGAGTGGGAGCTTGCTGCAGTCAGAGTCAGTGAGGAGCTGGAGTCTGTAAGCTGAGTTGTGAGGAAGAATAAACTGGGGCCCTTTTCACACTGGTGAATGAGAGTGTGGCTCTCATCTCATTTCTATCACTAATGTGAGCCCTGTGCAGCACCTGTGCCTCTGCTGTAGCTTGTGATTGAGTGAGGCTGGCTTGAGGGAGCCTCTGAACTGTTGCCACAGGGGGCTCTGAGCTAAGTGACACAATCTGTATCTCTTCTTACAAATAGCACTCCAAARGATCCCTGCTTCTGGAAACATATCCACTGGTGTCTGTCTCTCTTTGTTGTTAGATGTGATTTTGCTCATGCTACAGAGGTTCTGTGAGTGAACTCTTTCCTTCCCTGAATGCAAGGAAAGACCTCTTTTTTCCTGGTAGCAGGTCAAAACCAGGTATATGGATGCCTGTTCATGAAGTGCATAGCGGTGTCCTCARAGGACAAGAGGTGGAAAAGGAGGTGCTCTCAGATTCATTTTCTAGCTTTCTTTTTAAAAACTCCACATGATGTGTTTTGGGCAAAATTAATACCTATTAGTCAGAAGAGCAGAGCTGGTATTTCAGCTCCTTAGTTTGGCTGCTAGTTCAGTTTGCTGGGGGCATCCTGTGCATCACATGCTTCAGCTGATAAAGTCACCAGTACTTTACTACCTTCCCTCTTCAGACCATGTCACTGATGTAAATGGAAGTCRTCATCCTGGCAGTTTATGGGAAGAGGATTTAGAGTATTGAGATRATAGAATGCTATTCTTTACTTTTCCAAGTTTCCTAAAGCTGTAAATACTTGCAGAACTAATATGAAGGGTATTTCCAGTRTAGATGAACTTGGAGGTCCCGATTTCTTGGTAAAACTGTTTTCTAGAACMTTAATTAGACCTTTTAAAAATCACTGATAACCCAGATGTCTTGCCRCTGCTTGTAGTAGAATAATCCTACGTGACTTTCCACAAATCCTTTTTAATTAGCCTTTTTCCCAGGGTGTGCCATGCCAGCAGATGATTACTGCATTAATCTTACTGCATTTGMAGCAGATTCTTTATTCTTTCTCTACAGATGGAGTATTATCTTGGGGGCTCATGAAGTTTTAGCTCTCAGTCATCCTCTGTAAAATCTGTTCTCACCCTTAAAGAGTCTAGTCCCATTTTGGGGATGATCTAAAATAAAATGTTGCAGATGATGTTGCACAAAACACCACATGCAATTGCACACAACATAAACAGTGCTGCCAGCAGTCCTGCTGCTTAAGAACAAAAACTCTCTCATGAAATCTGAATTTGCAAGTTGATTGTAGTGCCATTGAGCAAGCTAACAAATGCCATACCACTGTACAAGGTCACACAGGAGGCAGTGCTAACACACCCATTAGTGACATCAAACTGTGTAGATTTTGGCATTAGATGCACTTAAGTCTTGAGAAATAAGAATTTATTTCTGGTGTTTATTATTGAGAAATAATACAGAATTTGCCATATGAGAAAAAAATTCCCATTGTTGTACTTGATATTCACCACTGTACTGGACAGGAGGTAGTCATGTGAAAGAARACTCTGGGGTACTTAGCCAGCTAGATTTGCTAGGAGTCATGCACTGCATAATTTGTGCCTATAATTGGAACCATTTCTRTTTTGTGGTCATGGGGAGTCTGGAAGGACAATCTATCAATCTTTGTTTGAGTTTATCTGTCCCAGTGTTAACCTGGGTGCCAGCAGATATTTGATGGCTTTATGGTCAGTATGGGTTAGAAGCCAGTGTAAGGGCTATAAATCTTCTGACCTGAGGCATGAACTGACATGTAACCAATGGAGGTTAGGGACAAGCATCTCCTTTGGGGACACYGCTAGGTTATTTGTGTCTCAGCAAAACAGCTGGTTTTACACCAAAATCAGCTCATGGATTAGAAGGACAGTTGTTTCAAATATGGTGGTTCCTGTGTGCTCCAGCTGTCAGGCTTGGTAGGGACTCTCCATCAGATGGTGAGGGTGCACAGTGAAAGGAATCTGCCAGTAACATCTTCCAATTGTTCTATAGATACTGCATAGATAAATGCTTAGAATCAGGTCCTACAAGATCCTACCAGTGCTGTCATTTGCTGATGTCCCTGTAAATAGAGGGTACCTTGCAGAAGGGGAACCTGGGGCACCTGTACTTTGAGTATCAAAGGGAGAAATCTGAGGCCAAAGAATCTAAGACAGGCTCCAGAGAAGATTCTCAGCAGTGGCATTTTGCACTGTTTCCCACTGTGTCCTGGGAGCCAGTAAAACTTTCTGAAGCTATTTGCTTGATAGAACACCCACTGCTTGTTTTAATTAACTTGGTCTCATTTTTAATAGGCAGCAGCTGAAAATTGAGTGGGCTCTCCAGTGCATTCAGTGTTAACGCAGAAAGATGGGCCTGACAGAGTTCAAGCTTGCATCGTGGCTATTGCAGGTGCAGTTCCACAAATCTGATATGGTGTAGCATACGGGGAGTTTCTGGGGCAAGGCCCAGCCAAACSAAACTGGGTGGTTTGRAGCTATCTTCTGTGTTTCACTTGAATAGCTTAAAATATAKAAAAGCCGTTTTCTGCGGATTTCTSTTCAAGGGTGCTGAGGTCTTCTRTTGAAAGCCAGYAGTGATTGCCTGTAGTGGATAGCTTTTCTATTATGAGATAGTTTAAGCATGTCAGCAATCCTTGACTGATAACAAACAAAGCTCTACTCGGATTCTTTCACACAGAGCCTTTAAGACTTATTGACATGCCTGGAGCTGAAAAAAGCCAAAAGCGAGCCCTGTTAATGGCTTGTAAACACGGAGTGTGGCCACACCTTGTAGTGTCTGCAGCCTAAGGGAACAGATCTGCCAAACTAGATCTGCTCTTAAATCCCAGGAAACAAATCATTGGTAATAAAACACAATGGCTGCTCTCCATCTGCAATCAATTTCTGTTTAACTAATGATGTTAAGTGGAAAATAGCCACAGTCATCTCTTATTAGGTTCTTGAGTAAACAATGGCTGTAGCTCAAATGCTTCATTAGCAGGGAGGGAAGSCAGCAGTTCCTTTTTCAGGTGTCTGTAGCTGTCAGGGTTTGCATAGCTGTGAGCAGAGAGTGTTGCTGCCATCATCCTTTGTGTGATGGAGGGAAGTGTCTCTGCTRCTTGGCCTGGGCGAGCCTGATTTTAACAGCAAGGTGAGCTTTGCAATCCAGTGAAGTGACTAAGTCCTTCTGCTACTGGCAAATGGCTTTAGGCTCCACTGTGAAAGAAGTCGCCCAGGGTCCAGGAGAAGCTTTGTGTCACTGGGAGGAAGTTACAGAGCTGTGTCTGTCTCTAAGCTCTTGTGCAGAAAGCCTGAGACAAGCCACCTTTTTGTTTTCCCTGTGCACTTGAGCAGGCCTGAGGGGCCGCTGCTGGTGGCATTGCAGTCCCCTAGAGCAGGCCAGCTGCASAGAGTCAAGATGTTTCTTCTGGTTCAATAGCAGAGAAAGGTTCAAGGTGTAATATTGGGTTCAGGGCCTGGGGCAAAAGGTGTCTAAAGCTAAAGTTGATGATATAACTGCAATTTGTCTTGCTGAAAGCCATGCACAGATAACACCTCTCAACTTTCACTCCTTAAGTTAGTTTTCTGTGCCATCTACAAATCACAGAATCCAAGTCTCTTAAAGTGGAAATTCTGTGCTATGTATGCACATGAGGTTTGGCTGTTCTCTTASATTAAAATGCCATGAGAAATAAATAACCATGAGCATACAGAATTGTCATGAATGAGAGGAAAGAGAAAAAGACTAAAGTTAAAAAAGACATTTTAAAAATATTCTGGGAAATGAGCAGGGAGCAAAGGCAGAATAATTTGTAGGCAGATGAGTGAATCTGTTCTTCAATGGCATTATAATACTGCTAATAAGAAATGTAAGTATTCATGGAACTAAAGGAGATGCTAGATCCTCTTGCTTTAGTATTAAAGTAAATAAATCTTCAAAGTGTTTTCAGAGAGCTCCTTCACGTCTACCCTGCTCTTTGTTAGTTAAAAAAAAAGGCACACAGAAAACAAAATGGAAGAGAAAAATATTTATGTTCATTTGGGGCAACCCAAAGCCTTTCATTTGTTTTTGTTGTGAAAGGCAAATGTTTGCCCTGGGTCTGAGCCCAGCCTGCAGGTGTGGTGGCTGGTCCTGTGTCCCTGCATGTGCTGGCTCATGTGTGGGCAGCTCTCAGGGTGGCCCTYGGGGTGTCCTGCCTTGCCACACTCCACTGAGCTGTTTGCACTGCTGGGTGTGTTGTAGATCTGTCTTTCTTGTAAAATTGAKTATTTCTGGCTTAGGTGACATCAGAGAAACTGTGAAAGGTAGTGGCTTTGCTTTGTCTTGGTTTTYTCTTTATGCTCTTC
Organism: Alauda arvensis; assembly: GCA_902810485.1. Taxonomy (NCBI): domain Eukaryota; kingdom Metazoa; phylum Chordata; class Aves; order Passeriformes; family Alaudidae; genus Alauda; species Alauda arvensis. Next base: position 1,050,537 of record CADDXX010000253.1, on the reverse strand, counting down.
AGACCTAGCGGCTTTAGCTGGATCAAAAGGGAGTGCTCTCTGATGGCTTCTGACCATCAAAGCATTGGTTCCAAGCATTTAATCTTTGCACTGACCTATTCCAGCCCTTTTATATGTGTCTGTATTTACTGGATCCCCCCTCTCCAGTGGAATAGCTATGGTGACCATGCAATAGGGGTTCATATAAAATGGCCATTCAAAGAAAGGCTTTATATTGGTACAAAGAGTTTATTTCTGCTGTTTCTTAGGTGAATCCTGGTGATCCAGATACACAGTAAAGCAAAACAAGTAGAGGCTGTCTTTATCTAGCCAAGGTAATATTAAATAATTGTACACTGGAAGTGCCCAGCCCTTAAGTACCAGGTTGCTCAACAGCTGATAAACTTGKCATCTAGACCCCTGTGCTCTCCCTTCTGCACTCATCCTTGTTAACTCAGGGATACTTTCTCCTATTGGTCCAGGAAGTATTAATCCATAATCTAAATTTCAGCTAAGCCTCTGTATCTCTGTTTCTCATTGCTCTCCAGTTGGCTGGAGCATGAGATATGCCTCACTTGCACTTTGGCATACTTGGAAAGGAAGGAGGACTAAGCTGGCTTTAAACTTGTACCTGGCTGCAGTCTAGGACTTACTGGGTTGGACACAGGTGTAAAAGAGAGCAAGTTTAGGCTTTTTTCCACACTTTGCTTTGTCTGCCARCACGTCCTGAGGACTGCTCTGTTTTGTGTGAGGATTATCAGCGGGTGGACGTTTGCTTATGAGTTGTCCCTGAGGTCTTACTGCTGCATTAAAGAACAGTAAATGCAGGAGCTGCTCCCGAGGCCAGGCTTTCTTTAGATAAACTGTGGCCAATGTATGTTAATGAACTAACTACTTGCACAGCAGATGGGAAACAAATGGAAAGCATAGAAAACTCTCTATCTGCATTGCATGCTTGTATATTTTCTGCCTCCACTGCTCCTTTAGTCTGAAGTTCCTTTTTTTCCTTAGATATATATATAAGCAAAGTAATTGGTACTTTTCTTCAAAATCTATTCTAAGTTTTTCTTGTGGCCTYGCTCAACACTATACCCAAATTTCTCCATGGTGATCTTTAATGACCTAAAGCTCTATGCACAACATCTCTCTAATTGCCTGTATTTTTGGTAGTTGCTACCTCTGGCCTTTATCTTTCTGTGTTTCAATGGAGATGAAAATAAACCCTCTCTGTCAACTAGAGGTAGAGGCTGTAGATGGAAAAAATGAATGGAAGTATTATTTGTGGAGTGAAAAGTAATCCCCAAAATCCAGTCTGGGAGAACTGCTGTTCAGCTGAGGCCAGTTTTAAAACCTTTAAGGCAAATCTGCTTTCCTTGTAAACTGAGGAATGGGGTATAAATACGTTTTACTGCACCTTAAAGTACAAAACAAAACAGAGGGTTGAAAGGTACTGTGCTCTCTTGTTAACCCTCACCCTTTTTACRTGGAGTTCTTCTAGCCCTCCCACTCTTTCTCTGTGGGTCTTCATGCAAGTATTAATCCCAGTTTCCCTTCCCTGTTGGCAAAGGGCCTCTCCCCTTGCTAGCCTCTAGCTAGCCTCCAGACAACACTACTGATTCAGAACTTGCTGCTGATGCCAAACCTGCRTTTAGCTATTGTTTGGAAACCCTAACAATTAGCCAGGGTGTATGCATTCAGCTAGAAGCCAAGGATGAAGTACAGAAGGTCAGTGGCTGGGGATGAGCTGCTGAAGAATGTCACAGAGCAGCTCAGTTTACTGTAGAGCAAGGCACCAGGGAATGTGCYGAGGAAATCCACAATGGCATGTTGGGAGAGGACATCCTCAGGAAGGGCATGTTGTTGCTGCCTGAACRAACCAGGTAGATTGGTTCTGTGGTCTGAGCTGCAGAAGCAGATCAAGCACTGAGCAAAAATATATGATTTTGCTCAAAAAAWTTATTGAATGCTGAGATTCTTGCAAAATCTGGGAGCTGGTGGGGCACATAGACTTGTTCTTTGGAGAAAGTATCATAAGCTGGCAGTGCTGGACAGTGGAAGGCTCATWAGGATAAAAAAATGAAGGCTGTGTGCTTTCAGGTGCTGCATGTCAAGAGATTCAAATACAGCTTGCCTGGGGGTCATCTAAACCTATAGACTTGTTTCAGCTTGTAACTCACAGCGTTGTGCTTCTGCCATTTGCTTCCAAATCAGCAGCTAAGAGGATGATTTAATTTACTCATGCAGCTACACTGAATCCAGGTGTGGGCTGGGTGGTGCACAGAGARGAAAATGTTGTCCTTGCTCCATTATTGTGTGGGCAGAGTGTAGTTGGCTGGTTTTTGGAAGGTGCTAGTGTTAGGTACAAGTTATATTTCTCTGGGTAGGAAGGCTGAAATGTATCCTGCCTTGTTGAGAGTGAGGTGCCTCCAGGGTCTAAGATCAGACTCTGTTGACTGTGGAGAGAACAGCCAAGGCTAGTTGTCTTTGTTAGGTGAGGTGGATGCTAATGACCTGGGTGCAGGCCTGGGTGGAGAAATGAAACGCTGGTGCTTCCTTCTGTAAATCCTGAGTATGGACTTTAGGGGCTGTGGTGGGAAGGGATGTCTGAATGGGCAGACGCTGAGACAAATGTGACTGTACACATCTCATAGCCCAACTAAGAGGAACAGAATCGCTCCATTCTCTGTCAAGGGTGATGGGGCAATCACCTCTCTGGGCAGCACTGCAAGGTAGAGACTTTCCTTCCACCGTGGGGACTTTGCCTGTTGGCCAAAGTACAGGGAGGTGATTTAGGCCAGTTTCTGAGTAAGAAAAAAGCTGTATTTGAATCCTGGTGTCTGTTTCCAGGCACGTTCCAGATGCAAGCAAGCCAAAGTTCTTTATTTGACCTCAATTTACGCCTTCCTAGAGGGAAATAAGGAGGCTCTGCAACTGAGCCTCCTGACTGTAAGAAAGCAAAGTGTGCCACAAGCATTTCTCTACCACGGAACAAGGGAAAGTTTCTGCTTAGTGGAAGAAAGTGAGCCCAGCTAAAGCCTTGTTAAACACAGAGAGACACTTGCTACTTTTTAGCTCCTGCTGTCTCCCTGTGATTTGGCACCAATTCGTTCTGCCCACACAATTTCTTCAGTGTGACTTGGCTTTGCAGAAAGCTCCTTAATCCACCGCAGAAAGGTTTTAATGCAATTGCATCCAGCACAGTCCTATTTCACTTGATCTAAATGAGAGAGTTAAATCTCAGTCTAGACTGAGTGCTCTCTAGCTCCTGTGGATCTTGTACTCAGCAAGCTGTATCATCCATGAGTATGTTTCTCATTTTCCAGACGAGCCCAGGGGATCTGCACACCCCCTCCATAAAATTCCTGTCTGTGCTAAATTGCCTCGTAGTCCTGATTTATACCTCAATAAAACATACCACGAGGAGGAGAAAATGTTTAATTGTATAACTGGCATASTTATGCTGGACACATTTTTGGTGATTATTTATGCAGTTATCTTCTTTAAAAGGGGTATAAAGAACCATGACTTCCACTTACAGTGAGAACAGTAAAACGTGAGGAGAATAAATGTAAGGGGCAAGGAGTAAACCCTAAACAAGTATGGCTTCTGGAAAAGGACCTCTGTTAAAAGATTCACTGAAAAATATGAAGAGATGCATTTGGGATCTTAGGGGATTTCAAGAAAAACTTGGAGATTCTGTCTTTTATCAAACTCAACCAATTGGTCCCTTTGATGTTGAAAGTTGGAAAGTGTTTCATGTTTTAAAACAGTAACAAATGGGAGAAAGTCTTATGTTGCTTATGAAATCATCAATTCCAAGTTTCWATTTGATTTCTTTCACCCGGACCCCTTTTCAAAATTGCAGTGTGGTTTTCTTTTAAAATAATTTTCTCAAGAACAAATACAGTGCTAGAGGCTGAGACAGGTATGCAAGCCTGGCATCAGSTTTGGGCTGTGAAGTTTCTTTTGGCAGCCATGTCCTACTGACAAGGCACTCTGGCAGCACCTTTAATGAGTGTTCAAGCAGCAAATGCAAGATAAGATGACTCCAGGATAATTAGAACTGGGTTCATTACTGGGAGACCAGCATGATTTATGTAATTACATCATAAATGTGCTTTCTTATCTTTTCTATCGCCCATGTAAGGATGTAACTTCTMTGACTGTTCTTTGGGTGTGAAAGCTTAAAAGCAAATATAAGGTTGTAGTTCAGCTCCAGTTTGGGCCCATTACTGATAAAAGGTTTATTATGGCATGGAGTTTGTGCTTTGTTCTGCATGATGTAATTCTTGCCTCAAGGGTCACCTAGACTTCAAATGCTGAAAAGTGTGTGGTAATGCATAGACATGCCTGTATGCTTRTGTCTCAGGCTGATAGAAAGAAGAAATACTTCATTAAATGTGTAGGTCAGCAGCATTCTTTATCTCCTTTTCTTTCACTGTTTGTGCCCTGTGGTGTTGCCYTCTGCAGGGAAATCTGGCTGTTGTGGACCAGCAAATGGGGAGCATGAAACCTGTGAAGATTTTGAAGTGGTAGGGGTACAAGGCCTCCTGAAGTGTCTTACACTGTCTATAGATGATTTTTCCTGTTGACATCTAGAACCTTCCCTTAAATATGAGAAATGACCAGTGTGATCTCCAAAAGTTCAGCTCTAATGGGAAGATGGAAAAAAGTTGCTCAAGTCTTTGTGCTAATGCATTGTGCCCCAAGAGCCTGTACCAATCCCCTGAGACATCATTTACTAGAGACAAGCTATCCCCTTCTTTACCAGAGAAAATAWTCTTGGCAATATGTTCAGTGAAAATGCTTTTGCTACCAAGACTTGCAGCATTATCCCTACCCAGGACACCAACTCTTGCTAGCTTTGACTCCCCAAGTAATTGCGAGTAAGCTTAACAGGGAGCGTTCTGCCTGGCTTCTGAACAACGTGGGTGTTCAGTCAGCCTCTGAGAAAATGCTCTCTTTCTTGCTGAACTGAAAAGAAAGGCACTTAAGCTTCTATTAAAACAGCTTTTGACTTTGTAGAAAGTGAAACTCACCATTATCCAGTGTTTTTGGCTTCCACCTACAGTATGTTAATTGAAGGAACACAGGAGCTTTGTGCACCGATGATGGTTATCTCCATAGGAAATCCAGTATTGTGGTTACACTGGCTGGTTTTTTTCCTTTCCCAGTTGTAGGACTTCTTTTCACTTTCAGGATTTCCTTGTTCCAAATATTTCTTCACAGACCCAAGTGCTTTTTTTTTCCACTCTCTGAAAGAAAAGGTCAGTGAAACAGATGAGCAAAGGAGGAAAATGTCTTTCCATTTACTTACTCTCCTGCCAATTCAAACACTTTTGTTCCGCACAGGGTTTCCCTGCGTGCTTCTTCTGATGGTGCACAAGACTTTCCTCAGGAAAAAGCTCTGATTCTCTCCAAAATGCCATTAAATAACTTTGCCACTGTCAGCAATATATGTTTTAAATCAATGGCATGGCTTTTTTTTTTTTTTTCCCCTGTTAAGGTCTAAGGAATTCTGGCAGGTACCATAAACTGATGCATGCTGCATGGCCTTACTTTACTRCTCCCTATACATTTATGGGGGAGGCTGGTAGCCAGAGCTGTTCAATAGCTCTGGAATACTTATTTTAGCAGTTCCTTCATCTGTGTATCTGCAGCCTATATTGCAGCTTTGTGCTGGGGAATCAAAAGGGCAAACAGGCCTCATCCAGGGTAAAATCAGCTACTTTGTGGGCTTCACTAGTAAGCTTTGAGAGAAATGCAGCTGCTGAACCCAAGCACAACCAAATCACAATTTTGATTTGAAATTATAATGCTTTATGAGTTTGAATAACAGCCTTTTAAAAAATATTTTTCTTGCTCTTTTTGTTGGGACAGTGTCTAGAGCCAGGCTCACCATATGGATTATGCAAGCATAAAATAAAGGGTCAATCTCTACACTGAAGATCATTAATCTAGCTTTAAAATGACCAGTCATGCTGTCACGACTTCCAAAGGTCATTTTGGTTTGTTTTTTAAATCTCCTTGTTGTCTTGGGGAACATAAACATAACAGTGCTGAGGCCCCGCCCTTATTCTGATAAGGGACACTGRAACTGTGATCCTGCATGGAATTTGCCTCCTGAGCTTTAAGTGATGACTGTCCGCCCATGACCAATTACTCAGTGTGAGTTTTCTGAGACACTTCAGGTTTCAATATGAACTACGTGGAAAAAACCACCAAGTGACCCGTGGGAGGTGTCAGGAAATAGCTGAGCAAGTTTGTGAGAAAACTGAGTTAAAGGAATATGCAAATAATTTATGCTACCAATGAAAGGTGTGAAGTTTTAGGTGAGCTCTGSGTATGGCTGCAGTAAACCATAACTTAATCCTTTGAGCATGCGATGTGCAGGATGCAGCTGAGTAGAGTTATTTGGCTTGGGGATCTTTTCTGTTTGCCAGGAGAATCAGTCTTGGAGGAGACCTTGGAAACAGAGCACACTTGCTTTTTTTTTTTTTTTTAAAGCAGCTTGGTAACTTTCATTATTTGTACTTCCAAGCCCAGGAAAGTGGTTGTAACAAATGCCTCTGTTTCTTTTGGCTTGCTGGGGGGGGGGGTCTCTGAGTTACAATAGAGGATCCTACACTTCAGATTCTTTCACTATCCTCTTGGTAGCATGTGGAGAATTCAGGAGGCATGGCTTCCTTCCTGCCCCAAGGTCTTCCAGACAACATTAWTGCTTTGTCCAAAGTTACAGAAGACATGACTGCACAAAATGACTGCTGCCCTAAAGTATGCTTCCATCGTGGCACTAACAGCTGCCACCACTCCCATCCAAAATAGATTTATACCAAAGGCCCTGAGTAAGCTGTGGGGTCCTTCAGCAAGACTGCAGGTAAAGGTTGCACAGCAGTCTCTTTTCTCTGTTCCYGCAAATGAGGAAAACTGATGTCCTGGCAAGGGCTTTTCCTGTCTGTCTGGGCCTTAAGCACAGAAGCAGAACTTCCCAGGAAAGAAAAAGAAATTACATTTTTGTGTGCAAGTAGCTGCTGGCTGCTGGTTTATTTTTTTTTTTTTTGTTTACTCCCTCTGTTCTCCCAACTTCTGAAATGTTTTCAACATGTTGGACCCAACTGCTTACCCCTCATCCAGCCTGCAGAAGATTTAAAGAACAGGATCAAAGACTTCCCTGTACATCAAATACATCAAGTCCAGAGGAATGAAGGGCCCAGAGGTGACTTGTTGCCTGAAACCCAGTGTATTTAGTTCAATATCTGATCACAATTGTGACCAGACATTGGATAAAGAGTTWGGCCAGGTGGGAGATGGCTTTGGGAGGACTCCTCATGAAAGCAGCATGTTCTGCCTTGCTGCAGAAGTGCTGCTTTTGGCCTTACTTAGTTCATCTCTCTCCAGACTCTGGTTTGAAGAAGCTTTAGTGATCACTTTTGCTCTCCTCTTCCTTCTCTCTAGCCCCTGTGGTATGTGACCCATAGGCTGCTTTTGACCCCTCTTCTTGAGGCAGAGGGCAGGACCTGATTTCCCTCTCTTGTGTTCCTTCCAGGCCACCTTTTCTTCTGCAAGGTGTGGCTTTGAGGAAGGGCAGAAGTGTGCCTGCCTTGTGCCCCTTCAGGGGAAGGATAGCCAGCCAGCTTGTGCAGGATTTCTTGCTTCTGCTGAATATACATCTCTCCTGTGACCTGGGAAGTGTCCTGGCACTGCTGGGGTTTGTCTAGGGGGTGRGAATCTTGCAGGCATAGCTACAGGGTGAGGTTATACCATTGCAGTAATGCCAGGGTCAGGTCCTTTGCTTGTGGATCAAGAATGTAGCTCAGTCTCCTTGAGATATTTATGAAGTGATAACTTTCAACTGTGGCAGGACAGGCAATAGTTTTGATCCTGGCAGTCCCTTGCTTTCCTGAGATGTAATACTGACCTGCTGATGCATGCTGAGCCTGGAAAGAAACATGGAACTGGAGKGAGCCATTGGCTGAGAGATCCATACAGCAGAGTAAAGCAGAATGGCTTTTTGTTTGGGGCATCAAGTCTGAAGTCTGTTGACATGTTATTTCATCTGCTGGTGTGACATTTTGCCACTGCCAAAGAGTAGGGCATGTAACCAGTTTATGAAGTGCCTTGAGCATTCATTTCTCTTGCTTGCTTCAGAGACTCGAAGGGAATTGCCTTTCGTGCCACCATGTTAGGCAGCAGTGACCTCATGCTAAATCCCATGAACCAAAGGCTGCAGGATACTTGAGGTGGAATTTATAGATGAGGTGATCAAATAGCAGTCCAGGGGTAAAAAAGGGTTTCTCAAATGAGTGCTTTGGGATCATTACCCTTACATTTCAATTAATACCTTCAGTTCTGTAGTGCAGTCTGAGGCACACAAAAACTTTTTCTTCCCCCAAATGGCACCAAAAGCAAAATACCSTTCTATTTTTTTAATGGATCCATGTGGTTTATGAGGGTAAACCATAGCACTATTGATGATGGAATGGCAGATCAATAAAAATACTTTTAAAAATAAAAGCACTAAGGAATTCTTTGTCAAATGCAAACATAAAATCTTAAGACCCCCCCCCCTTCTGAAGAAGGACAACACTGTACTGAGAGGGCTGACTGCTGCTCTGTGTACTCCATGATTTTATTTTGTACTCTTTCATAGCAGTGAGGAAAGAAAATAAGGCACAACTCACCTGCCTTCCAGATCTGCCTTTAGGCATTTCATCCCCTCCTCTTGCTCCATAATGAACAAATGCTCTGTGCCTTTGCTTCACAAACAGATTATTTATTCCTTGATGCTAAATTCACCTTTTGTTAGATGTATTATTTTCACCAATGTATTTCAAAATGTTGCCCTTCCAGATATGAATGTGGTACTACAGGAAGTTACTGGATTCTAATTAGAAGAGTCTGAAGAACAGGCTGCAGAGGCAGCCCTTGTGAGCTGAGCAGGTAACAGTGAGGGAGTGAGCCCTAGTATGAAGTGATTTGTAATGGCTTGAGCAGCAGAGTCTGCATTTTAGGCATCACAGGAGGGTCTCATCTTTGACAGTTCTCTATGACAGGATTCCAGCAATAGTCACTTGGARCTATCTAACATACTCTCTGTACAGGGGAACCAGTCAGAATAATTCTAGGTGCAGAAATGCAGAGACAAGTGTTGGTAGGTAGGAGTGGAGAGAACCAGAAGAAGCTGGCTAAATAAAGGGMTACATCATAGAAGCAAAAAATGGTTTGGGTTTTGAAGTGACCTTAAAGCTCATCTAGTTCCAACMCCCAGGGGCCAAGGGCAGGGACACCTCCCACTAGAAGGCTGAGACACRAACCTTGATTAATTAGTGTCTGGTTTTGCTGTTCAGAACGTGATGGGAACTGAGCACTTACCCTATGACAGAGAATGTATCCTAATTCCCAAATAAYCTGCAGTGAGAATTGCCAGATGCTTCTGGCTTGGAGGATTCTGCCTGGAGGTGTCTGCCAGGCTTAGACCAGGTGGGCTGATGGCTTTGAGGTCAAACCACAGGCACAGATCTTGTATCCAGTTCCTGAAATGAGCCCCTCCTGATGTGGCTGCATGGGACAGGTCTGATGGCTGTACTGAACTGCAACTTCAACATCCACACTTGGACCATAAATACATCTCAGCCTGCTAAGCAATCTGGGGAGTAACTGGTTGAAGAGCATTACCCCAGAGGTCACTCTTCTTCAGGGCTGCATTTCCTTTCTCAGCAATAGGCTACAAACCTGCTGGAAGCTGTCTCTCTCACCTTCTGGAAGGAGGACCATGAAAGGACTAATAATGGTCTGTTGCACTAGCTCTAGCAGAGAGGTGTAAATTCTGCTCAAAGAGCAAGTGAAAATCTGTTGTGTCAATATATTTATTGTAAAACATTAAGAAAGTGATACTAGAAGCATCCTATTAATATTTGTGCTTTTAAATAATACTGATGGCTTTTGAAAGTGGAAAAGTGCCAAAGTCAAGGTCATTCATATACAACCTTTAGTTTAAGTTTAGTTTAAGTTCATAGAATCATAAAACTTTTCTCCTTGTCATGTAGMATAGTCAGTCTCTTTCCTTTTCACAGTGTTTGGCTCCATGCATCATCTGGCAAATATTGCACGTCYCCTTCAACCCTGAACAAMTGTAATTATTTTTGTTTGGCTCTCRGGTAGTGCTGCTGTTGTAGATGTYCATGCAGTGTTTATCTGCCTAGTGATGAGAGGTGATGTTTTGGGAGGAGCAGAGGAGCACAGAAAGTTCATTCATCATCATCCGGGGCAGGATGTGCTGCACCTGCCATCAAGCCTCTCATCTGATCCACTTCTCAATGGGTGAGGAAAAGCATGGCTAAAACCTCTCTCCAGCTGAAAGTCTGTTACTTCCCTTTTTCTKTTTGGGGCAGGGTGGGGAGTGGTGTAAAAATATGCAATCTAAAATATTTTTTTCATTTCCACTTAAAGCATGCTTTTAATATCAAAATTTAGACCCTTATGCTCTTAAACAGTTTTGTTTTGGGAAAGAGTAAACCCAAATGTTTGAATTTTTTATKCTGTTTTCTAATTTTGACCCAACTTTGCTCACAGGCTGGTTTAAATGAAAAACAGATTTGTTTAAGGTCAAAATGAACCGTGAGATTAAGAGGAAAAAAATCCCAAACCCTTCTTACTTGTACATAACACTTTTCTTATGCTACTTGATTAATTYAAGTAYAGCCCTCTSCTTTTGGTGGTTGTTGCATGTACTTGCCATCCTAGCACAGCAGGCCAAAAATGTTTCAGTGTAATTAATTGGAAGTAGATGAGTATGAATTAAGTATTTTTAATGCCTGGGGTTATATAAGGTAACAGGCATTTTGCAGGAACTGTGCAAATGTCAAGGATGCAATCTGAAAATATGGAAACTTTTGGTATAAGAGACCATGATTTTTCTTTCAATACCGTCCACTACTTCAGCAGCATATTATGACTTTTTACAGAAAATAAAGCAGGGTTCTTCTAGACAGGTTACTAGAGCACAGCCCCTGACTAGCTCTTGAAGTACAGCCACTGAAGGAGGTGGGGGATTTATGGGCAAACAGTACGTGATAAAAGGCCCGTGCATGAGGACTAAAGCTAAGGAATGCAGATACAGAGGCTGTTTTACAGTCTGGGTTCAGAGTACTCAACTTTGTAGCTATCATATTCTTTTAATTTGTAAACATTTTTAATGCTGGCCTGAGAAGTGGCAGGGAGGGTTGATGTGGGTGTGCATATGTGGATACACAGATTTGAAGCATATACACTGATGTGAAACCCGTACTTGGTTTTTACTCATCCAACCTTTATTCTGTCTGTGAGAGGACAGTGGAGGGAGTGGGGGCCTGAAGCTTCTCAGCCTTCCTGAGAGCTACAAGCAAGCAGGGGGCTGCAGGGCCCTGCAGTGCCAGCTAAATGTGGCACACACAATGTTTCTTGGGTCAGTGGGGAAGCTTTGCTTGGACAAGGGAGAAGAGCGGTTTTGGTGGCTGCCTCTGTTATTTTGCTGTATTCATTAACAAAAACCCAGTGGGCTGCAGCACAYATCCTGCTGACTCAAGGTGTTGGTTTTGGCATGACAAGTTGCAGCAGGATGGTAACTGCCTTGCCTGAGGTCAGCAAGAGGAAGAAAACAAAACCAAAGATTAGTTTTTCCAGCTCCTGGAGGTGGATGAAATTTGTTTGTGTTTCCATGTCASAGGAGCGTGGATGTTGCAGCTTTTCTCTGTGGGGCACAGCAAATGCTGCTGACACTCTGTTGACAGCATGCTCTGGAGCTGCTGGGTTGAGCTCTGTCAGCTCCCTGAGCAAACTGTGCCAGGCCTGTTTTTCAGTAGTGCTAATTCAGTGCTCAGGAAAAAAACAAGCTGGGCTAAGTCTTGGAAGTGTCTGGCGGCTTTTGTCCCATCTGTTGCAGAGTAGTTGGAAAATGCTGGGAAATTCTGCATGGGCAGTTACAGCAGATGGATGCAAGATCTGTAATACACTTCTCTACTTTCCAGTTTTGAGAGCTTTCAGGTGTAAGCTGTTGCTTTGGGCCTCTCTTAACATATTTGCAAGTAGGGAACAATGATAAAGAGATTGATAGGTGCCCTGGTTTTGGCTGGGATAAAGTCAATTTTCTTCCTTGTAGCTGGTACAGTGCTGTATTTTTGGATTTAGTKTAAGAATAATGTTGATAGCAYACTGATGTTTTAGTTGTCACTCTGTAGTGCTTACCCTAAGTCAAGGCTTTTCTAGTTTGCAATGGTCTGCTAGCAAGGAGGTGCACAAGAAGGCAGGAAGGAGCACGGCCAGGACAGCTGGCCCCAACTGGCCAAAAGGCTATTCCATACAATAGAGCATCCTGCTCTATCTGTCACCTGGGGGAGTTGTCTGGGGGCTGATGGCTGATTGGGGACAGGTTGGGTATTGGTCGGAGGGTGGTGAGCTGTGTATCACTTCTCTTCCTCACATTTTATTTCTCTTTCTCTTCTGGTTGTCTCTTTTTCCATTACAATTATTTTATATTTATAATTTTATTTCAATTATTAAACTTGTCTTATCTCATCCCATGGGATTTACCTTTTGTTCCAATTCTCCTCCCCATCCCAGTGCAGGGGTGGCAGGGTGTGTGAGTGGGTGGCTGCATGGTACATAGCTGCTGGTTGGGATTAAACCCCCAAACAACAGGGATCAAGTCCTGCACCAGTGAGCACCATGCCCTGCCACTTTCCTGTCCCACTTTGGGAGGTACAGCCTGGCAGTGGAAAAGCCAGAGGCCTGCCTCATTGCTGGGGTTCCAACCCAGAGSCTTGCTGAATGGCTTGCCTGGGGAAGATGATGACACCTCTACAGGTACTTGCTCCTGGGCAAATTTACAGACTCACCTAATCCCATTCACAGCATTGTGAGTGTGGTGGTTGCCACCCACTGTGCTCTGAGGTGCGTGGGGGGGTGGGAGGAGGCAAATCTGATGAAACAGGGGGTACTAAAGAGCCTCATGAACAGCACACAGAGCAGACATGAGTTAATGTAAAAGGCAAGCACTGCAGTTGGAAGCAACGAAAAATAAAGCTTGGCWGTCCTGTTGGAAGTGCATGTATCAGCAGGAGTCCTTGTGTTCCAATTTAGGTGCAGAATTAGTCACAGGCAGCAGAGCAGAGCCTTGGGGGAGTGCAAAATTCTGCCTCCTGGAGTCCCACTCTTCCCATCAGCATGCCAGGAGCCCCCCTTGGTGCCTGATGGGATGCAGACAATCATCAATGATAGCCTTCTGCAGTCTCTGGTGCACAACCTCAATTTATCAGGCACCAGCATGGKCCCGGGCAATGAACAAACAATCAAGGTTGATGTGCCAGTGGAGAGGAGTTGCAGGCAAATGCAGGCTCTGTCTAGGCAGCTGTCAGGAGGGTGGAGTTCCACCCTGTTCAAGCCCATGTATTTGCAAGKGAGATGGGACCCCTCTGAGAGGCACCTGTAGCATGCAGCCAGGATCCTTGGGGAAGTCATTGTCACGGRCTGCTCTTGCCTGTGTGAACATAACCCAAAACAGCAGTTCTGACTGCACATGARCTTGCACTTGCTGTATGCTGTGCCACAGGCAGGAGGAAAGAAAAGTAAATAAATCCYCAAGCATRCCTTTTTATTGAAACCAAATGTGTTTATGTGAAAGGCAGGAGTTACCTAAGAAAGATATGTATTTAAATGTGCGTAGTTAAGTATCGGTTGTCAGCTACTCATTTGAAGCCCTATAAATAGTACTTCATTCATTTTTATGTTATGACATGCATATGACATTTGGAGGTTAAGTTGGGAATGCTTTCCTCTAACCACCCATCCATTTCTGCATCAGGAATATCAGTTTGTTCCCCTTCATGCTTATTTTCCCCTGGCTTACGTTTATTTGTTTTTTATTTGTTTATTCTGTCAAATAGACAGTATTTGAAAATTTGCCAAAAGGTAATTGTTTTCAGCRTTGGAATAAATACAAAAACACCACTGGTAACATTTTTGTAATTCATTTTTGCTCTGTGTTTTTGTGGGCTTTTCTTCTTCCCCCAATTGCAGCAAGTTACATCCCTAGATAAACATCTCCTTAGCATTCCAGTCAGGCCCAAATGTATATGTTGGTTTTGCTGACAAAAAGAAGGGCATGCCACTTGGCAGCAAATGCTTCTCCAAGTTCAGCACTCCTCTGACATAAATGTGTATATATATATACACACAAGGGGGTTTTGGTTTTTTTTCTTTTCCCAAAGTTCTGTAAGCTATTTTCCTTAAACTCCAATAATAATGAAAAACACTTGTTTGTGGCAAGGTCKGAATTGTTGCATTGGATGCTTGCCTGGAACTCACTGTCTTGGGGGTCAGATGAGCTCAGGGCACAGATGGGGAGGTGGGTGCAGGGTGGACACCCACGGGGAGGCAAGCAGGGCTGTAATGAAGTGTRCTGTGTGAGGTGGCTCAGCCACCCATGCAAATAACCCCAGTGTTCAGTTTGCTCATGCACAACAGCARCTCGTGAGACTTTCATGCTCCAGCAGCTCTGCCACAGGGGTTACCCCCTCTAGAAGATGGTATGAGGAACTAAAGCCTGACCTTGACTTGGGTCTGCTCCAGGGGAATTCAGCTGGTGAGAGCCCATGCTGTGGTGCAGTGTGGGGCTGGGACTGTTTTTCCCACAGTGCTGCAAATCTGCCATTGTTCAGAGAGTCTGATAATCAAACCAGAGTGTTTCCCTTGCAAGGGCARTAACTCTAGAATGMAGTCTTAATGGCTCAGTCCAGTGGYGTGTTGTGTAGTTATGACCACAATTTGGATGTCCTCTGCTCCTCCTGTGGGAAAGACCATCCCTTTTCCCTGGGGTGTTCAGGACCATRCACAATCACATTTTGTGGGGGAATATGAGCTGTTGTACCTGTTGCTCTCATCACTGGGCTGTTTGGATGGCAAGATGCTTGTGGAACAGTTATTCCATACTCTGTGGCTGCAGAGAGATCTGATAATYGATCACTTTGGTTCACTGCAGTGTAGTTGTGCAGAACACAGTGTCATGTCTTCACTGCAAATATCTCAGTGGAGGAAAGAGTCACCTACTGGAGCATCTGGAAGAGCTGTAGTTTCCCAAGGCAGGTCKCTGGAGGGAAACAACTGAACAATTTGCAGTGAAGACCTGACAGTTTGAGGTTCTGCACAACAGCAATGAACTAATGTTTAATTACAGCTGAGATTGATTGCAAAGGAAAAAGTAGCAAATGAAAATGAAAGGGATCATTCTGTTTGCTTAGCTTAGCAGACCTGCCTCTAGCCATAAAAATATGTGGATGCCCWTAATGAAACAAGTGAGAAGTAGGTCTCAATTACCACTCCTCCATTTTTTTTATGACTTAGTCCTCTGATTCTGTGGGAACCATCTGCCTTGAGAGGAGTGAATCCCACTGCTTGTGCCAACTCTGCCAAATCTGACAGCAGATTCAAACGCTGGGAAAGGGGACATGGGTTTGCCCTTCAACAAGTGACACATTTTTTAAATGTGCTAAGTGATTAACACTGGGCAAGACTGGGATTTGTAACTTTCTGCTGGCCAYAGTAGTGCTCAGATGCACACAGGGGCAATCAGAAAGCAGTTTCAATCTATTTGCTTCTGTCTGCCAGCTGTCACAAACTCATAGTTGCGCATAAACTTGTTGTTGAACAAATGACAGAGGAGCTCATGCATTCAGAGGAGTATTATGACAGGTCCGTTTTTTTCTGGTGGCACTGGAACGTGCTTTTCTAAACGTGGAAGCTGAGGAGGTCAGAGGAGCCTCTTCCTGCTTTTGCAATAGCAATAAGTTTCAGTTTACGAAACGGATTCCCTGGGACAAGARCATGAGGCATTTGACAGCCTGGTTAGAGATAAGCTGTTTGGGAATGGTTTTTTTACCAGATCATTTCTGTATCAAAACAAGATCCCACTTGTCTTAAACTAATCCTTTCTRTGAGAATTAATTGTTCTGAGAGACTTTGCTGTAAAAATTACAGGTTTTTTAATATCAATGGCCTGTTTTTATATTTTTGTGTAGTAAAGCTCTACCTCAAAACTAAGGCTCCCCCTCAAAATTGCCCTAATTTTAACACTTAGTCATAAGGATCCCAAAACAAGAAAAAAAAAGTATTTTGGAGTATTCAAAGCTGGGGAAAAGCCCAACAAAAAACAATGAGAGAAAGAAGGGCCAGTTGTATTTTAGTTTCTTGGATTTTGCACATTAAGGTTTTCCTCTAGAATAATTCTATCAAAGTGTCAAATGTTTCTCCCATGCAAGAGATGTATTTCTTGTCCAGTCTATTATGGACTCAGTAGTAAAGCAGTGTCCTCCACGATGGACAGTTTTGCAAACGCTGTTTGAGAAGGGAAGGAAATCTGGCCCAGTCAGTCTCTTAGTGTAACTACTCAAACCAGAGGCCTTTCCCACATGATATTAGGGGTACTTACTTTCTCTCTGATGCTTTCCAGACAGCACTCATAAAGCAAAAGGGTTGGTGTCTCTGTAGGGAGGGGTGTGGGGAGGTTTGGGCTGTGCAGTGAAGTGCCACTGAATGTGTGAGCATGTACCTGGAGGCTGGRCAACATGAAAACTGAGTTTTGTTGAGCTCCATCCTGACCCTACCTCCACTGTTCTCCTCGAGTGACTTGAGTTTTTTCTGACATCCTTATCCTGCAAGAAGGGAGGAGAGACCTCTGTGGAGGAAGTGGGGGCCCAGGCATGATAGCTGTGCCCAGACCCTCTTCTGCCATGCTGAGGAACTGGAGATGGTTCCCCCCCAAAGACCACTGAAGAGGTGTGTTGGTAAGGTGGAGYATCTTTGACATCTCTTGTGATTAGCATAAGGCTTTTCCAGGAGGCTGCAGTGCCTACAGGATTTTCCAACACAGGGTCACCAAGTAGGACTGAAATAATTCACCCTCCTTCCCCATGGCTTGTCCCCCAGCCACTGGCAATGCTGTGTGGTCTGTAGGGCTGCTGGCACTGCCGGTAAATGGGCTTGTAAAAAATCTGGACAAGATCCTGGAAGAGATGATTTGTTTGCTGATGGGGCAGGAACTGTTAGAGGTTGACCTACTTCTCTCTTCTCCCACTTCCTATAGGACATAATTTCAAGAACTCTCTTCTTTGGTGCTTTATTCTGCTGGGTTTTCCTCCTTCAGAGTTTTATTGTTACCTTTTTTATCTCCTCTGCTGCTTTTAAGAGCCAATGAGTAGAAGAGTCACAGCCCAGGACTTGCCATGACCAGAGTCTGAGCAGATACATCCATTGCTGCCATCAAGCGCAGCCTTAATACTCATTTGTTCTGTAATGAAATGTTAAAATTTCCAATCTGAAATTGTAGAGCATTATCTCAAAGGCACAAGCACAGCATCAGAGCTGCTGGGGAAGTCCTAGAGGACTTGCCCTGAGAAAACCACATGGGCTGGGTTGAAAAAGAGGCTTTATGTAATAATTCTTGCTCCACCTTCCACTGACACCTCAGCTGAATGGTCCTCGCCCTTTCCTGAATTTAAAAAAGGCTGACCAAAAAGGTCCCTTCCAGCAGGGCAGCTGCCTCCTGCTTCTTGATAAACATGCTTTATGTCAAACARTTTAGGTCACTGTGAGCTTTCTCTGCCCTTGAGCCACTCTGCTGTTGTGATAGCTGCTGCTGCCCTTCCTGCCGGGAGTCAGAGTGCTTGGCAAAGGGAGAACACCATGGCAGGCTGGGGGAGAGGAAGCATATTGCTGACGAAAAGGGAGTAAAAGGTGGAGCCCAAGACTTTGTGCAAGGCCCCCTCCCAAAATCCTCTTAATCATCTTGTGTCACACCCCTGTTTAATTCCAGGAAGTCCTTAACCCTTACCTAATTTTCCAAGTATTGGCATCAGCAATAAAACGGTGCTTAAATGAAGTGCTGATGAGGCCTCTGGAAACATCAAATGATCTTTGGTGGCTTGGCTCCAGATCCAAGCAAGACACAGTGGATCACCTCTTGAAGATTGGCCATTCCCTGAGTAGCCCTGTAAGCCAAACCCAATGAGCAAATCAGTGTGGAACGGCTCCATGCTGCAAAGGCTGCTTCATGTTGTCCCTAACTCAAAAGCCGGAAAATTCAGAGCCAGCACTAAATATTTGTTCCACTTTCAAAGCTGAGCATCAGGGAKCCATTCCTTAAATAGTGGATGCCTGTTCTCTGAGCCCAGATGTTCTTAYAGCATGGGTCTTGCCAGTGTTTTCCTTTCCTCCTGCTTCCCACATGAATACATGTGCAGATTCTAGACATCCATCTTTGCCCTTTAAAGTTGGTGTGAGGGGTAGCAGCTGTTTCTTYTTCAACAGAGGTGGCAATAATATTGGACAAATTGTTTCCAACCTTAATCAGTAAAGCTTGCCACACGAGTGATCCTATTTCTTGCCAGAAGTGAAAAATAGGACTCAATTTTGGAGCACATGATATGTTAGACAAAATACATTAGTCAAAGACACTTCAGAGTATCAGTTACTTTGCTGTGGTATGTAAGTAATAATTCAGTTCTTAAAACCTTCCACCTGGATTTGGAAGGTCACCTGAGCTCCTGTTGCAGGCATTTAGCAGTGGGTTAGAGTGTGAGGTAGCAGTGAATTGATAGATTGCCCCRTGTTTCCATTTATGTAACTAGAAACAGCAGTAGACTCCAGCCTGAAATTTGAGATACTGGTCTTTGCTAATCCATTTTACCAGGTCCAGGCTGGGATGTTTCTGTTCTGTTTCTCACTATCATTTTACACAGACAGCTAATCTCAAATTGTCACAGCTTTAGCCCTTCCTTAAATAGCACAAGTTGTGCGCAGCTCACAGAGATGCACCAAGCAGAAATGCTCATCTGAAGGTCAGCTTCCTTCCTCCTTTGGCCTCTACCCTTTCCTTTTGTGTGTGCAATGGAGAGAGGTTTATCCTGAGTGAATTAGAGGAATCCAGAGCTAACATGCTCTGGAGGGGGGCTTTTTCTTTCCATATTGTATCTGCTGTTTCCTTGCCCTGAGTTAAACCTTGCTCCTTTTAGGGAAAGAAGGTGCTGAAGGAAGGCAGGAGGGTTATCCCCTTTTAACTGGTCATGGGCACTGCAGTGTTGGTGGAGGGATCTGTCAGATTTGACTGTGTTTGACYTAAGTGCTACACAAAGCTTAGCAAGTGATGTGGCTTGGAGTGATGGAGTTGCACCACTTTGGAAAGAGGTTGATGTGAGAAAGGATAGATTCCACCTGCAACTCTTCCAACAGGTCTCTTCTCCTGACCAAAAGATGAGCAAACCACAATTTTCTCTGCTGCAGCCTGAGAAAAAATATGTTCTCATTTACTGCACTTGTATGTACCTCCATCACGTTTCAGCACCATGAACTGGAAAAGAATGAAATCAGTTGTCAGGACATTGAAGCCAGCAATAAGGAAAAAAAAATGGTAGTTATGACTCAAATAGTTGAAACGTGGGTAGCAATGTGATACATTCTGGGGCAAATCACAGGTAAGCCAATAGAGAACTGAAGTTAGGAAGGGATTTGGAAAAGGTGATAAAATTCATGGTAATCAATGTAAAACTGTCTTGTGAACTAATTCCAATGTATTTTTGGTAAGATTGTGTCTCTTTGGTTAGTAAAGAAAAAGTTTTTT
Source organism: Alauda arvensis (assembly GCA_902810485.1). Taxonomy (NCBI): domain Eukaryota; kingdom Metazoa; phylum Chordata; class Aves; order Passeriformes; family Alaudidae; genus Alauda; species Alauda arvensis. The sequence goes on along the minus strand of CADDXX010000253.1, from coordinate 1,030,913 downwards.
ATACCAACTTAAACATACACCTATTGAAATTTCTGTAAGACATGATTTTGTTCCACATGATGCTCTGAGTAAAAAAAAAAAAACCCAAAACAAAACACCCACACTCTAACAGTCTAAGACAATAACAATAAACAAAGACATCAAATTAATTGCAATCTGGCTAATAGTCATACTCTCTAAAGTAATTGTGAAYGAGGAGRCATTTARACTTGATGTTCCTGAGGGATGTACCAAAGGGCTCATTCTTTGAGGCTTGGAGTACTCAGTTACTTGGGTTTTGACCAAGGAACACATGACTTATTTCATTAGACAAAGGCAGTGATGATGCAAGTAGTGATAAAGTAATAAATGACAATGTCAAGGACAGGTCTATTCTTTACCATGTTCTATGTTGTCTGGTGAACTGATCTCATCCCCAAAAATATGTATTTGAATCCTCAGCCAAATTCAAGGTGCTAACAGACCAAAGATGTGCTTTTATAGCTGAGCTGTTTGTCTGGGAGATTGTGTTTTGGAAACCAGTGACTCATGCTTGTTTATACTGGAGAGTCAGCGAAGCACTCACTCCCTGTGTGATACAGTGTGTACCCCAAAGCAAATGTTACTGTCTCTGATCAGAGCATTGCTGAGTAAAGGTCAAGGAGGTGGTATTTCCATGTGTACAGCGTTAATGAGACCATTTCTGAAATGTTTACAGTTTTAAAAGGATTTTGACAGRTGGGCAGAGAACAGAGACTGTCTGAGCTACATGGACATAGGCTGAACTGTGCCGTCTACAGAGAGGCAAGAGAATCTAAATTAATTTGTTTTGTCAAAGTTGATATTTCATATTCATCCACTAACAAGTGAAAGCAGGGAGAGAATTAATAATGGCAGATTATCTCTGGACATCGTGAGGTGGTTAGCTGCTGGAGGTGGATAAATGCAGGTTAGAAAATGAGCAACTAAAAATGCCTTTTGCTTTCAGTGTCAGCAACTGACCACTTAACTCAGGAAGCAGGGTTTGCCTGTTACATGAAATAAGCACTGAATCCCTTTAAAAAAATACAATTCTGGTAAACAGGAGCTTGTGGTAAAGGCACAGGTTAAARCATAATGAGCATTATGGTTCAAGTAGGCCAGGTTAAGTGAAYTCACAAGCTTCAGAGGCTCTAGACAGGATTGATTTCTCCCATATYCAGTACTTTGTGTTTAGATCAGTTTGCCATTCCTGGTGCATGTTAAAGCAGGCAGAACACCCCCCTGTCTCCATAGCTTAGGGCTTTGCCTTGGTTCCTCAGGGAAGGATGTCTTGTGCTCAGGRACTGTAATGTGTGAGAAGACCCAGCAAAGGGTCACTGGGGTGATTCTGTGGTAGCAGTGTGGGAGGAAGGTCTTGCCCTATAGATGCTTTAAACTATTCTAGTGATTAAATTCCCTGGAGAGTAAATCCAGACTTGGTTCAGCATCACAAGCCTGTTCAAAACACAAAAAAGGATTAAATATGGATCTAATAATCTTTTCACCTCATGGCTACCAATTATTTGGTTCTGCAGCCAGGATGGGGTTGTTTTAGCTTCTGAACATTTTGAGTACTGAGCAAAGGTGAAGGTTTTGACAGTAGATTTTGAGCTGTGGGCAGCCTTTCAAGAAGAATGTGAAAGGACAAAGTTCTTAATAAAAAGGATGGCTTTTTTGTGGGCCCATGAGGCACTGAATTTTTGTGTCACAACTGTTTTCAAGTTTGTTGTATCATCAGTATATAGATAATGTAGATCAGAGTATAAGGCAAACTGTACATAAACACACTAAAGGCTGAGAGTAACAGATGTACTGCACATTTATAGGTAGGAAAGTCTATATCAGGATGAGTTTCTCAGTCAACTGTGGGATCTGGATCCTAGTTTTGGGACAGAAGGAACCTGTCAGTGACTGGAGGTCCTGGCTYGTACACATGCGAATCAAGGTTGGCCATTGCTGGCTTCCCTCCATAGGTGCAATAGGGATGGAAACATTTTACATTTTCCTGCAGTTGGATGTGAGAGGAGGCATTTTCTGTTAGGTAGCAGGCACACTGCAAAGCCATCCCTTGTTGACTTAGGGGACTGAAAGGAGTGGGGCAGCAGACACACCCATGGTTTGCATGTGACTGCACTCTGGAGAGGGTGAGGTGTGGTGGGAGTTTGGTAGGAGTGAGAGGCAGGGCTTCACTAACCTCTCTGAGAGGGAGGCAGGAGTTGAAAGAGAGACAGTCATTACTCAGTGCAGAGATAACAGTCTCACTCTTGAACCATCTGCCTCCACCACCTCAGAGGTCAGCACAGGCAATCTRTGAAGCTTGTCTGGACTGTGTGAGCTGCAATGATGTGATAAAATGTATGTGTAGGAGTATCCATCCTCCGAGTGTTTGATACCGGAACAATCCTACTTAACATGCCATGGGCCAGGGAGAAGTGCCTGCAGAACAAATACACTGAAAAAGCCTCTTGATTGTCTATAAGGCCTTCCTCTTCCTTCTGGTACAAGCACTGCAGAGCAAGGCTTTTTGCACAGGCAGCRATTAACACATCTCATGTTTTTTGATGTATTTTGACTTCTTGGAAGGTTGAATGAACCTTGACTTTAAACGCATTTGTAGCCCAGATTAATTTCCCAACTGGAGTAAATGTTACCATCAGAAGAAGGACTTGTAACATGAATATGATTGTGTCTATACTGGGGCCTTCCCTTTGACCAGGTTTTAGATGGGGTGACTTTTAACACTCATTTATTTTCACTATTTATACTAGAGCCAAAGTATAGAGTATTAAGGACTGGGGTCSTACTTTTCATAGAGATTATGTTGCSCATGTGCTTGGTCAGCTTCATGGGACAGATTTAGAAAAGCTTGTTTTGATAAACTGTTTGCTTGCTTGGCCTGGCATTCCCAAACACTGTGTCAACTTTGCACAGAGCTGTCTCAGGTCAGYTGGGGAATTCAGCTTGCAGCACTAAGCCTGTAAGTGGCATGACTCAAGGACAAGAAAATTGGCTTTGTTGTTTTCTTTTTTTCCCTGAGTAATTACAAGAATTGCAAAGCTACTTTCCAAAAGTGGGAAGAGAGGGTCTGAAATGGATCTGAGTTTTCTGTTACRTGTTTGGGAGTTGAGATGAGATGTCAATTGTGGTAATTGCGATGGTAATTGTACCACTTTCCTTTGGGTGGGAGCTGTTTCTAGATATGCAGCTCATTCAGCGTGGGTTTTTCTGTGGCAGCTCATGCAGCAAAAGCTACAGTTTCTTGTGTGCCTGCTGTCAGCTGCGTTGAGGGCAAGTGTCAGGGGGTCTGCAGGAGGAGAGGGGTAAAACATGCAGGGAGAAAGCTTGTCATGAGGCCTGAATCTTCAGGCACTGATCTGTATCAAAGGGCTTCCAAAGTACATAGGCAAGCGTGTTGGCTGTCTGGAAGACCTTTGGGGCTCATGCTGTCCCTCATGATCATCTCTGTCCCCTTTTAACCCTTTGTGTCCCAAGCTCCACTGTGTAGGTACACAGGTGAGTACCTGGAGGTGGCTTAGTAAACAYAGGAAGAATACAAAATAAAATGGAAAYWTGGATTGTGTGAGCTGAAAACTAAACAACGCAGAAAAGTGTGGGGAAGGCTGATGGGGGAAGTTCACACTTTCTTGTAGGCTGGCATGTTTGCTAAAAGGAGAAAAATAAGGTTTGAGCAYGTGGCATTTCTTCAGACTTCTGTACTTGGAAGCTCTTCTGCTGTTTACTTAATTTCATTTTGTCTAATGCAAGCTATTGCTTCTGAGACCTGATTGTCATTTATATCCTTGTAGCCCTGTAGCTCTGCCCATCATCAGGGTGCAGACAGAAGTAATTTTGCAGGCATTTATTAATGGAGGGTGGATGCCAGAGGGATTCTGGTTTGAACATCGTTTTATTTGTGGAGGCAAAAATGCTGAAGAATGAAGAAAATAAGTGAAATGAAGAGGAAATGAAACCTTATTCTAATTTGCAACCTAAACATATTACTGACCAGGATAAACATATTTTCAGTGTGTGGGAATGACACTGTCATTCAGCTGTTGTCACTCACTCTTTTCTGCTCTATTTCCCCACTGGGAGTGTTTTGGGGCAGCAGTCAGACCCTCCCTCACCCAGGCTCAGCTCGTCAGCTGGCTGGGATTCCACTAGAGGAGGTCCCAGCCAGCATGAACTGGTGGTTGCCTGGAGCAGCAGTCCCACCCTTCATCCTGTGCCATCTCCCAGGCACTTGCCTGTCTGGGAGCAGAGCTGGCCACTGCCCTCCTCTCCTCCCACGCTGTTATTTTTAACCCGGACTGGAGTCTTGATTTGCTTCACCCCGTGGCCTCCTGTTGCTGTGCTTYTGGCAACAGCAACAGACTGTGAAACTACAGAGTTAACCCCAGCTTTTTCAGGCTTCCCAAAGCCCTTCTCTGCCTGGGCAGCTCAACTCCATCTGCTGGAAACATTCCCTCTGATAACATGGAAGGTGGCACGAGCCTTTTCCTCTGCTAGGGGTTTGAGAACAGGCTCATATTGCCTTTGTTGTGGACTTGGGAAGAAGCTTGGCACAACGTATGCTTCAGGGAAAAGTTATCAGATCCCACAGCACATTCATAACTTGTAAGGTATTCTAGTAGTTAGGTATTTTTCTCCTCATCTTTCCTCATGTTTTCTGCTATAAAATTTCACCCAGTCTCTTGTTATTCTCAAGACAGTACCACCCATGATAGCAAAGAAAGAAMATATATTCTCAGTAAATAACTGTTACAATAATAAAGCTTTGGGACTAGAACTCTAAATTGGAAGATGCACCAAAAGTGCATTTCTGCATGGAGTTTGTACATTTTATTTCAGAGTCTGACTGTGCTGACCTCTACAGACTTTGGGCATAATCCATCACCTTACCCCCCCCTGCTGAAGTCAGTAGGGGGAGGAACCACCTGATCTGACTGCACAGGTGTGCACTGCACATAACTATAGCTGGAGTAGTCAGCTTTGTGCTCCCTTTGTAGTCAGGGGAGAGTAAATGTGTTTTGGCACTAATCAGTCTGACCTATTTTAGCTTTCTGCCTAAGTACGTCTTTTCATGGAGCGTAATTGAGTTGCCAGTAATGAGTTCAAATTTGGATATCTRCATCAGCTGATGTGTACCCTCAAACTTTCCAGTTACTTCATCTGGCTCCAGACCAGGTCTTGGCAGATCAGMATTTAGTCATAACTGCTCACGTAGTCATAATCAAAATAATTTTGGARTTCTTGCCTCAGAAGATCCTTAACTAATTGGATACAGTGGTCTTGGACAGARGGCCCACAGGTCATTGCAGCTTAGCTTCCCTATGTGTCAAGAGAAATTCAGTGATGATTGATACTGTTTCTTTAATGACAAATAACAGTTTACAGTACAAGAATATCAGAATATTTCAGGTAGGAAAGGGACCTTTTGAGCTGATCTGGCCCAATATCCTGCTCAAAGCAGGCCCCAGATCACTCTGGGATTTGTCCAGCTGATCTTGAAAACTTCCAAGGATGGGGATGTTGTGGTGTCTCTGGGCAACCTGCTGACACTTTGGCTGTCCTTGGGGAAAATTACTTTTCTCACATCAAGTCAGAAATTCCCCTATTATAATGCACAGCTTTTGTCTCTCATTGTCCCACCATGCACCTCTGAAGAGCCTGTCTTGGTAATCTCCTCATAGGTACTGTAGGGCCACTGATGGATACCCCCACAGCCATTGCCTCTCCAGGCAGAATGATTCCTGGTCCCTCAGCCTCTGYTCACAGGCTGGGTGCTCCAGCCATGGCCATTGTGGTGGGACTGCAATGAGTTCACCCGAGGCTATGGGAACATTTCCTGCATTGGCACAGGGGTTAAACTGGACAACACCCTGTCTAGATCTGCTCCAGTGAGCACAGGGTAAAGGAGAAAAAGCACTTCACCACATCTGCTGGCTGTGCTCCTGCCAGTCAGCCATGGGCTCTGCCAGCTGTCCCTGCTGCCAGCATGTGCTGCTACCACAGTGCAACTTATTCCCTGCCAGCACTCTCACTTCCCTTCCAGCAGCCAGTTGCTCCCCARTCTGTACTCTTCAATTAGTAGGGTTTTGGCAATGGTTTTCTATGACTGGGAGCTGTGATAAGAAGGAGCAGTCATTAATTTTATCATTAAGCTATGCATTCAGTATAGCTTCCAAAAACAAATCAGAAGTCTATTGGTATTTAATGGGAATACTTTTCTAAAGCAAAATGCTCACTGGGATTCATTATTTAGCTGAATCCTGACATGAAATAGAAGTATGAAACTGATGCAGAAACTTTGAACAGCTCACAGAAAATGAMCATTTAATTCTATTTCTAGGAGGTGCTGGTGCTCCTTGGAATGAAAGCCATGAAGTGCTCAAGTGCTCAGAACATTGTTGGTGTGCCCAATGTTGAATTCTCCCTCGTGAAGCAGGAATGAGTTTCACTCTGTTTAAAAGGGAAAAGCCATGATGCAGAAACYGAGACATCTCTGCCCTAATTTTAATTGCAAGAAAGTTAGATATGCAGTCCCAGGCTGGGAATCCACAGTCCTTCTAGAAAGGGAGAAATGGGTCCCTCAGGGTTTCCTGGATTTCTCCTCTTCCYTACTTGTTTTCAGGGTGAGAAATAGCCTGTCTGTTTTTGCTGGCGCAACCTGAACAGCCYGTCTAAATTATTAATCTTTAAGTAAGGCTTGGGGCTAAAATCCTAGTTAAAGYTAAGCCTTGGCATCACAATTTAAATGGTTCTTCCCCAGACAAGTTACAGAGAACTGAGAATATTCTAGGTTTTCCTCCAAATTAAACAAAGCCTCCAGACCATTCCTTGTGTTGCCTGAGGGGTGCCATGGAGATTGGAGGGTGGGAGGGGAAACTTTGGGACATGGCAAACACACTATTCTCTTCCTCCTCTCTCACTCTCACCTTTGGCAGGACTTTTCCCCTGCACTGCTGTTGGTGTAGATTTGTTGCTGCTGGGGAGGTGAACAGAGGGTTGTACTTGATGTTTCCATTCCCATCTTCTTTCATCTGTGGATGATCCTGGCAAAGGGGACAGAAACTTCCCTCTGTTCCTGATGAAAAGGGACCTAACTTACTTTGTGGAAAAAATGTTGTCTTTTGGCTGCCAGAGTGCTTGGAGATATTCCAAGTTATTGCAGTAGAAATGGCACTGAAAAATCTCCAGTTTTCCCCTCAGTGTGAGGATCTTGTCTGCTGATTTCAGTGTCACAGCTGAACCACTTGTTWTCTTCAACACCTCTGAAGAGGCCTAGATAGAACCCTAGTGCCACTGACTTTTATTGGGGGAYGGAAGGTGTTGGTTTTGTAGAGTTTGAGAGATAAACTGAACTCTTGTCGGAGGGAAAAAAATCACTTGTGTGTATGCAGCATGAAATAAAATGGCATTCCACTGGGACACAAGCCACCAGCTTAATTTCCAGTCTGTGGGAATTCTGGCTGGCTTGCACTCCTCATAGGTTTGAGTAGGAGAATACTTCAAATGAAGGAACTTTATTACTGAAAAGAAAGTTTGATTGTTTTTTCCTATGTATTAGACAGCTCTCTTGCACAACCAGCTCACACTAATGAGAAGTACAGAGGATCCCCATCCCAGGGACTGTCCCAGTCTTTCTTCAAATGTARCCTGGTGCTTTTGTTATAAGAGTTGTGCAGTACCTAAATGACAGCTAGTCTCAATTAAGATTTCGTTTGGAGGCTGAAAACTATCCAATGATTTAGTCTCAGGGATTAAGGAAAACAAAACCTAAGCGACGGCTGGATAAAATTCACATTCCTTTCAATTGTGATCATCCTACATCAAGGAAATGTTTGAAATGTTGGCAGTCTCCTATGATATGCCTGTGAAAGTTATTATATTGCTTTAAGTAATTTAAGAAAAAAGAACCAAGAGCTATAGCACAAATGTGTTATATAAATCTTCATTTTTACAAAAATAGTTTGATTGATGTCAGGTCCCAGTGGGTGACCTTTAAAAGACACCACATCAAATGGAGGGGCAGAGCTGCAGCTCTCCACCCCCACACTGGTTCTTCTCCTCACCAGAGTGCCTCTAGACAGCTATGTCATCTGTAGCCATAAAATAAATTGAAGAATATCTGTCTCACGAAAGGCAAAAAAGGAGCTCTTTTCTCATCTCTGTTGAAGTGAGCTGTTTCTCTGCCTGGGGTGTAAAGTGAGCTGTGTACCTGCATGGGGGCTTAAATGATTGTTAAAAAACTCCACCACTCCCCTTCCCTCACTTCAGATCAAGACATTCTGTGTTAAGAATGATGGTTTTTGTGGGGCTTGGGCACGGCATGACAGGAGTTCCAGCTCTGTACCACTTTTAATTTGCTGTTTAATTAATGCAAAACCAGCAGAATTTCCTACTCTTTTCTGTCAGTATTCAACTGTTAATTCTAGCAGGAGAAAGCCCTCTGAAATTCAAAATTTCTGAAGCTCTGTAGTTACATCTTAAGAAAAAATCATTTTCTGTACTACTTTGAATCTGGAAGTGGAGTAGAAACAATCAGTACTATTGTTACACAAGGGTGTCTTATTTAGATACAGAAAGCCATAGAAGAGTAATATAAGGCAAAATCAAGTCCTGCTGAGACATTTAGAGATGCTGTATTGGCAGACAGGGGTTCATTCATTCAGGGAGAAATAAGCTATTATTTGGAGGGAGGTGAAGTTCAGTAAAAGCAGATTTGTTTCCTTGTGACCTGGGGCAAAGAGAGGGGATAGGGATGTGGGCGATTCAGAGTCACCTACCCCCTGTAACCAAGTCCCAAACCATTGCATGACTGCCTGCCTCAGCATGTTATRTGAAGCTTGCAAAGAAAGGACACGCTGGTGCCTAGAGAGCCAAGGCAGCATCCCTCAGCCTTTGAACCTCAGTGACAAGAGGGCATTTCTTGTACTTCTGATGATGTGTAAAGTAATATTCACTTTCCCTTCTTCAATTCTTTCCATGAACATGTGAACAAATGACCTCCTTAAACACCACCCAGTAYCAGCTCCTTCACATGATGCAGCAGCAGGCACAGTTTGAGTTCATTTTTTGGGCAGGGAGCCAAGYGCTGTTCAGGCACAGGGCAGGAGGACCTTGATCAGTAATTAGGCAGAGGGAAGAGCACAAATATACCTGTGGGTTTGATCCCTGTTTGTTCCTTACCTGAGGGAAGATGTCTAGGCAATGTATTCAGAGTCTCTCCAAAAAGAACACAGGGTGCATCAATTATGGGGTATATTGCCCTTCCAGCTTTTGTCACGCCATGTAAACACAACCTCAGTTTTAAATCAGAGGGATTGTGAAGATTAAGTGAGGACYATTAGCTGTTGTTCTGAAATATGCTGATCTGCCTAAAACTTCTGTGAATCTGTTTAGATCTCTTTTTTACTGCTGCCTGAGAAGAGCTGTTGATGTGATCTTGGACAGATTGTCTGAGGGTCTGAGCACAGCCCACCACATGTTCCAAACCAAGTAATGGCATATTTTTCACTATTTGCTGTATYATTCACAGGCAGAAAAGAGTCTCTGCTTTTCAGGCTGTTCCCCAGACAGTGTTAGAATGTTTTAAGCATTTGATATTCATGTCATAATATTGGGTTAGTATGTGATTAAATGCTTTCCCACTGAGTGGCAAGAACAATAGCTTCCAGTTTTGATTCTTAAAAGCACAACTTTAAGATTTCTTTACAATGCCAATATGTACTACTTCTGATAAAATGCCTGCCACCAASCTTGTATGGTCAGGCACTTGGAGAATGCTTTGTTTTAAAAGAGCAAATCTAGGTGAGAATAAGGTAGTGAAAATTATTATTTTGTTTGCAAAAAAACAAGCCATAACCTACAACTGAAGTTATTGAGAGTATAAAATCATCTTAACTGTAACTATCAACTAGCCCACTTTGATTACTGAGGGCAARCTCCAGAAGCAGAGAACAGTCCTAAGTTTGGATGTAGGAGGACAGGCTAGATACATAGTAGGGGATTGCTAACAGGAATCTACATTTTTGTCACAGCTCTGTTGAGTTTGTGCTTTCTGTGGCAAAACATGCAAATTAAAAAGCATGGTGCAGTGGTAAGGAGAAAAGTTCACTTTTGGTAAAAGAGTGGGTGGGTAGAAGGAATTCATGTGGACTGTTCAGAGGATGATGGAGAATGCTGTACCTTCCCCAAGCTATTTCTCCCTTCCTCATCCCCCTTCCCACTTGAAAAACCAGATTCCTCCTTCCCTATTTCCACTTCTCTCACATCCTCTGTCACAGACCTGAATTATGAATGCTCCTGCTCTGAGATGTTTTGACTCATCCATCTTCAAAGCTTGGTCCCCACAGGTTCATTTATTTCTGCTATCCAGTTGCWGGCTCTATCTCCCAGCCACAGTGGGTCTCCTGGCTCTTCCAGTGGGAGAGCCACAGCTCAACCCAAGAGGCAGTGTGGCTTGTCTGATGAAACACAAGTTGCTAATATCAGCCCTCTCTTATTTTCCTGAGAAGCAGGCAAAAAAATTTCATGTTSCATGCACTTAACCTCAGCACAACGCTCCAATGCCCATCCTTGGTCCAGCTTTGCCTGCTGTTTATGCCACACCCTTACCAGCAAAGATTAACTGTTTTTAGCTGACCCTGTGAAGCAGCATTGCTTCAGAGGAAGGCTCARCACTGAGATGGATTTTCTCTTTGTTATTTCTTGGCTTAGGGAGGTCTGTCTGTCAGATGTGCAGGGGGTGGATACCAACCTCAGCAACTTACAAGGACATTGGTGAGGGTTGCTTTCAGTGAGGTCAGGCTGCTACACAGGTGTCTCCAGCCTTGCCCATTCTTTTTGGCAGAGTTGTTCAGTTCAGTACAAATTCCCCACTGTTGCAAATTACTTAGTAAAATTTACTCTACAAGCATTTTTTTTTTCCAAGTGAATTTTTTAGCCCAGGAGACAATTCCTTCAAATAGTCTGAAAGAGGATAAAACACAATGCGTTTGCTGCTTTCAATATAAAATGTGGCTCAAATCATACCCCCAGTAACCTTTTGTCATATCCTGKCACGCCCTGAATGGTGCTATGAAAAGGGGCTGGGCTGCCTGTGGCAGATCACCATGTCATGTTTCCTGAGTACTCATGCTCATTCTCTGTGCAGCCACAGATCAGTTGGGAACAGCTGCAGAAAGTAGAAGAGGGRCAGGTACTGCTGACACAGCTTTGTAGTCGTTATTCAAATAATGTTCACAAATGCTTTCTTACCAAAACACGTTTTACTTCAGAAATCAAGTGCCACTAGCAGTAGAAAAACAGCTCACCCACCAACACAGACTAGAAAGTACAGCAATTACATTATGTTCCTCCATCATTATGAATTGCCTAAATAATAAAAAAATTGTGATGTAAATTCAGCCACATGAAAATCTGTAGGCTAGAAAGCATTGGAATGAACAGGACAGACAGAGGCAGACCTGTGGTGAAATCTTTGCACTTGCAAAGAGTGATGTCATCTGTCTTTAAAACTCTATTTTAATCATATTTTAATTTTGCCACACATTAAACTTCTAGAGAACTATCAGTACATCCTGATGTTTCCAGGACTGACTGAAGTGTACTTTACTGTAAACTCAATGCTGAAAAGAAAACCGAAAATTTCCTATATGATAACTATAATCAGGGATATAATTAAAAGATAATGATCTGTTTGGTAATGCATAGCTTGGAGTAAGGATGCTCTTTGTCCAGAAGAGTTTACAATGTATTTCCTCTTGGCAAATACCAGCAACATGGGTTTTGACCCCTTTTCAAACAGAAGTGGCAAATAAATTCACTACTACCAGCCAACTTCCTGATTTGCCTTTGGAAACAAGGCAGGGCTTCCCTGAYTGCTCATGAAACACACCTTCATTAAACAGCTTACCCAGATTTAATAGTCAGAGGAGTCTAATTAGGATGGTCGTGCTGGTCTCCTTCCTAACACTGCATTTCCATTCTGCTTCATGATCCAAGCTGGCTGCAGTTCCCAGCTGCATGGCAGCTTGGTCATGTTGAGGTGGCAATATTGGGGCTTCAGATTCAGGTCCACAAAGACATGTTGCCTGCCTTGTCCTGGCCCAGAGGTTGTCACCTCTGCAGGTGCAGCAGCCTGGCTAAAGTACCACCTCCTACTTTCATCAGTAAGCCCATGTATCCCAAAATGACTGGTATCAGCTTAGCCTGGCCACAGGGCCTGTTAGCTGAGCTGTCTGGCTTGTGATCCAATCYCTGCTGGACTGCTGCAGCTGAAAAGCAGGGGCAGACACCAAGTTTTAGCAACAAAGACCCCTCCACCTTTCACACCTTTTCCTTGTCAGACAGTGACCCAGAGCCTGCAGACACCTCACTGCCACTTTGGGCCAAGTTTGGAAAGTCTGCTTCCCGCAGAAATGAAYCTTCCTTAGCAAAGGTAGGAGTTGCATCCATGTATTTAGGCTGTGAGTGTGCATTACCTCCAAATTAACAGGGCAGGCAGAAGGCAGAAAAGGTCCTCAGGCATTTGAAAACCTTACAGAATCCAACTAGTTAGACTACATCAGGCCTGAACAGGCTGAATTTGTTGTTCTGATGAGGTAGAAGTATTACTTTCTTAACCTGCACAGTCCTCAGGGCAAACTGTGACATATTGACAAAAGATGCCTCTTACAGGTGAAAATAATTTATATTTTTGTAGGTGTTTATAACCCTTTTCACATTAAATTCTGCTGCACTGAGCAGATCACTGTTTTCTGTGTCAGTGGAGAGGTGAAGTATTTTCCTGRCCCTCAGAAGTCTCATCACAGGTTTGTAAACCCTGAGCTGTAATTTCAAATACGAAATTCCAGGTGGGATGTGGGTAGATGTTCCTGGAAAAGTCAAATAATAGAAATCTTGCAGTAAATGTAAGGAAACATGTCTGAGGACCTTCCTTCCTCCAGAAATGAAAGGTTAACTATAGATGAAGAGGAATAACCAGATGATTTTGCTGTGATTTGTTGAGCACTAAAATATAATGGCTTAGGTTTTCCCATCTCTTTCAAGACAATGCCTTGAAAGAGACTCCCAGCTTCTCATTTTGCAAAGCTGGACAAACTGATGCTGTGTGTCCAGACTGRTGCCAGCTTGTTATTTTAAATGAACATGTAAGTCAGCTTGTTCCTCTGTGTATGAAACCCATTATTCTCTAAAATTTTTGGTTGCATAATAAATTCTAAGCTCACTTGACTGAAGAAAGAAATTTAGCAATCCTTCCTGATGGCCACAGAGTTGGTGAAAAACACCAGCAATGTGTTGCTCAAACATCAAAAGAAAACAGACTCTTCCTATCAGGCAGCTTCAGCTTGTTTCAGAGTGCATCCACACTACAAGCATCAGCTACTGCTGCATTTTTGGCTTGCAGAATCTCCTCCTCACAGAGGATTCCTGGTATAAACACCAGTGGCTTTACCACTGAATGATTTGCTGTCTGTTAATTCTTTTATTATCTTACTGCCTACAGTGCTGCTTGGCCAAAATTTTCAGAGGTATTCCTCATTTAAAAGAAATCCTTTTCCTGTTCAACACTGGTCCAACAGACCCATTAATTTTCCCAAACAGTATCWGTAGTAATTTTCCCCAAAGTCCTGTGGCCAACTTTTTTTCTAAACAAATCTGTGGCCAAATCATCTTTCCACAGCCCCATGAATCTGTATGTTTATAGCCCCCTTAAGGTAATTAGTGTCTTGTAATGTTTAGACTCATCAGGTTCTGTCTGAGCTTCAGCTCCCGGAGCTGTCTCTATATCTGCACCTTGGTTCCTCAGGAAAAGGCAGTTTTACACACACTGCTTTTACACAGCACAGTTGTTGCATGAGGCATGACATGAAGCAGACATTGCACAAAACAACGCAGCAACCTCAGGGACTTGTGTAATTGCTCCTTTCCCATTTTCACRGCCTCTGGAACGTGGCTGTCATAGCAGGCAGTCCTGTCTAGCCCCGTGCCCCTCTGAAACAGGGTCTGCAGTCCCTCAGCTGCTCCTGGAGCACTGCTTAGCTAATTAAGCTTMATAGAGCAAGCCTCTGGTTGTGGCTCATTAGCACTTTCTTTTCCAATTTTCCTATGTCTTCATGTAAATTGACCTATGGTGAAGCTTGCAAGCAGAATAAGTATTCAGGAAGAGGTGGATGTGCCACCCCAGTGTAAGASAAGTGGTCACAAAACTGGTAGAGAAGTTTAAGGCAGTGGACTAAAAGCTAAAAGGCTTGAGGCTCTTTTCCCAACTCTGTTATGGAGTGAGGTCTCTGATAAGAAATTCTCACATGTTTTTAATACCCTCTTTCTCTTCTCCTTGGCAGTGTTCAATTGCAGAGTCTCYTTGTGTCAGGATTGATTTTTTGGCTCGTCTTTTTTTCAACATCATTACAAACTACTTCCCCTCCCCCTGGCCACTACATTGATACATTTGAAGTGATCCTCAGTACAAACCTTGAAAAAGGACACCAATAAGGAACRAGGAACCAGTGAGGCTTGGTCCTGAAAAACAGGAATTATGCTTTGTGGGTGTCTGTATCAGTGAAGTCCTGGGAACAACTTCTTTTGGTTTTCTTGAAAATCTTGTTTTTCAGATAGATCTGTGTTTTGAGGATTTGGTTCTTACTTTGCTAAACACTCCAAAAATCCTTTTCTTATTTCATTGGARCAACAATCAATGTTAAAATATCCCAAATACAGAGATATTGAAACCAGGTACAAACTGTCTTTATCTCATTTTGCCGTGCTGGGTTCATGTCATTGCTGAGGGAATGAAGCTGTCTTGAAGCATTGGCAGGTACCAAGAAATAAAACAATCCACTGAGTTTCAACTGGGCTTGTGTCAAAATKATGTGAAATAATAAATCTCATTGGGTGTACAAGTGAGGCTATAATTGCTCCAAATTGTGCTCAGGGCATTAGAGATTTTCTAGATGATTCATGGGCCAGAAGGAGCCTTTAAAGGACCAGTAAATCTGGTCCCACATCTGGTTTGACATCAGTCTGAAAATGGGTACAACTTAGAGACTTTTGTGTCTTGACAGGAAGGCTGTAGCACAAAGCACTTGATATGTTTATCACCCAGTGGAAACAGAGTGTTCCTGACTTCTGTTGGTTTGGATGCTGACTAAAGTGCTGTCTCCCAGGGAAAAAGACAACTGTGGCTCCCGGGTGTGTTTTACAAAACAGAAAATACATATCCAAGTGGTGGATTCCGAGCATGGCTTAAGTAGCGGTGTTGCATGACACACAGCTGGGCTATAAATGGGTAAGCTGAACCCTCTCTGATGCACCTCAGTGCCAGGGTGCAGGAGAAGTTTGCAGGAAGCAGTGCCAGCAGTGCACAACAATCCCCACCACACCGGCTGGCCCCTGTGTCTCTCAAACGGGCCAGGTCTGGGATCACTGGGAAGGGAAGGTATAGCACAAACCAAGCCATTGCARTGGGCCTGATAGACCCAATTCAGGAGTCCTCAGGGTTCTGATGCACCTCCCACCTTTGGGATGCTTGCAGTCAAAAGAAATCATAGAAATAAGTACTGTGAAATGATCAGCTTAATAATGTATAGTCAGTTGYACTTCAAATTCCTTTTTCTTACTGCTTTCTGACCTTCTTAACTGAGAGCTTCTRAGGCATGACTTTCTCTCAGGACATGTGGATTATTGTGCTAAATTTTCTCTGGGATACTTTGTTTATCTGTGCTAAGGTTAGACTGCTCAACACGCACTTAAGTAAATAACATAAAACCCRAGGACTGTCATTAGCTACTGTAAAATGTTCTCCATAAAATAATGAAGTACGTGACTGGCATTGCTTCAACAAGAGTTTGTTGCATTGTTCCAGTGTTTTTTAGTGTAGTAGGAAGAGGACAGAGTAATAGAGACTATCTGGGAATAAAGCACTTGTCCTGTTTCTGGGTGCTCGGAAAACCAGCCAAGGGTGGCCCTGAGGCAGGATAAAACCTGGCTCCATGGATGACTGAGCAGTGCAGAGGCTGATGTGTGYACAGTGTTTTGACAAGGAGTGAGCAGGGTGCTTGGGAGGCCTTTGTGGGGAGAAGCGTCAGACAGAAGTGTACAGGGAAGGCAAAATGTGAAAGGGGTGGATGTGGCACCCATTTAAGGCCTGTGGATTGTTGACAAGTGGGAGGTGTTCAGAAGCWAAGTTTTGTTTTGGGTGAAATACCTTTCATCCATTCAAGGCTGCATTTCTGGGCTAAGGCTGGTGTAGGGTGCAGGAGGAGCTTAAGAGGGAGGAATTCAGGCTCAGCCCGAATGTGACTTGTGCAGTCACTGTGCTTGGCTTGTGTGCTGAGGGGAAGGAAAGATGCAAGGGTGCCAGTTGTGTACTAATTGGTCACAAGGCCACCCGGGGTCACCAGCATGACCTGCCCTTAAGGAAAGAGAATTAAATTGCCAGCCAGGGCATAGAAATATCAGCRCTATTTTGTAAAGCATCAACAAGATGTTATCTAGAAATTTAGTCACCTACTTCCAAGCAAAATCAATTCTTTCTGGGACAGATGCCGAGAGAGGTCACTAGGTTCATTAGACAGATGATTGGGGGTTGTTTTTTTATTAGGAAAAGGTATTAAAATGCCTATTGGTTTGTTTAGCTTTGCAAAACAAAAGCTTCAAGGGTATACAATTGCTGTTTATAGAAACTTCAGCAAATACACCCCAGAAAAAAAAAAAAAAGAATGCTGTTTAGGCTGAAGAAGAACTCTGACATGAGAGTAAATGAACCTCAAATGCTCGTGTCATCCTTGAAAGGAGACCTCTACCCATAAGAGCAGGGAGTGTTGGTGGGATAAAAAACAAAACTTCTTCGAAGGTATGGAAAGGAATTGTATGATCTGGGGTCGGAAAATCCTTTCCAATCTTCTGTTCTCATTTGCAGCAAAGTTTACAATATCTGGTGGGGAGAGCAAAAGCTTTTTAGTTGGTGGGCAGTTTTACACAGGAAGTATTTAGGATCTTCCCTCATGTTTCTAGTGCCTTGTGCTTGCACAGGTCTGTGCTTCCGTGCAAAGAGCTGCAGTGCCATTGCTCTGACTCACCTTTGCTTTGGGTTTATTTGGACAAGGGTAAAAGTCTTCACTGGGACTGAGCTGTTGGTTCATATGGAGACCAGCTGTGAAGAAATGGAGAACTTCTGTGAAGAGCTGAACTACGAGCAGGGCACTTGCAGCAGTTTGTGGGTTGCATGTCTTGTTAGCCTTTGCTGATTWTTGCCCCATTGTTTAAAATTAATGGGAATGGTATGTATCTTGTAAATGAACACACAGGATCATTTCCAAAGTCTCTGTCCATTTATTTCTCTCCTAAGTAGAAACTAATGGGATCTGCAGAAACTTTTCATTGTAAATAAACTCCTTGTCAAATATTTGAATGTTTTTATTTTATAAGTTAGTTGTAAATATTTTTGCCATAGTTCAATTGTTACCAGAAATAACTCAGTCCTGGAATTCACTCCTTGATAATATGTTACATCTTCCTGGAATAACTACATTCCAGAGGTCACATTCTGCAAATAGCTTTCCTAACTTAAATTACTAGCCAAATAGTCTGCAGGATCCTATATGATTGCTATTGCGAAACCCAGCTTTCCTGGTAGCCATCTGCATTTAATCACTCTCAGGGATAAAAGTTATGTGCAGGGCTTTTGGACCCACATTTTTCTCCTTAGAGCACATACCTGCCAGTATCTTCATTATTCACATTTTATGTCCGTGTGAGGGATGTTCATACCTCCCATTCCCAAAAAGCACAGTGGGGTRCTGCATGTAATGCCTATTCATTGTAAAGCCATACTTTGGTAATAGCTTCAATGCCATCACTGTGCTGTTGTAAAGAAATGAGGAAAATACATTTGGGCTTTGCTTAGAGCAGAACACTGCAGTTTTCATATGTGTTTTTTCTGTAATTTAAGAACTTCCACACTTGGTAAAAGTTTACAAATCAACTGAGAGACTGGAAAAGGCACAGATAACAAAAGGAARTTATTCCTTAACTCACAGTGAAGTTATTACTATCCTTAGGATGGGACTCATTTGGCAGGGAGAAGGATGAGGGCTAAAAAGAGATGGATGGGGAGCACTGAGGGAGTGATGTTCTTCAGGGGACATCCTCTGAATTTAAGATAACTATTTCACATCTCTTTAGCATGAAGGATATTCAACTTGCTAAAAGAAAACTTTAGAGGACTAAGGCCTATTATCTTCTTTCTCAATTATGCCACCTAATTCCTACAGCTCTGTGAAGTTAGTGAGGAACTTGGAAGGCAGAAAAGGGCAGGGCCTTGGCTTATGGGCAAATGTGGCCCCTGAGAATGGAGCACCACAGAAGGGCATCAAGCAGAGCAGGGCATTGCTAATGGGAAAATACAGGGAATTCTTCCAGCAGTCTTCAGGAAAAAAGACTTATGTCAAGACCAGAAGAAAGTAATTATCTCTATTTTCTTTCAGTTAAAAAAAAATTGCACAATGATCTATCTTCCCATTTMTTCTAAGTGTAATTTATCATGAATGTACAAGTAGGAAAAAATTTGTTTCTGAACTGCCAATATAATTTGTTTATTTTACTCTTAACAGCAAAATGGTGGCATGATCCTGACTATTTAATGAGAAAATAGGAAGGTGGAGGGTCCCTCTAAAACAGACACTATTTTTTTAGAACATTTTGTGTGGAAAACACTGAGTTGGGCTGTGTATTGAAATCTATGGTGTTTTGATTGAATTTTTTTGAGTTTGGGAGCATGTAAGGTATTTTTTTACCAAGTGGTTACTTTCTATTGGGTCTACATGACAGATGATTTCATTTAACTAGCACCCTGATTTTTCCATAGGAAAGCATTTGCAGAGGAAAAAGGTTTTGTTTCAGCTCAARGAGCAGGTGGTGGGCTGCCCAGCAGGACCAGGTACCTTATACAGCCTGGGCCCTAGCAGCAGGGCTTATAGGGGAACATGTTTTCCCTGCAACCTAGGGAGTGTTTTTAACAGCAAGCAACTAACTACCAGGGCTCAAAAGCTCTCTGGTGACTGCCGTGTTGCTGCAGAATGACTTTATGTAGCAATTTATTTCTGAACAGCTACAGGGACTGGCCRCATTTAACAGCATCCTGAGAGCCAGCACTGTCCTGGTTCTGAGCCTGTAAGGCCCCCTAATTTGTCCTGTCACATCCTAAGGTGGCTCTTTTTGGAAAGCACATGCCTGTCCCACCAAGCTTGGTGGGATCAGTTCCAGGGCAGCTGCTGCCAAACAGCTTGGTGGGGCTGTTCAGGAAACAGTCCTTGAAGCAGCTGGCTTGGCTTTTCTGGCAGAGGAGGGTGAGGGACCAGTGCTGGACTGTGTTCCTCAGGGAAAGCAAGATGCACCAAGACATAAAGAAAGGTTTCTTGGCTGTAGACTGATGTTTCTAGTGAAGATTGGTATTGCAGGGACACATCAGACTTGAAGCACACCCTTGGGGGCAGCCAGGAGCTGACACGGGCTGGTGTCCTCAGGATCCCATGTAAAGAGGTCTTGGGCATCTGTCTGCCTGATGGTGCACAGTTGGCTGGAACACCATGCCACAGCCTGGTGTGAGGAAGGGTTTTCTGCCTGGCAGGCCAGAAGACATCTGATAAGCTGGAATCATGTTTTCCCCTCTCGTAGTCCCTGTGCAGTGGTGGATGGCACTGCTAAAGCTGCCGGAACCCTGGAGCACCCAGTATCATGTTTGTTGTTGCAAGACTCTGYAGAGCAGCCACTCATCAGTATGTACCTGATCATCACCAGGGAGTGACATTTGGACATGATGAGTGGGCCAGTCGGCCARAACCTGCAGCACAGGGTTTGTGCTGATTCCATGCTCTCACAGGGGCTTTGTGGTGCTGGCAAGGTCTGCTCTGGTATTAGTTCTGCCAATTCAAGGGTAACCATCRACACTTTTCTTACCAGCTTGAGCCAGCAGAATTGATTTTTATCACATTAAACATGGTCAGGCAGTTTCCCATGTGAAATTAGCAGTATCTRGAGAATGTACTGTTTGTTTTAAATGATGTTCTGCCTGAGAAAAAAAACCAAAACAGTTATATGGGTTGTCTGCCCCTGTGGAAGGATGGGGAGGAGTAGAAAGAGAAGAAAGTTTGCCTGCTGTGAAGTGAGGACAAAGTGTGACACACACAGAGCAGTCCTGGGAGGGAATTAATCCTGGAACTCAGCCCTGGCTGTCCTTTGCTTGCAGAGGAGCTAGTAAGCCCTGGATGGAACTGCATCTACAAAGGATGAGGGAGGACAAGAGGTGCTTTTATTTAAGAAACCTTTCCAGAARAACCTGCCCATGAGGTTATTCTTTTGCTGTTCAATAGCATGCATTGCAAGAGAGAGTACAATGTACTCCAGACTAGGGAGGAGSACTTTGTGTTTGGACTGATTCAGAGAGGCCCCTCACAAAGACTTCGGAACAAAACTAAAAATAGCTCACTCTACTAATCCCAAGGAAACGCTTGGTGGGTTTTTTTGGCCAAGAAATTGCAATCCTATTTTCTATGCCTGCTGGTTTTAGATGGCAGAGTTGTCAGTTCCTTTGTGTTGAATTTCTTTCTGAGTAAGACCCATCAGGAAGGTCAGAGTTGCTTTGTACTGTGTTTGAAGAGCTATCAATTAGCAGCAGTATCAGATAATGTGAATTATCATTTTATAGCTCTGTACAACTTTATGTGTTTTAATTACTGGTACAGAAAGAGTTCCGTGGGACAGCTGAGGCTTAGAAACAGACACTAATTAAATAAGCAAAGTGTGCTGAKATCTGTTTTCCTCAACTGTATCAATAACAAGATTCTCTTACAGGTCAGCACAAACTTCCTCCTCCCCTTCCCATCTGAGCTGTGGGTATTAAACAGTGTAGTRTTTTCATAATCATCAGGTTTACATAACAGCAGATATACTCAAAGCACAGAAAGAAATTGGGCCAGGAAATCCACAGTGGCTGTTCCAGTAGCTTTCCAGAATCCCTGACAAACCTCACATCAAATCCCCAGCTGCCGCTTGACACAAAGAAAACCTCTTTCCTCCTGTGAATCAGTGCCATTATGGAAAAAGCAAAATCCAACATTATTAAATCATAGGTAAAAAGGCTGATCTGTTCAAGGCAGTGTAGAAACATATCCAAGCTCAGCCTGGTCCCACTTCATCTCCCTTCCAGTAGCTAGGGACTAGAAGGAGCATTACTGCAAGCTGAACATACCTTAGAGACTTGAAGACCACTGACTACTTGCCTAAAATAACCTGGAAGCCTGACAGTTGACCCTAGAAGCATGGAAAAAGGGCCCTTAACCATAATCAAGAATATCCTTGGGTTATAAAATATGCCCAAATGTAGAATATGTGTGAAGAGTTTGCAATTTCTTTCAACARCATTGTTCTTTTGCAAAATTATGGCATTTTAGCTCCTGGCCATGTGAACAGGGTTGTTTTCAGTGGCCATTTTAAGTTGACTTATTAGTTACATACTGATTATGGAAACCCAAGARCTAAATACAGTTCCTGAACCTTTGTCATCCCTTGTCTTAGTCACTCCCTTCCTTAACAAAGCCAGGTCCCTGGAGTCTGTTGAATGCTGTGGTGATGGGTATTAAAAATACTTGGCTTGACACAGAATACTGCAATATTCCCAGGAAAAGAGCTCTCTGAGGCATGTGGCTTCCAGTGTGTATATATATGTGTTTGTGTCCATGGTTGCTGTACTGTTCCCCAAAGCAGGGAGATAAGAATGGAATTATCCCATATCTGCCCAGCTGCAGGCTTCTCTCAAGCATCTGGTGCTGGCTAGCATCAGGGACAGGACACTGACCCCTGTTTCTAAGCAGGTCTGGCAACTCCCATATTTCCAGGCTTTGGACACAAACAGACTGTTTCCTCCTGGAGGATGGCTCATGTTTCTTGGCAATGCTGACAGTCAAGTGCCACTTTTGCATTCGCTCTTACTCCTAGTACACAACCTCAGGCTGAAGGTCAAAGGGTAGATCCTGGTTGTTCCATGCAAGGAAAATCAATTTGGATTCACAAAAGACAGAACAGCCAGTGCAGGAGGTCACCGGATGGTCTCAGTTGCTCTCCAGGTTTAGTAATTTGAACAGGGAGGAAGGAAGAGGATGAATAAGGACAAATGGATGGAACAGGATTGCTTGAGGGCTGGCAGAACCACAGCTTGAGAAGAGACACAAGCAGAAGGGCCATCTTCAATAGAGACTGACTCATACCATTGTGCCAGGACCTGATCTGTCCTAAAATTGCAGAAATATTTATAATTTGACCTCAGTTCATCCCATTGCGAAGCAAGATGTCCACCAAATTTTGTGARTATTTCAGATCCAATCTGAGACCTTGAACTTTAAAGGAGAAATTTGATACCAGATGAGTTTCCTTAACTGATTGATTTGGACAAACCAATTCCTTGCACAAGGCTGAGTGGAGATAATGTTGAGCTTAAAGCACTGGGGCGAACTGTAATTCTGATCTCCTGGTGTAGAAGGAAAAYCTGCTTGGCTAATTGCAGACAATTTGACTGCAATTAGAKTTGAGAAACACTTTTTGAGGGTTTCTGGGGCAATTTTTTTGCCTTATAAAGATGCTCAAAGTAAGAGCCAAATAGTTTTTGGAGGCGTCAGGGCAAAAGACTTCRAATGAGAAGCAATGGGAAAAGCAACTTGGAGGGCAGTGCTTTCCTCCCCTGTCACACAGTTTGTGGAAGAAGTTGTGGTCCYCTCCACCTCTTCTCTCCTCTTGCCTCTGTTTTCAGGCTGCTGAGTGCATTGGAGTCTCACCAGAATGAGTTTTTAACATGCTTTAGGGGTGTTGGGAACTGACTGTTGCACTGTGTTCCAGCTGAGTGCTACGAGGGGAGACAGTCTGTTGCTCCTCTGATGTCATCATTTGGTAAAAAGCACCAAATGACTGAATTCCCCCTTCCCTCTCATTACGTTTTCAAGGCCTGCTCAGTAACAAATCCATGCACAGCTTCAAATTCAAGCAGCAAGGTTCCTAAAGGTATAGACAATTCTGCAGTTTCAGTGTACAYAGCAGAGCGTGACAGCTCCCTGAGGTCCAGATTCTTCCTGCTGAGTCTGATGGCCCATCAAATTGAGCAGGGTTACATCAGAAGCAGAATATGAATCAGGATCTTAATTTGTCATTTAGCTCATATTTGGTGTGGCTATAAATAGGCYATTTGGCTGCAATTCTTATTTCCAGATTTTATTTTTATTTTTTTAACCTCAGCTTTGCTTTTTTAGACCATGAGCGTGTGATGAGTCTAAAAATGTCAGACTTGGAACTGGAAAGAGCAGATAACTGAGGCATGGCTCACTCCTGTCCCAGGCTGCTCACTGCCTGCCTGTTGTGGGCAGRAAAGGGCCAAATGATCAGTCTTGGCACAGTCACCAAGGGTTGTTATGAGCTCCTAGGAATTTAACCCTRTGACTTTGACCTTTGACAAGAACGCTTAATTATTTCCAGCTCTCCAACCAGGTCATAAACTGGCCTTTTAGAAAAGTTTCCTGCTCTCCATAAAAGAGAACTCCCAGCTCCTGTCATTGCAGAGTTTACATTCTTTAAATGGAGAGGCTTCTTGAATCAGCAGGATGCTGTGGTTGGGTTAAAGAGTTCAGCATTTGGTTTTGTTTTTAACAGGAGATGAACCCGTGCTCCAAAATGCCATCCTGTGTCCAGACTTTGTATCTCCCAAACTTTTCCTTTTGCTTATTGTTTCCCCGGGGTTTGAAATTTGAGATTGTTCAATTATAAAACCAGAATTTGCACACAAAATCAGAATAAAAACTATTCCATCCTTTTCTTATTTCCAGGACAGATGTATGTGGATAATAATGAATTTTTTTTTTAATATACAAATACCTAGCAGTGACTGCCTTGTGGTGTTGTGAGCCTTTAAGTTTTGGTTACAGCTTATGAATTCCTTTGGCTGACAGATCAAGCCCTGTGTGGCAGATTTTCTGTGCAAGGTAAGAGAAACTTCCTTTTTCCTTACCACTCTCCGTGCATTCGTTTTGTCAGGGGGATGTTCCTCCTTCAGTCCAAAAATAGTAAGTGCAAAATGTTCGTTTTTCTGGRCTTTTCAATAAACTGGAAGGCATGACCCCAGCTGCAGCCTTCATGAAGAAATATTTCATACCACGCTCTCTCTGATTTGTGTAAACACTCAGACCTCAGCAACCTGGRTGCAGCAGGGGGCAGAGGCTCTGCCTGGCAGCCTGGCCAGGCTCCTGCTTTCAGCAATCTTCAGCTGGGGGAGTGGGTTTTGTGCTGACCTCCATGCACACGTTGCTCCCAAAACCATTGAAGCCTCRCTGAAATGTCAGTAAGTTTTAACAGAGAATGTAATTCTGCCTTCCCCCTTAACAGCTTTACCAGTAAGTGGCTTCTATTTCCTTACATGGGGATGTGGTTGGTGGGGACATTCTTTTCTAATGAAAAGGCAGCTCTTGGTACCAAAAACCACTTGCCCAACATTTCTAGCATGTAAGGCAGGAAAACAGAGCTGAAAAACAAACTTTTACTGAAACGTGTATTTTTAGACTGATTTCCCAGCTTTTGCAGCCTAAGCTTCCGTCTGCCAGATCTAAGGCAGAACCTAGTGCACTGTAGCCTGTCCCAAAACATGCAGCTCTGSTCCAAACCTATGTCTGCATCAGCCCAGATGTGGAGCCTGGGATCAGACCAGAGTAAGGGATCACTTGGAATGCCTGCACCCCAGGAAGATCTGGCTAAGCCTGAGCTGCAACCAGGAACCCCTGATGCCACCATACCTTCACCTCTGGATTTGGGATCACTGAGGTGCCACAATCAGCTGCAGGRTCATCATGCTGGCAAAGCCTGTGAGATGTCAGTGAGGAGAGAAATGACCAACACCCTTTCCTTGGCTCACTGCAAGGAGAGGGAAATGGAAAGACATRAATTGAAGATTGCCTGTGGTAGCAGCAATCGTATTTCCTGCTCTGCAGAGAATAAATTAATTCAGACAATTATTTTATTAAACTTGTCTTGGTGAACAGAAAGTAGCTGTAAGCACCTTTCCTGCTCCTCATGCCTGGGAGAAAGCCGGAGTCCTTCGTGTGACCTGGGAAATTCCAGCCCTTCCTCCTGCCCCTTAGGGACTGCCAGCTACCACCTTAGCCAAATGTGGGAAYGAAGCCATAGCTGGGCAAAGGGGAAAAAAAGGCAGAAAGAAAGCTGTACAGGCCACAAGCCCTCAGGAAAAGGGCTGCATTTCAAGATAAGCCCATTTAGCCCTAAACACAAACCGCATGTTTGTAGAATGGCACAGAATCTCAGCTGCCAGAAACAAAACAGCAATAAGCAACAATGCTGAAGTCTCTCTCAAAGGGTTTGTCTTTTCTTTCTTTTTTAATATACTTTTGTCTCTTCACAGCCTCCTGCCTGTTCACAACGTCCTGAAAATCTCTTCTGCTGCCTTACCCTCGCCAACATAATTTTGCTGCAGATGAATTGCATATTCTTTCCTCTAAGTATTTTCTTCAACTGCAGYCTGTAAATGATTGACTTGTTAAACTGCAGTTCCCAGCTGCCCTAACCAGATTCTCACCCAGAGGATGCTTTACTTTTTTTTATTTTTGACACTGCTCCAGCAATGTCAAACTGCTGAACTGCCAGTGTGTTATAGAAGAGATCTGGACATTGAAAGTAACATTCTTCCATGTCTCTAGAATATTTTCTGYGTCCTATAGAAGTACCAAATGTTTTTGTAAAATAATAATAATTATTAAAAAAGCAAGTTGGTCCATTTGTTGTTCCCACTCACCAAGTATACCATATGGTATTTTAAATGTCATCTTTCAGGGCCCTTCTCTTTGAAAAGCTGAGAAGTTTTATGGCATAAATATTTTCCTTGTGAGGTTTGGAAACCAATGTGTTGGACACTATATTTTTTAACAGTTATGGTATATTAGATCATGGTCTTTTGTGGTTAGGTATGACATCAGGCCACCACAAAGCCATACCAGGGGAGTCACATGGAGAAAAACACGTCAATAGCTTTCAGCCTTCAAGGGAATTCAGAGAAGCCAGACCTGTGCATGTGGAATGATCGGTTGTTATTCTGACAAATARCAATTCTAACCTGGGGTGGCTTGCAAGCATGCATACTTACAAGACATTTTGAGGACTAGATAAGGAGAAAAGAATTGCTATGTGCATATTCCAATTTCAGAGAAACATCAGCAAGGATGTTTCTGCCCCCCTCCTTACTCTCCAGTAAATACCTGATTATTCACCTATGATCAACAGCTCTGGGCTTTCCTAAATGAGAAATGCATTTCAAATTACTAACAGACCCACCTTGGAATCTTGGTGTATCTGGCCTACTGCTTCCATAATGTTCCCATTTATCCCTTCCATTTATCTGTTTTGTATTGTTTTTTCCCATAGTGCAGCTCCTGCAATCCTTAGACCTCTTAGCCAACACCACGAGGAAGCACACGAAAAAGAGCTTTCCTTGGAAGACGGATCTGTGGGGGCAAGGGCCAAAATGCTCATGGGCAGCWGGTGATGCCTCAGGCTGGCTGCAGGTGATTTAGGTGGGGAGGGGAGGCCCAGACCTGGGTGAATATAATCTGCCTTGTGTGGTTTCCTGTTTAGGGGCTGGGTGGTGGAGGTGCCCTGACTTGTCATGGGTGTGGAGGGCTTAGCTCCTACCCTGTGCTGCCCTCATCCTYTTGTGGTTTGTGCCATAGCTCTCCTCCCACCCAGAGCAGCTGGGAAGCCTGGTTTTGCCCTACCTCTGCAGCCACAAYTTGTGATTGCCAGGGAGGAAGGGCCCCTCCAGGATATGAAACACAGCTTGGGGAAAAGCAGGTCTCAACCCTTGTGATAAACAAGCACCCATCCACAGGGATTTGTATTATCTGCTGAGGAAGCCATTGCCTCCATGGAGCTCAGACCCTGGGGTTGGAGAGGGCAATTTTTGTTTGTTTGGTTTTGTTTGTTGTTTTTTTTTTTCCCCCAGAGCAGATACCTGTAGCTTTATTGGGAATTTGCTGATTCTGTTTCTGACTTGTCTGCCTAGAAGGTTTTCTCCTTTTCCTAAGTATCCTGATTGGGCTAATGACAAACATTGCTTCTACCTGCAAGCTTTTTTCTTGGTTAGGATGTACTCCATCCCATTCCCAGCAGATAGCTAAGTATGGTTCCTTGTACTTTGAAGGACAGAGACCATGTGAGGTTCCGTATCCCTCCTGGGCCTTAGAGAGCTATAGCTACAAGCAGTCTCATAGTGAGCTGTGTGTGCGCCTGCATATGTGAGAGGAGGTATCTCAGATTGTAAAGGCAATCCTCCTATTGCCATTTCTTAACTTTTAAGTCCTCAGTTTTGTAAGCCAATGATGTCCTATTAGCATAGTCTTGCATTTAGGCATGCGCTAAAATGCCTCCAAATGTGTAGATTGATTGACACGAGTGCATTTTTTCCTCCCTGAAATGGAAAGGGTAAGAGGAACTGCAGATACAAATGTATTTCACTGACCTATGTTACTCTGTTCTCTGACTCTTTTATTCTTTTTCACCTTTCTAATTTTTATATAGCATTTATGACCTTCTATTCTTAATGGGGCTTTCCTTTGTAATGTGCAGCTGAGATGTATATATGTTTTTTTCAGAAACAATTCCATGTGAACCATCAGGGCATTCAGGCTTAGCCAGTCTGCCTTGTACTTTGAATATCAACTATTCACACCAATGTGATTACAAAYAATGTACAGCTTGAGGACTCCTGCTAGAGATTTTTAGGGAAATCATTCTGAATAARGAACACTCTCAGATTTMTTGTTCTTTTCAGCCTCTTACAGACAACCTACAAAGTCAGCGAGAGAACGTGTTTGTGAACTTCATTACATGAAATGGTAAAGTTTATGTGAAATTATTAAGTTGAATCTAAACAAAATAGGAGGAGGAAGTCAACATTCAATTTGTCATTGTCCTTGCTAAAAGATATGTACAAAAGCTGTGATAGCAAATGTCACCACAGTGCTTCTTATCAGCCTTCGCACAGGGAGATGAATAAAAGATATTTCTGATAACATTTAAAGTTATTCCTTTTTKAGATCCAACATGTTCATAACATAATAGAACAGGATATCAGTTCTGACTGCACATGGGACAAACCCCTAAAAGCTAATTYGTTGCTTTGCTCACAGGGAAATGCTGCTCCCCACTTTGTATTTCCTAACAGCYTGACATTAACTTAGATATTATCCTTTTAAATTGGCATTAGTGTGCTCTGGGATTATTTTGTTGTTGTTACTGCTAGCCAGTTATGCTTTGGTCAAGGATTTGGGGGACTTCTGTGATCAAAAGCTGTGCCATAGGTCTAAGTACCTGCATTGGTCCCCATCCCCACAGCCTGGGGGAGAGCAGCTGAACCTGCCCTGCCCTGCTGCTCTCCTGGATGRGCAGTCATGGAGGGACACCGAGGCTGTAGGAGGTGTGAGGCTTTGAAAAACAGAGGGATCCCATTTTTTTGGCATTGTGAGAGAGAAATACAACAGGCCAAGCTCSTAGGTATGTCCTGTGTGCTGCACCAGGCACTGACCTTCTGTAGCTCTAATCTAGATTTTCAAAGCACTTTTCTGAGTGACCCGGGGAAAGGGGGGGGGGTGTGGGGTGTGGATTTCAGAAACACCTCAAAGCTGTGCTGTATGTTTATCTGCTCCAAAGCAGCCCCCAGCTTGTGCAGAGGAGAGGGGAGCCCTGTGAGAACCACTTGCATCTTTAATCCCAGTGWCAAGGGCCAGATATTCCATGTTTGCTTAGTGTGTCACTGGGCTGGGCATGCCTGTGCTTCTAAGCCCTGGAGGACAGGGAAATCCTAGTTCCTTGCCCTGGATCGTTGCAGAACACACTTATTCATGCTTGTCAGATATTTATCAGAGAGCAATAAGGAACTTTCTGACTTTCCAGGGAAACATGTAGTGCATCTTTTCTTAATCTGCCAGATAACAATGAGGACCATAATTTTCAAAGAAAACCCTGTGCTAGGCACTGAAAAAGGAGGTGGTTTCCAGCGACTGGCAGCACCACAGAGCTGCCCACAAAGTTGCAGAGAGCTAGTGCAAGGCGCAGCAATGCCAAGCAGCCCAGCAGGGAGGCAGCTTTGCGTCCCATCTGCAGGTGTTGTTGAGAACCCCACTGCCCTGGGATGGCCTAAAGGAAGACACACAAGAGAACCTTTGGGAATTAGTGGAGTGATAAGCTTCCTTGTCAGTCTAGCAGCAAGATCCTCTTCTTCCTGTGYTCTGTGACAAAGGCAGAGAATAAATACTCTGGGCTGAGAATGATAYAAAAGAACCCCTTAGAAGTTCTGCAGTTCCTGGTTTCAGGCCCTTAGCAAGGGCTTGCTGCAAGCTGTAAAAAAGGAGTTTAAACATTCCCTAGTTAACCTCTTTTCTTTGAGCCTTCTCATGTCTCCAGCTGCTGTATTCATGTGCTTCCCCAGCTGGAAGGGAGCCAGGCACAGGGCAAGGGAGTCTGTAAGCTTAGAGATCCTTTCTCAGAACATTTGAAGTGCAGAGTGAAAGCATTAAAGMAAGCAGCAGCAGCAGCCCTTCCCTGGACTGTTTTGCCCCCTTTTTACATGGTCTTACCCCAAAAGCTGAYGATGACTAGCATATGGGTTGGCATGCTGGTACTTTTCCATTTCTGGGGGWGGGTTGAAGTTCTGATTGGCCTGGTTCCTCACAACTATCAATAATAGCAACGGATGAATGTGGAGTCCTTGAACTCTGCATTGTTTAAGGTGTGACTCTCACATCTAGTTTTATTGGTGTGCCACAATATATGTTATATATCTCTGRTCACAGAGTTTAGATAAATACAGCTGAGACAACTGGTAATGGCCAGGTGTATAAAAACCCACAGTTGTTCATTGTAACTTAAAGGAGGAAGTGTTGTCTTTTTTCTAATGTTAACAACTTTCTCTGGAAGAACAGCCAGCTTTTCTGAGAGTATAAATGTGATTGTCACTGTACAAAACCTCTGTCTCTCCTACTTTGTGCGTTAAACTGTGTGTAAAAGACCACTCTCTTCTATACTGCACAAATATGCTTAACCTCATTGAAGCTGATTGAAGGAAGGACTTCACTGGTTATTTTTCAGGCAGTTCTTGGCTAGTTGGTGCACAAAACATACAGAGTACYCAAGACCCTTCCTCCTCTCCCTTGCCTGCAAAGCAAGGTGGGCTTGATGTTGCAGAAAAACATGCTTTCACCCTGTAATCAAGCTGTGGTGCTGTTCATGTGAGCATGGTTTAGAGAAGAAAGTATCTTTCAGATGGCTTTTTTTCAGAGATTCCCTCTAAATGGACTTCAATTTTCAATKAAAAAGAAATATTCCTCTTAATCCTTGCCACAGAAGGAATCATGTAATGTAGCTAATGCTGGACTAGATGCAGTTGCTACTGCTTCCCAGGAAACTCAGAGTAAAACTATTCATGTGGCTGATGGCAAGTCAAAAGCTCTCCTGGAGGCAGCACAGTGAGATTTTTTTCCATTGAATTATCAGTGTTTGAGGGGAAATTTGTCTAATGTAAGGATCTGGACTGGAAGAGATGGAAACAGTGAGCTAAATTAGAAAACTTTGGGCATCACATGAGGTAACACTTGTTGGAGCAGCAGTGAAGCTCCTGAGAAAGACTTATTTCACGGGAACAGGGAGATAATGGAGCAACTTGCTTGTGTATGGCAATCTCCCACCATCACCACCAATGGATTCTGTGATAAGGACTCAGAGAAACAAAGGTAGTCACTTTTAAAGGTTTTGCTGGCAGATCACATGAAGTTTAATTATTCTGTGTTCCTGCTTTCAGCAGCTGAGGAAGACAAATACAGTAGACCCATCCTTCACCTTTCAGGCATCTTGCTCAATAGCATTTTTCTCTGTTTGCCTCAGTGACAGTGGTCTTTGTGGAGTCTGGGTGGGAGGAGTTAACTGTGGGGCAGGGTATAGGATATTCTCTGAAGTCAAGGTYGTGATCATTTGCCCCATCACAGCCCCTGCCTTCTCCCTCACAGCTCTGCTGTATGTTGTTATGTTTCCATTAACCTGTAAGCTCACAAACCAGCCTTTCCCTGGGGAATGTGAAAAGATGGATTCTTCCAGTGTCTCCTCTGGCTTCTGCAAAGCCCTGTGTTCAATGCTATTGTGTCAGCAATAGGATTATATGAATTTTATTCAGAATTTTGGCAACAGGGAGGATGTGGAGCCATTTAAATATCAAGTGTTGGCCCCCTGCCTCATGAACTTAAGAACTAATTATARTGGGACTGGTTTTGGTTTAAAAAGATTCTCTTAGTAAGTTGTTGGAGTTTTTTAGTATCTATTTGATAACAGGAAAAATTAAAATTTGAATAATTAGATTAAATAAATTCAAGRCATAATTAATTCAAAGCACAAATCTGAAGCTGAAACAATCTCCTTTCCTCCCCATTCCAACMAAAGAGAATATCTGGATTTTTAGACTGGAAGGTCACTGATGAGTGACAAAGGAGACTTTTGTTCTGCCCTTGGCCACTTCTTGCTTGCAGGCTGCCCCTCCTCAGGCCAGCCTCTGTCACCCTGCTTTAAAAAGGAGTGCAATGATATCGACCTACTTGGCAAAGTGCTTTGGGATCTMTCTGTGAAAGAGCCAGGGCTGAGCTGGCTTTGCAAGCTTTGAGYGTTTCACGTCGGTACCCTCCTTCAGCTTGGAAAACACTACGTGCTAAATTTGGGCAACTTTCAGCGTTTGTGATTCATTCCCAGGGAATCCCAGACCTCTTTAAGCTCTTCCCTTATTTGTAGGTATTTGCTGACTGCTTTACTGAATAGGCGGTTCTGGGGCTGTTCGCTGCTCCTGACACCACTCACCCGCCCCGCGGGACTGAGTCACGCACCGCGGAACCTTCCACACTTCAGAGCCGGCAAACGGAGGCGAAAACCCGGCCCTGAGCACAGCCCACAGCTTGGAGTGCTGGGGCCACAGCTCCACCTCCCCTCGGTGTGTGAGTCAGGGCTGGCGGAGCGGGCAGCCGTGGGRTTGTGGCTCGATAAGAGAGCGGGACAAGCAGGAGCTGTTATCTGTGTGCACGCACARGTGCTCTCAGCGCACACAGGGCACCTGGCACATAAACTCATGAGCTAAGCACTGCATGCAAAAGGGAACTGTAATAAAAATATACTGAGAGCATTTTGTTTATGATTTCTTCCTTCAAAAAATTGTGGCAGCACTTTACTTAGTAATTTTCCTTTCCCTCTAGCTCCTATTTTAATAACATTTCTAATCCTTAATTTGAAAACGCAGAGTTTTGAGAATATGCTTCATTATTTCGAAGCCTCCTACAGGGAACAGAAATGCAGTTGCAACCTGCTCGTGCTTTCTCATGAATGGATTTCAAACCTTGCACGTGAACACACTGTGATTCCTCCTGGTACCCAGAGTGACATCTTCCATGAAACCCCACAGCTGTCCCTTAATGGGAGATCAGTGCTTTAACAAGATGTCTTTTGAGTACTGTTGTTGTGTGCTCACTAATGAAAGAGGCTTGTGCTGTGTG